>CAWUFW010015031.1:0-382314 GCA_963921515.1 Calotriton arnoldi | reverse complement strand
GAAAATGTATAAAAAAAAAATTGTAACATGTTTTAGGAGCGGGATGTTTAGTTATTAGGGGTAAAGGGTGGGGAGTATTTTAAAAATATTAGTGTAAATTTAGGGGCTCATTACGATGGCGGGCGGAAGCACAACCGCCGTGCTGGCGGATGCAAAAACCACCAGTTACCGCCGGCACGCAGCAGTCCACACGCCAGTCCAATTACGATGCGTAAAGTAGGCCAAACACCGCCGGCAAGCCAGCAACACCGTCCGCCATCAAAGTGCGCCCGTACACGTAGCGGCGCAGCACAACTGACACACACCGTCCGACGAAACACGTCCCGCCCGGCGTATAAATTACGATGCCGCAAACAAACGGCTCCCACGGCTAAGAGACACCGCACGTGAAAGAGAGGCGGTAACACGGACGCAGAGCACGGAAAACGAAGAAGCGGCATCCCGAGCATGAATCCAGCACTGCAGGCCCTTCCCATGCTTCTGCTGATGCACCACCAAGGACGCAACGTACCGCGGAGACGCAGGTAGGCACACACACAACAAGTGCACGCAAACAGCGCACACAGTGCAAGGGCGGAAAAAGCGGACAACCCCCCACCCCCGCGTGTACACTACACATCCACCATTGCATCCACATATGACACACAGGCCAAATCCTAACATCGCGGAACACATGTGTACACACCACCTGGGACTAGGAACCAACCACCCCGTCACGGCCCCAAAGCGCCGATGACGCCGCCACACATGCGCACAACGCAGAGGCCAACCGCAGCACCATGCATGCGTCGCACACAGACACAGGGACACAACCAAGCAGCACACACATCAGCCCCACCCCGAACGCACATGACACGTGACAGGCCTGCCACAGACATGTCCCCAACGCCCAATTCACGGACAACACCCAACGCCACACAACCGACGCACACATGTCAGTGAAGTCACGCAACAGCAGGACACACCCCAGTGTAACAAACATGGCGAAGCACACAGCGGCGGCAACACCAACTAGGAGAAGCAGGGCCCCTTCGGGAAGAGGAACGCCAGTACCACACTGAAAAACCCATACCACCCTGCACATATGAACAAGACACATGAAACGGAACACCAAAGAGCCCGGGGACCGACAACAGGTGGCCCAAGAATTACATCCACACACAAGGCCCAACGCAGAGCGGAAAGGCAGGCTGCCGCCCACACAAGGGAGAGCAGACAGCACTGAATGACCTTCCATTCCAACACCGAAACCACAGCCCTACGACAGAAGCCGGTGAATACAGCCATTGTCCAAGAATAGACCAACACAGGCATGCCGAGGAGACCGACCACAGGGCAGATAGTGCATATCACAGAAGCACACAACGGACGGGGAAGAAAGAAGAAAACACTCCCCCATGTCGGCCACATGCAAGTTAATTGGAAGGAGTCACACAGCACCGACCTTGAACTGTCTGAGAAGCATGTGGGAAGAGGGCCCGTGTCCTCCAAACAAGCCAACAGAACACAAGTCCTGTCTCCCCACGACTACACAGAGCTCACAGCAACCCCGGAGCGTGCACATTGCAGACTGCACACACAGCCGGAGCACGCCACCTCTACGAACCGCTGCGAAATGGCAACCGCAACACACCTACCCAACTACGCCAAAGAGCTCAAGCTGTACAAAACCAACCTGTGCCATACATTGGGATGCGATCTCCTGTCCCTGCTGAACGTAAGTTACCGACTGACTTACCGCATCACATTGTTCAGCTGCGTCATGCCCGTCTTCTACTGTCGGAGGTGTCCCTACCAGCATCCCGTCGAGATATGCCTCTCCAACCCGGCATGTCTGAAGGCGGACCTGCTACCACTACTCCTCCCTCTGGACGCACACGACAGGGCCTGCTCTGCCTATGGGGGCATGGCGTATGTGGCCAACATCGCACGCGCACTGAAATGGAACCACTGTGCCTCCACACGACGGATCATCGAGAACAGCTACATCGAATGTCACCCAGCATGCCCCATCATGGTCCTCCAAGGGACAACCTACGAACAACACCTTGACAGCCACCATCCGCTTCATTGGCTGGCAAACATGTACACCACCAATGACATGGAAGCCCTGCTGGACGGCATCGCATACCTGACAACCTGTAAATACGTCGGACCACAACGCAGGTTCCCCGAGTGACCTATGAAGTCCAACCCCGCACCCATGCTCAGCTTCCGCACGGACTGGCCAGTCACCACCACAACAGCCATACCAAACGACCGGCAACTGTAACCACACCATCAACGACATCGCCATGACATCGGATATGACCGGGACATGCACACTGTTCCCCATCACATCCAGGAACACCGCATGCATCGTGGGAGGCAGTGGCATGGGCTCTGTGCATCGCACCCACATGGACGGAACTGCACGAACAACCAGGACACGACATGGATCCAGCGCACATGGACACACACACCGCTCAGTGGACATGAATAGGTCGCCTGGAGTCTGTGGGTGCTGCACCCCTCCCACCCCCGCCCCGGGAATCCCATACCAGGACCTTTGCATGGACGACAAGTGCATACATCAACAACACGACCCCAGTGACTGTGACATGTCCAGTAACCACCACAGTGCAACAACAAGTGGCACGCCGCTGCATGCACGCAAGCACATGCCCTGATGTCATCTCACATGCACGCGTGCATGAGGAACAACCGCAGCAAACCTGTCACATGGAACTGAGATGGACTGTGCCCATGATGCCGAGCGGTCTGGTAGGCTACATGTATACCGTCTGTGTCAAAGTCCGCAGCTCCGCAGCTATACGTAAATGTACATTAGCACAGCCTTGGCCAAGCAGATGTCACTCTGAAGCCCACATCCCACATGCAACAGCCAATCACATGTAACCCCACACCCTATCCCATTTGCAATCATGCTCAGTATATCCTCAACATGTATCCCGCTGCCAGTAGTGTCCACTATACTGCATCACAGAGGACAGAAGACTCAATATAATGTTTGAAACCAAAACTGTCTCCGCTGACTCATTTCACAAGTACGAATGAGAGAGGATGAGAGTATGTGAAGTACACGGCAGTCGTGACATGACCATGTAGTCCACTGGTATTGGATGTCAACGCAAATGAGTAGCACTACTGTGGAAGACACACATGTGTCGTGTGAAGTCGTATGGACGCAGTGCTCAGGTGGGTGGGTGCGACGGGTAGATGCGCACATGCCAAGTTGGAGCACGCCGTGTTGGGAGGGGTCATGAACAGTACACCACCGCTTCCCTGGGCATTGTGAGAGGACACCTGTCGGGGGGAGTGAACACGTGTGTGCACAGCAGCCGGGCACACGTACAAAGCAGTACCAGGCGCACCTCAGCCCACCCTCTGTGGACAAGCTGGATCCTGTTGTGCGCCCGCCATGCCCCTTGACAAGGCACACACAGCCCCAGTCGACCAGGTGTAACCCCAATATAGTCAATCCGCACAGGCGATACAGGGCACGGGATGGCAGTGGAGCATGGTGTGTGAGAGGTCTCCTCGCGCTCCTCCTGGTCATATCACGCAGGCAATAGAACCTCAACGTCTAGCATGGCACAAGTCACATGGAAGTGTAGGGGACGCACCACAGCACGAGCAGCACTGACGTCACGGGAGGTGGCTCGCACCATCCCATCCATTGCCCATCATACCAACCACGCCACATGCCATTGCGACTAAGTGCAAGCGCGTGCGCCACCACCCCCGAGCCCTCCCCAGAGAGGCCAAAGAGTGAATGTGTGGGCCAACAGCCACAGACGGACGCGGCCTGGCCGCAAGGGCAGCCACAGCCACTGGGTGTCGCAGGTGGCGGATCCGGAAGGCGAAGACTGTGATGCATAGTCCATGCAGGCCGGGTCTCCATTTGGGGCACCACGCAGGTGGACGGCGTCCCGCCACACATCATACCCTGGACCCACACATACACTCCTTGCCCTCTCTGGTGCGAGCTTGGGGCTGCCTGTGCAAGCGCTAGCCTCGCAGGTGAGCATGCATATTGGGGGGCGAGGGGAGGACATGAGGGCTGGGGCGAAGATGACTGTATCACTGTCAGTTAGTACAAGGGATGACCCAGATGTGGAAAGGAAGAGACGTGTCCCGTGTGTACTGCAACTAGTCGCCAATCCAACTACCCCCCATGTCCGGAATGTAAGCCCGCACCTAGGCCCGCCCATCCGCCACATCGAACATACCACCAGCACGACAACCTTCCCATTCGAAACACTGACTGGGGGTGGCGACCAGTGAACAATCATGTGTAGCCTACCCACGCGTACATGTGGGCCCTCCATGATCCATGTCACCTGCGGCAAAGACATGACATGCGCAATGAGGGAAGTGAGGAGAGCTGTCCGCCCCACGCGCAGAAGGTGCATCAGCTCCACAGACCCAGCAGCGAGTCCAGCAGGGGTCACATGTGCAGGGGCAGCTGTGCCTGGTGTGAAGGCACATGCATATAGACAGCACATCGACCAATGTGTAGTCTGCTCACATCCACAGTCCATCATCATGCGGACATAGGAATTGAACACAGGGCAACACATCTTAGTTGGTGCACCCACCGTGACCAACAATGCGCAATCATCGACGTACCCGCCCTGTGCATGGCCCCCCACCCAACGGAGGCACATCCAGTGCCACCATCCCACACACACAAGCCTTCCACGGAACATGCTGTGTCCAATGGTCAGTACAGAGTCAGCGCCCATCTGGTGGATCCTGAACAGGAGACACATGCACACACATGCCAGCTCCCACTATGTACGTCTGCCACCTGGCACGTGCAATGTAACCTCTCACCTGTGACGTGTGACTGCAAGCACACAGCCGTCTTGGCATGGGGCTGTCAATGTGGACACCAGTCAATGTTTCGGGAGCTGTGATCCGTACAGTGCTGTACATAGGGTGCAGTGCTGACACCTACTACTGTCTCATATCCCCTCGTGCCACAGGTCCCACTTGTATTGGCCGCTCAGCCCGTGCCCACATCGTCGTCGTCGTGTGCCATACTCATCCAGCCTCGGAAGCAGTTCCATGCTCAGCAGACACTCATGTTGCCGTGGCGTTGCCGCTTGACGAATATGCAGTCAGTCCCCATCAGCACGCCCCGCAAGTCATTGGGGCCTAGATCCCCATGTGCATGCACATGGCAGTGGTATGTCTCACTTGCCATTGCCATTGTTGGGAGACCTGTGTAAGTGTATTGTGGCCGTGCCGTCCCAGCTTGACAGCTGGGCTGTGGCTCATGTGCTTGCTCAGTCATGTCAGTGATGTGTATGCGAAATTGCTATGTGCCGTGTTGCTTTGACATGTGTCCTCTGCCATTTTCCCCAGGCGGAGACCGAACATTGACCGCCCATACCAATTGCTGGCGGACATGGACGATACAGAGGTAATCAGGAAGTTTCGGCTGGACAGGCCAACTCTGCATCGACTGTGTGCCATGTTAGAGCCCCATCTCCGTCCCCGCAGGGTGTATCCGACTGCTGTCACCCCCACGGCTAAGGTGATGGCCGCCATGCATTTCTTCGCCACTAGGTCATTCCAGCACACAGTGGGCAGTGGAGGAGGGATGTCCCAGCCCATGTTCAGCAAGGTGCTGAGGGATGTACTGGCAGCCATGATGCTGTACCGGAACAGGTACATCCGCTTCCCCAGGGCTCGTGAATTGGCGGCAGTGAAGGGTGCATTCTATGCCCTTGGCAGAATCCCACACGTCGTGGGAGCCATTGACTGCACTCATGTTGGCCTTGTTCCACCACAGGCCACTGAGCACCTGTACCGCAACAGGAAGCACACGCACTCCCTGAATGTGCAAGTGGTGTGCCTTGCGGACATGGTGATCACCCACGTGTGTGCAAAGTTCCCAGGCTCGGCCCATGACGCACACATAATGCTCAACAGCATCTTGCCACGACTGATGGCCAATCTGCAACAGGATCGTGGCTGTATTGTCGGTGAGTATGTGGAGTGGTGTAGCGTGCTGGTTGTGCGATGCTGTCCCCTGTCCAGTTGGAATAGCAACGGTTCTCTGTGTCCCTCACACCCAGGTGACTCTGCGTATCCGAATGGGGCATGGCTGCTCAGTCCATTGAGGAATCCTCGCACCCCAGCAGACGATCGATACAATGAGGCACATGGGAGGACCAGACGTGTGGTCGAGCGTACCTTTGGCCTCCTCAAGTCCAGGTTCAGGTGCCTGGACCGCACCGGGGGTGCACTGGCGTACTCCCCACAGAAGGTGTGCCAGATAGTGGTGGCGTGCTGCATGCTGCACAATCTGGCCATTCGGAAGCAGATCCCCCTCATTGTGGATGACGGAGATCAACCAGGGCCCCAGCCCGCAGACCAGGACAGCTCGAGTGAGGTGGACAGCGGAGAGGAGGAAGCTGGGAATGTGCGCCAGCAGCTCATCGCCCGCTACTTCACTTGACGGTGAGTGTCCATGTACGACGGATGATGTGTCTGTATCTGTGCAGGTGTGTGTGTGCTGTGTCAGGGTGGCCGTATGTTCACTGCGTGCAGTGTGTCAACGCTCCATGGCCAGGGTAGTATGCCACTGTTGGTGACTGTGGCATTGTGCCCTATTGCTCTGTGCGATGTGTGTACATTGCTTGTAGTTGTTGACATGTACTGTGTGATGGGTGTGTGACACACTCATTGAATGTGCTCCTGTTCTGTCTCCCACCCCTAGGTCCCTACAGGCCCTCCGGATTCCATTGCCATGCCACGCATCAGGTGCCTTTCCGCCCAAGGTGGCCGTTGTATTCCGTACAAATAAAACACAGGGCACAAACAGCAGTTAGTGAAAAAGGTGCATTTATTACAAACTGTGACATGTGATTGTGTGTAAGGTGATGACAAAAGTGGTGCGTGCAGTGACAATGAGCTGTCGGTCATGGCTGCGTGAAGCGCAGGGTGTACCCACTGGTTCTATGTCCATAGTCCAACACACACATGCCATCCAGCTGGCTGTGTGGAGTGGGATCGTAGAGCAAGTCAATGCAGTGGCTGGTCAAGGAAGGCTGGCGGAAGGCTGGCTGGCTGCCTCACTTGCGACTGGAGCGTGCGAAGTCCTCCCGGGAGACCTGTTTCCTCTTCGGACGGCCCCTTCCACGTTTGGGAGGGGGTGTGTGGTGGCGACCTGCTGGTGGTGGGTGAGGTGTGCTCACTGGCTGTGGACGCAGGGGAAGTGGACACTGCTGCCCGAGCCTGCGCCCTAGCAGGTGGTGGCGGAGGTGGTGTTGCTGGCCTTGCCTGTGACCCCACCGCCACCACCAGCTGGCCCATGAGGTCCACGAGTTGGTCCATACGGGACACGAATTGGCCCATATGGGCGTCCATGGACCTCAGCACCCCCAGCACCTCCCGCGTGTCTGTAGCAGACCTGACCCATTGTTCTTGGGCCTCCTCATAGGCCCCAAGGACTCTGGCCATTTGAGGCAGGGCATGGCTCCCAGGGGAGGCTGGCGTTTCCCTGACCCTGCTCCTCCTACCAGTCCTGCTGCCACCGGCCTGCCCACTAGCCACATTGCACACCACGGTCCTCGCTGTGGCTCCCAGGGTGGATCCAGTCGGCCGGGCCACCACCTGCGCTGGGGCTGGTGCCAGCGAAGACGTGGTGGTGGTGGTGGCGGTGGTGGTCGGTGCGGCGATGGTGGCGGTTGCGGCAGTGGTAGTGGCCGCAATGACCGTGGGTGTGGCCGCAATGACCGTGGGTGTGGCCGCAACGACAGTGGCAGCAGGGGGCTGGGAATGTTCAGCAGCCCTGGATGATGGGTTGGTGGGTAGGAGGGGTCCTGGGGAGCGGCTGGGCCCTGCCACACCAGATGTGCCTGCTTGGTGGTCCGTGTCCGAAGAGGAGGACAGATCCTCCAGATCCGTGTGTCCTCGTTGGGGGCTTGTGGGCTGGCTGTGCTGGCTGCTGTCTCCATCCCCAGCATCCGGCAGTTCGTCACCTGTGGAGAGAATGAGATTTGTTATTGTGTTGCACCTGGCGAAGTATGTATTTGTCGTCTGACATTGGCAGTTCGTGCACTCTCGTACATGGGTTTCCCGGAGGCGAGTGTGTGGCTGTGGCATCTGTAGTTGTGTGTGCTAGGCAATGGGACTGTGTGCTGTGCACATGTGGCATGGGACGGATTGGCCATGCCGATGGGTGTGTTGCTGTGCCCCTACTCATTGTGACTCTGGTGTATGCGGGCTCCTGGCCCATCCTGGGTCTGGTTTGTACTTTGCTTTTGGGGTTCATATGGAACGCTTAGGAACGCATATGGCAACATGGGGGCCATGCCCCAGATTCACATTTGGGAGGGAAGATGCTTTTGGGGTACATGCTGTAAGCCATGGGTGCCGAACGTGACATGTGTTGTGGCAGCATGACAGTGCATGGTCTGAGGTGTGTGCATGCCTGACTTGGCCTGCATATTTGCTGTCTGTTGTGATTACTGGACATGGCATTGGACGCATCGTTATGAGTGAGTGTTGGTTGTGTGCCAGCCAACGTATTGCAGTTGTCCCATCTCCTTGGTGTGCGTGCTGCCCTGTGCCATGTGCATCACTGCAGTGCTCGGGGGGGTGTCCCATGTTGTGTGTTGTTGCTCACAGTGTGTCGTGCGCTTAATTGACTTCTGGCACATGGTTGGTCATGGGCATGTGTCTTAGCGTGACTGCTGTATGTGTGGCAGCTGTGCGGATGACATGCCTTTCATGGGACTGGGGCTGACGGATGGGATGGATGGTATGTTGTATGTGCATGGTGTGTCTGTGTGTTTGATGGGTTCAGTGGTGTTCGTGTGCATTTCTGTTGTTCCGCTCTGTTGCGTCTAGTGTTGTTTGTCTTACATAGGCGTAGTTGTGGGGTGTATGGTTGACAGGCAGTAGGGGCTACATGGACAGGACTTCAATGGTGTTTCGGTTGTGTGTGATGGGTTGCACAGTGGCTGCCGTGTGGTACTATATTCAGTGTGGCTTGTGCATGCAGACGTGGCTCCTTGGGTGTTGCTATGTCTGTGATGGGTCATGTGGGGTGTGAGTCTGTTGTTCATGTCCGTGTGCACATTGTTCACTTGTTCGTGACGGTGGGCGGTGCTGCGTGTTCGTCTGCTACGTGACATGTCCCATGTGTTGGTCGTGTTACGGTCCTATGCCTCCAGTAATCCGGCCCTGTCCAGTTTCCCACCTGCAAGTTGTTCGTGCGTGCACTGTACTGGATGCCACATGGCTCTAAGCGGGGGTGCTCCATGTTGCAGGTCTGTGGGGGTGGGAGGGTGTTGTGGGTCGTGGGGGTGGCTGGATACCCACTGACACCGATTGCTGTGGACCGTGATGTCTGCCTTTCGGCTGTCGTTGTGCACTGCGGTGGCTGACATGTGGGTGTGGGGTGTGGGGGATGCTCCTCCTTGCTGTGCTGTGGGACTGGGGCCTGGTGTGTGTTGTACTTGGGCTGTCCACCGTCCCACCCACTGCACTTTGTGTTCCTGCCACTTACCTGTTACTTGTCGGTTGGTGCAGCTGTGGCAGACACATGGGTGTGGTGGGTGCTCGTTGTGGCGCTTCTGGCATATTTGGGGACCTGTTGGTGGTTACGTGGCTGGCTGAGTGTACACATGTCCCCACGCATCTTGCAGTTGTTCTGTTTGGGCTGTGTGTGGTGGTGTCTGTTGCATGTGTGTGTGATGTGTTGTGTATTGTGTGCTGGACATGGGGGTGTTTGTCCCTGGGAGCTGTGGCATGGTGGTAGTGCATGTGAGTACATAGCGGTGTGCTGGTATACATTAGTTTGTACTTACCAGCCTCCACTCCCCCTGCTAATCCGGCGAGGATCTCCGGATGGATTACGACTCGCACCTTCTCCTCCCACGCTTTGAAGGTCTTAAAGAGCGCGGGATTCCCTCCGCCAGTGACGGCAGCCAGCTCTCTGTTTTTGCCCTCCTTCTTCTTGACCAGGCTCTTGACGTCATTCCACCGTTTGTTTATCTCGACTCTGTTCCTGGGCAGGGTCCCGACTGCATTGACCTGGTCTACGATCCGGTTCCACATTCTGTTTCTGGTGGCTAGTGGTGTGTGCTGGACCATGTTCCCATAGATTTGTGGGTGCACCTTGATGATCTCGTCGACCATGACCGTCAGCTCCATGGGCGTGAACTTGGGCATTCTATGTGGTGCCATGGTGTTTGTGGTGCTGGTGCGGTGTGTGTTGTGTAATGTGCAGGGGGTTTGTGGTGCCGGTGTTTGGTGATGGTGGTGGTTGTGATGTGTGCGTTTCTGTGGTGTGCTGCTGTCCTTGCTGTGTCACTGTGTCCTCTCCTCTCCTCTCTGGTTTGCAATGTGGCAAGGGGTTGTGGTCTGTGGGAGTGCTGCTTTTGTACTCACCTATGTGGGTGTGTCCTCATGGTCTGTTGTTTTCAGGTGTGTTGTGTCTGGGGTTCTGGCCTTTGTATTTTTTGTTTGTCCGGGGGGTGTTTTCGGGATGTGTACTGTGCTTGTGTATTTGTGCGTGCCTTGCTGTGTGGAGTTATTGGCCATGTTGTGTGCTATTGGTTTTGTGAGCGGATGGTTTCTGTGCAGGGACGTGGGCGCCATGGTTTCTGCCGTGTCGATTGGCATCGGCGTTGTTTGCGCTGGCGGGCGGTTTATTTGTGGTTTTCCCGCGCTCATGGCGGTGCGATCGTAATTTCACGTGCGGTGTGTCGGCCGTGAGGGCGGGCGGTTTTGTGTTGTCGGGCGTGTTTCCGTCCGTGGCGGGCGGTTTGACTCCGACTCGGACGATGGCGGGCGGTATTTAGTGTGGTTTTCCGCCGATGGCGGTTTTCGGTTTGTGTTATCGTAATGGCGTGGTCGGTGTTCAGACGGTGTATGCGGGCGGTATTTTGCCGATTCCATGCCTGGCGGATTTATTTACGCCGGGTATCGTAATGGGCCCCTTAGATATTAATTAAAAATTTTTAGAAATTAGAAATTAATTTAAAAAACGAAATTTATATTAAAAGTGTAAAATATATGTTTTTTTTAGGAGCGGGATGTTGGGTTATTAGGGGATAAGGGTGGGGAGTAATTTAAAAATATTAGTGTAAATTTATATTTAAATTGAAAATTTTTAGAAATTAATTTAAAAAACAAAATTTATATTAAAAATGTAAAATATATGTTTTCTTTTAGGAGTGGGATGTTGGGTTATTAGGGGATAAGGGTGGGGAGTATTTAAAAAATATTAGTGTAAATTTAGATATTAATTTAAAAATTTTAGAAATTCGAAATTAATTTAAAAAACGAAATTTATATTAAATATGTAAAATATATGTTTTCTTTTAGGAGCGGGATGTTGGGTTATTAGGGGATAAGGGTGGGGAGTATTTAAAAAATATTAGTGTAAATTTAATGTCCAGCACCTTCCTTGAGTTAATACTTACTGGAGTGGGAATAGTAATTTATATATGTTTAATGTCCAGCACCTTCCCTGACTTTATTTTTAGTGGAGTGGGAATAGTAATTTTATATGTTTAGTGTCCAGCACCTTCCCTGACTTAATTTTGACTGGAGTGGGAATAGTAATTTTATATGTTTAGTGTCCAGCACCTTCCCTGAGTTAATATTTACTGGAGTGGGAATAGTAATTTATATATGTTTAATGTCCAGCACCTTCCTTGAGTTAATACTTACTGGAGTGGGAATAGTAATTTATATATGTTTAATGTCCAGCACCTTCCCTGACTTAATTTTGACTGGAGTGGGAATAGTAATTTTATATGATTAGTGTCCAGCACCTTCCCTGACTTAATTTTGACTGGAGTGGGAATAGTAATTTTATATGTTTAGTGTCCAGCACCTTCCCTGAGTTAATATTTACTGTAGTGGGAATAGTAATTTATATATGTTTAATGTCCAGCACCTTCTTTGAGTTAATACTGACTGGAGTGGGAATAGTAATTTATATATGTTTAATGTCCAGCACCTTCCCTGACTTAATTTTGACTGGAGTGGGAATAGTAATTTTATATGTTTAGGGGCCGATTCCGATTCCGGCCGGAAATCTCTCCGACCGAGCCGGACCCGGAGAGAATTCCGACCGAATCGGACCCTAGCAGTCCGACCGAACGAGTACGATGCGCACGCATGCCATCGGACTCGAGTCGGTCGGACTCCCATTGAAGTCAATGGGAGCCTGTCGTACAACGCGTACGCGGGCTCCCATTGACTCAATGGGTGCGAGGCGGACAAGGGCGCCCCCTACAGCGTGTACGCGTCCATGCGCATCGCGGCGTACATGCACAGGTAGGGGGACCCATGGGTCCCCCTGTGTGCGACTCGCGCGCCTACACGTACAGGGGGTCCGACGCGGACCCCCAAAGTCCGGCTCCGACAGCTTTTTCGAGCCGGACAGCGCGAGTCGGTCGGACTGCTCGCGGCGCGCATCGTACTTACCCGGCCGGGAAATGTCTCCATAGCGCGGTGCGAGTCGTGTCCATGTGAGTCGGTCTGAGCGTGTTGAAGCCGCGTTCGAGTCGGTCGGAGATTTCGCGGGTGCCTGCATCGTACTCGCTCATCCGGAGCCGCGTACGATTCGGTCGGGAAACAGGGCTCCGAATCGGATCCGGTAAATCCGAATCCGATTCGGAGCACTACCGGCCGAGATCGGAATCGGCCCCTTAGTGTCCAGCATCTTCCCTGACTTAATACTGACTGGAGTGGGAATAGTAATTTATATATGTTTAATGTCCAGCACCTCCCCTGACTTAATTTTGACTGGAGTGGGAATAGTAATTTTATATGTTTAGTGTCCAGCACCTTCCCTGATTTAATTTTTATTGGAGTGGGAATAGTAATTTTATATGTTTAGAGTCCAGCATCTTCCCTGACTTAATATTGACTGGAGTGGGAATAGTAATTTTATATGTTTAGTGTCCAGCATTTTCCCTGACTTAATACTTACTGGAGTGGGAATAGTAATTGTTATATGTTTAGTGTCCAGCACCTTCTCTGAATTACTAATTAGTGGAGTGGGAATAGTAATTTTAATTTGTTCAATGTAAAGTAGTTTTTATTATTTAATGTATACTGTATTGGGAATAGTAAATTATATATGGTTAATGTTTTGTATTTTTTATTACTAAATTTTAAGTGTAGTGGGAAGAGTAAATTATATATTGTTTAAGTTTACCACCTTTAATGAATATTGTTTAAATGTATTGGGAATAGTTGGTGATGTTTGTTTATGTAGAAATATATTTTTAGAATTATTTATAATTTATATAAAATATTTATATAACAAATATGTTATTTGATGTGTATTTATTTATTTTATATAAAGAGTTGTAGGAAACTTACTGTATGTGTTTTTATATGTGAAGGAATATAAATGTATTTTATTATGTGTAGTGAAAATGAATTTGTCTTGTGTAAGTGATGTATAGTTTATAATTTTCTAGTAAAAAACCCAATGTTAATTAAAATGGTACATTTATCAAATTAATATAATTAAGTAAAATATTTAATAATAAGATATACATATAAAAATAAATTTGACTTTTTTATTTTCAATTTTTTTTATTTTTGTATAAGTAGATAGAAAGAGAAACAACATTTTTTTTTATTTATACAATGGAATAGACATTATTAAATATACATAAAATATGTCAATTTTTATTGAAGGAACATAAATTATTTTACATACATTTATTCGTTAATTGAATTTTTTAAGGGAAAAAAAATGTTATGTCATTATTTTACAACATTTGTAACATTGTAATATATGTATACAAATTATATAACCATTTTTGGCATATATATACAGAAAGTAAAGCATTGTATGTTTATTTATTATTTAATATTGTAACATTATAATGTTGTAGTAAATATTGTTTATCATTTACAAATAATTAGCACTTTATTACATGTAAATATATTTTTAATTAATATTATTAGTATATAAAATATTAATAATATTAATTATCACATTGTTGTATTGAATGATTTTTTTTTTTAAACAGGTAAGTTTTATTTAACAATTTTACATAATTAATATGTATTTTTTATAATTTTTATCATTACAAAAAAAACATATACAATTATAATAATAATAAATATATTTTTATATTAATTATTATTATAACTTTACAAAGTATAATACATTATATAGTAATTTTTAAATATACAGAAAATTGTGTACAACATAAGAAAAATATATGTGAAATTTATACTTTGCTATAATGCTTTTTTTTAACATTATTCATTTTTTAAACCTTTATTTAAGCAGCCATTTTAAGTTTACAGGGACTATTTTGTAACCGCGTACTGTTATTTTGGGTCATTGAGGATCGGAGAAGCTCGCGGTTGGAAGCTGCGTCGCGTCGAGCAAGGTAAGGGAAATTTTACTTATTTTTCTAAGTTAATACTTATGTTTTAGTGTAGTTAGGACCTATATATTGTATTTATAGTTAGGTTATTACGTTTTTGGTGTGCTGTAGTTGTTAGTTATATTTTAGTGAGATGTCGTGAGTTACTGTTTGAGGTGTAGTGTAGACGGACGTTAATATGAGTAAATATGTGTTGTTTTGTTGCTATAAATTCATTTTATTGTATTTAATCAATGTATTTGGGTGTATTTGTGTGGGTGGGTATGCTTTTAATCTTTTTTGCAGATTGATTTTAATCGAGTTTACGTTGGAGACAGAGACGCGTTTTTTTTAATAAAAGAACTGTGTTTGTTAAACTAATATTATTATCACAGTTTCTTTTAGTTTTCGGTATTTCCTGGAGCGTTTTTTATATTTTTGTATCTTTTTCGGGTTTTTGAGGGTTTACGTAATTTGGATTTCGGAAGGATGGATTTGTATGGGACGTGTTGTATTTTTGCTTTTTTTTGGGGCTTTTTAAACTTTAACATGGATTAACACATAGGGGCCGATTCCGATTCGGGCCGGAAATCTCTCCGACCGAGCCGGACCCGGAGAGATATCCAACCGAATCGGACCCGTGCAGCCCGACCGAACGAGTACGATGCGCACGCATGCCATCGGACTCGAGTCGGTCGGACTCCCATTGAAGTCAATGGGAGCCTGTCGTACAACGCGTACGCGGGCTCCCATTGACTCAATGGGTGCGATGCGGACAAGGGCGCCCCCTACAGCGTGTACGCGGCGAAGCGATTCACGCCGTACACGCACAGGTAGGAGGGGGCCTGTGTGAGCCTCGCGCGGCTACGCGTACAGGGGGTCCGACACGGACCCCCAAAGTACGGCTCCGACAGCTCTTTCGAGCCGGAGTGCGCGGCTCGGTCGGACTGCTCGCGGCGCGCATCATACTTACCCGGCCGGGGAACGTCTCCATTGCGCGGTGCGAGTCGTGTCCGTGCGAGTCGGTCGGTGCGGTTAGACCCGGGATCGAGCCGGTCGGAGCGGTCGGGACGCCCGGACGAGTCGGTCGGCGAATTCGCATCGTACTCGCTCGCCCGGACGTGCGTACGAATCGGTCGGGAAATAGGGCTCCGAATCGGATCCGGTTAAGCTGAATCCGATTCAGAACCCTACCGGCCGAGATCGGAATCGGCCCCATAGATGGAAGGAGCAAGACCACTGACTCATTGTCAGTGAAATTGCTCTCCCACCCTCGCAGCTCCACCATTAAGTGAGGCCTGCCCCTGCCCCTGCACTCTCGAGTGTTGGTGATCGAGGCCCTCCTCCACCCGCAGGTTTCCCTGCGCCTCATCCCTGGTGGTCCAGTGGACCTCTGTCTCCTTCCTCTAACTCTGCTCTTTCACTCGTTTTTCTACCCTTTTTATCTTTCACCTTTCTGCACTTTTCTGCATCTCTGCTCTTTTGTGCCTTATTTCTGCTCATTTTCCCTTCCTCTCGCTCTGCCCTTTCACTTGTTTTCACTCGTTTTTCTACCCTCTTTTATCTTTCACCTTTCTGCACTTTTCTGCATCTCTGCTCTTTTGTGCCTTATTTCTGCTCATTTTCCCTTCCTCTCGCTCTGCCCTTTCACTAGTTTTCACTCGTTTTTCTACCCTCTTTTATCTTTCACCTTTCTGCATCTCTGCTCTTTTGTGCCTTATTTCTGCCTATTTTCCCTTTTTTCTTTATCCCTTATTTCCTCCCTTTACCTTTCCCCACCGCTGCTGCCCCCGCGGCCCCTCCCCCAGCGCGACCGGCCAATCTAGCTCCCCTCCCCGCTCCCGCCTCCCAGCTGTCCAGCCCTCCCCGACCCCTACTTAATGGCGACCACTGCGGGGACAGGCGAGCAAGACCACTGACTCATTGTCAGTGAAATTGCTCTCGCACCCTCGCAGCTCCACCATTAAGTGAGGCCTGCCCCTGCCCCTGCACTCTCGAGTGTTGGTGATCAAGGCCCTCCTCCACCCGCAGGTTTCCCTGCGCCTCATCCCTGGTGGTCCAGTGGACCTCTGTCTCCTTCCTCTAACTCTGCTCTTTCACTCGTTTTTCTACCCTTTTTTATCTTTCACCTTTCTGCACTTTTCTGCATCTCTACTCTTTTGTGCCTTATTTCTGCTCATTTTCCCTTCCTCTCGCTCTGCCCTTTCACTTGTTTTCACTCGTTTTTCTACCCTCTTTTATCTTTCACCTTTCTGCACTTTTCTGCATCTCTGCTCTTTTGTGCCTTATTTCTGCTCATTTTCCCTTCCTCTCGCTCTGCCCTTTCACTAGTTTTCACTCGTTTTTCTACCCTCTTTTATCTTTCACCTTTCTGCATCTCTGCTCTTTTGTGCCTTATTTCTGCCTATTTTCCCTTTTTTCTTTATCCCTTATTTCCTCCCTTTACCTTTCCCCGCCGCTGCTGCCCCCGCGGCCCCTCCCCCCCAGCGCGACCGGCCAATCCAACTCCCCTCCCCGTTCCCGCCTCCCAGCTGTCCAGCCCTCCCCGACCCCTACTTAATGGCGACCACTGCGCGGCCGCACAGCGGCCGCTGGCGCACCGAAGGCGCGTCAAAGGCAAGCCCGTCTGCGCCCGTCCGCGACCCGACCGCGACCAGCGCCAGGAACCCTGGACCTCCGTCCCGCCAACGCTACGACCCAGCAGCACTCCACGCACTCAACCCAGGCCGCAACAACAACTGCAAGCTAGCATCACCAGCCGACTCCCACGGACCCTTCAGCTGTCACCGCTGCCGGCACACCTGCAGCACCGCCAAGAACACGGATCCAGCACAACCCGCCCACAAGAACACAACCGAACCGAAGACCCTGCAATGCATCCTCCTCAACGTCCGATCCCTCCACAAACACGCCACAGAAATCTGGGACCTCCTCGACAGCACCACCCCGGACGTAGCGTTCTTCACCGAAACCTGGACCAACACCACCTCGGGACCGGACATCGCCATCGCCATCCCCCAAGGATACAAGATCTCCAGGAAGGACCGCCCCATCCGCCCAGGAGGAGGAATCGCCATCGTCCACAAATCCAGCCTCCGCCTGAGCACACTCCCTGAAGAGCCCACAGAACTGATGGAACACCTTCACTTCAAGATACTGGCCAGCCCCACCGCCACCCTCCGAGGAACCCTCATCTACCAACCCCCTGGACCCCGCGGACCCTTCGCCAATTCCATCACGGACATTATCTCCCCGCAGGCCATCGCATCCACCAACTACACCCTGTTGGGAGACCTCAACTTCCACCTCGACAACCAACTGGACCCCAACACCACATCCCTCCTGGACAACCTCCACAACATTGGACTGTGCCAGATCGTGACCGAGCCCACGCACTCAGCAGGACACACCCTCGACCCCCTCTTCACTACAGGAAACTCCATTACCTTCAGCCACACCACCGAACTCCCATGGACCGACCATCGTTGCGTCCACTTCACCTTCAGAACACCCACCATCCACAGACACCAGCACCTGCTTCCACAAAGAAACTGGACCAAAATCACCGACGACCAGCTCACCTCCTCACTCAACAACTCCACCCCAACCATCGCGGAAAATGACGACCCCAACACCGCAGCCCGAACCCTGCATAGATGGATCACGGACAGCACCAACACCATAGCCCCCCTCAAGAAAAACAACAATACCCACGCCAAGAAAGCCAGATGGTTTACCACCGAACTTCGAGAGTCCAGAAGCACATGCCGCCGCCTCAAAAAGGCCTGGAGGAACACCAAATCCACAGAAGCCCACGACAACTTCAGAGCCGCCACCAACGCCCACCATCAACTCATCAGAGAAACGAGGAAAAAAGCGATTGAAGACAGAGGGGCCGATTCCGATTCGGGCCGGAAATCTCTCCGACCGAGCCGGACCCGGAGAGATTTCCGACCGAATCGGACCCGTGCAGTCCGACCGAACGAGTACGATGCGTCCGTATGTTATCGGACTCGAGTCGGTCGGACTCCCATTGAAGTCAATGGGAGCCGGTCGTACAACGCGTACGCGGGCTCCCATTGACTCAATGGGTGCGAGTCGGACAAGTGCGCCCCCTACAGCGGGTACGCGGCGAAGCGATTCGCGCCGTACACGCACAGGTAGGGGGGACCCATGGGTCCCCCCTGTGTGCGACTCGCGTGGCTACGCGTACAGGGGGGTCCAAAGTACGGCTCCGACAGCTCTTACGAGCCGGACGGCGCGGCTCGGTCGGACTGCTCGCGGCGCGCATCGTACTTACCCGGCCGGGAAACGTCTCCATTGCGCGGTGCGAGTCGAGTCCGAGCGAGTCGGTCGGAGCGGTTCGAGCCGGGAGCGAGTCGGTCGGAGCGGTCGGGATGCCCGGACGAGTCGGTCGGCGATTTCGCATCGTACTCGCTCGGCCGGACCCGCGTACGGTTCGGTCGGGAAACAGGGCTCCGAATCGGATCCGGTAAAGCCGAATCCGATTCGGAGCCCTACCGGCCGAGATCGGAATCGGCCCCAGAATCTCCACCCATGCGCACAACAGCAAGGAACTCTTCAGCATCATCAAGGAGTTCGCCCAACCCACTAGCGAGTCTACCGACATCCCTCCCTCACAAGACCTCTGCGACAAACTCAGCACCTTTTTCTACCACAAAATCAAGAGCATCTACGACAACTTCGACGAAGACAACCAACACACTGAACCCTCACCAACCACCCCCGACACCCGGAAACCAGCGATTGACGACTGGACAGCCCTCACCATGGAAGACACACTGAAGACAATGAAGTCAATCCACTCAGGGGCCCCCACGGACCCCTGCCCCCACCACATCTTCAACAGAGCCGCCGACACCATCGCACCCATGCTCCGCCACACCATCAACCGCTCCCTGGCGACCGCCTGGTTCCCCAACGACTGGAAACACGCCGAGGTCAACCCCCTCCTAAAGAAACCCTCAGCGGACCCCACCGACCTCAAAAACTACAGACCCATCTCCCTGCTCCCGTTCCCAGCGAAAGTCATCGAGAAAGCCATCAACAGCCAACTCGCCACATTCATTGAAGAACACAACATCCTCGACTCCTCCCAATCCGGCTTCAGAAAAAACCACAGTACGGAAACCGCCCTCCTCGCCGCAACAGACGACATCCGCACCCTACTGGACAAAGGAGAAACAGTAGCCCTCATCCTCCTCGACCTATCAGCGGTGTTCGACACAGTCTCCCACCGCACCCTAATACGCAGACTCTACGACGCAGGAATCCAGGACAAGGCCCTCGACTGGATCCACTCCTTCCTCTCCGGCAGGACGCAGCGGGTCAGACTCCCCCCTTTCCTCTCGGACCCCACACCTACCACCTGCGGAGTCCCCCAGGGCTCCTCCCTCAGCCCGACGCTCTTCAATGTCTACATGGCTCCACTCGCCCCCATCGTCAGAACCTACGGACTCAACATCGTGTCATACGCAGACGACACCCAGCTCATCCTCTCCCTATCCAACGAGCCCAACACCGCCAGACGCAACTTTCGAGAAGGCATGGAAGCCGTTGCCAAATGGATGAAAAACAGCTGCCTACAACTAAACACCAACAAAACAGAAGTACTCATCATGGGCCCAAACCCCGATGCCTGGAGCGACAACTGGTGGCCCCCCGCCCTCGGAAACCCGCCAACCCCCACGGACCACGCACGCAACCTGGGAATCATCCTGGACTCCAAACTCAAAATGGACCGCCAGATCAACTCTGTCTCGTCTTCCTGCTTCCACACCCTCCGCCTCCTTCGTAAGACCTTCAAATGGATCCCCCTCGAACACAGAAAGACCGTCACTCACGCCCTGGTCACCAGCAGACTCGACTACGGCAACGCACTCTACGCCGGAATAAACAAAAACCTCACGCTCAAGCTACAGAACATCCAGAACACCGCCGCAAGACTGGTCCTCAACCTGCCAAAACACTGCCACATCTCCCAGCACCTGCGCACACTCCACTGGCTCCCTGTCGAGGCGAGAATCACCTTCAAGATGCTCACCCACGCACACAAGGCCCTTCACGGCACCGGACCAGCATACCTGAACAGCCGACTCAAATTCCACGCACCCCAAAGGACCCTACGATCAGCCCAGCTCTCCTACGCCGTGGTCCCCCGCACCAGAAAGACCAGATCGGGAGGCCGCTCCTTCTCCTTCCTCGCGGCCAAAGCATGGAACGCCCTTCCGCTCCACCTCAGACAGACAACATCGCTCCCCATCTTCGCAAGAAACCTCAAAACCTGGCTCTTCGACAGACCCCCTCCTTGATGGATGGAACCTGCACCCCCCCCCCTAGCGCCTTGAGACCCTTACGGGTGAGTGAGTAGCTGATTGATTGAAGGATTATTTCTTTTTGGAATACATTTTCTACATCTACATAAACCGTAAGTGTATTTTATTTTAATTAATTGGGTGGGAAATGTTTTTAAAATGAATTGTGTTTTATAGTATATTTTGATAATTATTATTTATTTGTAAATATATATTTTTAATTTAAGAAAATATATATGACAAATAAGTAATATTTGTGAAAATATAATATTAATATATGTGTGTAAAGTTTTTGTTTTATGAACGAAAAAAGTATAATACCTGTGGAACTTTTGTTTATAAAATGCTTTTGGCTATTAGGGATAGGTAATCTAGGCCTCTTGTAGATGGGTATAGGGTAACCTGACTTTGCAGTAGCTCAAACATTTTTTTAGTTTGTTTAGTTAATTTGGGACATATTTGAGTTACAGATTGTTCCATCCGTAATTCTTGATAGCTTTGTTCTTTTTGTATAGATTGTAGAAGTTTTTGTAGGGTAGGTTTACCTCTGCTTGTTGTTGCTTGGAAGGCATTATGCCATCCTTCAACACTATTATTTGTTTTTGATTCTTTGTTTAAGGTACTTAGGTACACGTTCCACCAAGGAATGTGGAATTTAGGTTGCCTTCTATGCCCTGATCTATGCAATCTTCCCACCCAGGTGTCCTCAAAGTAGTCTAGTAGTGGGCCTATTTTGTCTTCGTTCCTTTTGTAATAGGGGCTTTCTATTAGAATATTGTAGTGTTCTGCTACATCGGTTACAGGTACATATGCTAGTGCTATTAGCTTTTTTATTTGGTAGGCAAAAGTACTGTCTGTAGCATATTGTACACTTAGGGTTGATTTTTGTAGATGTCTCCAGAGACTCTGATTAAAATGATAATAGCAACCCTGAATTGCTGTGTGTGGATAATTTTTTAGTATAGCATTTATCATGGCTATTTCAAAGTCAATAATTATTTTTGAAGGAAAATAATTATTGCTTTCTTCTTTTATTTTAGTGAGTATATCAATGTAGGTAGTTTGCTGTTTATTTGGTAATAGTGCATAGATGAATGGAATATTTGAGTGTTGGTATAATCCATGTATTGTGTACAGCTGGTAAAATGGTTTTGGACAGACTTTGAAAGTTCCATCCATCATCCAGGTGTCACATTGCTGTAATTTAAGTAAATTGTTTGCAGTAGCAAACATAATTATTCTTTTTTCTGGGCATTTGTTATCAAAAAATATAAATGGTTCTTTACTGTGAGTAATGCTTAATTCTGGTGGAATAACTACTTCTGCAAATATTTTAGTGGCAGGTATAGTAGTTGTGGTATCTTTTTTTGTCTGGCAATTGTTCTTTTTAAAGAAGCTATGGACGGTAATTGTCCTGATGCATGTTGAGGTAATTTTAATAGTTGCTCTTTTAGTATTTGGGTAGTTGGTTTGTCAGTACTAGTGCTTGCTTCTTTTATACTTTCAAGAGCATCTCTAACCTCAATCTCTGTTATGTTTGGGGAGTGATTATGTTCTTTTACAGAAATAACAGTAGTTTCCTGAGTAGTAGCTCTTCCATAGCATTTGTTAGAGTAGTATTTGCTACACTTCCAAAATACTTTAAGGCCAATTTGTTTCTCCTGTGTATACACATACCCCATATAACATAATAGCATTTTTTTTTTTTTGTGACATTACAAATTCTGCACCTTCAGTCATGTTGTTTTGTTTTATGCTAGGGAAAATTCAAAAAGAAAATATTTTAATATAATAAATACAACATGTTTATTAAATACTGTTACATCTCAGTGAATATACTTACAATGTTTAGTTTGATGTAAATGAAATTGGTTAGGAAATGATTTCAAGCTTTCTTTTCTATTTTCTTGATGTAATTTCTGTTGAGAAGAGAAAAAAACATATTAATAATTTGATTATATTGTTTGTAGATTATAGGCATTTTAGGGGTAAAGGGTTATTTGGGTGGGTATTTAACGTTGTTTAATAATGGAAAATGATATACTTACTTTTTAGTTGTCTTTATTTTGTTAGTAGTTGTAGAATTATTTTGGAAGCTTTTGCTGTTGGCTGTAGAGGAGATAGATAAAAAAGAAAATATATATTAGTGAATAACGTTTTGAAAATATTTTTAGGTCGGTTTGGCAAAAATAGAATATACTTACATTTATTGTTATTTTATTGGTGAGTATTTTTGAAATAATTTTCTGGCTTTGTAGGATATCTGTAGAGGTGATATAAAAGTAAGGAATGAAAGAATAGTCAATTAGGTTTTAGAAATAATTTTTGTTGCAGGTTAGTAGTATTGTTATATTTTAAAAACAGTTTTACTTACTTAGTGCAGTTTTAAATCTCTTTTTAGTAATGAAAGTTTTCTTTCAGGAAACAGTTGGGCACAGTTTCACCTTCTTCTTTATTGTAGTTTTTAAGAGTAAAAGAGATGTATGTCTTTGATGTTTATATAGTGTTTATTTAATTG
This sequence comes from Calotriton arnoldi, assembly GCA_963921515.1. Classification (NCBI taxonomy): domain Eukaryota; kingdom Metazoa; phylum Chordata; class Amphibia; order Caudata; family Salamandridae; genus Calotriton; species Calotriton arnoldi. Next base: position 359,089 of record CAWUFW010015031.1, on the reverse strand, counting down.
GTTGCTTTATGTTATTGGTGTATTTTGAAATGTAAGCATTTTATTGGTTGAAGTTAATTGTTTTTATTCTTTTGGCACTTTCTTTCCATATAAGGGAAACGCTAATTAAGAAACTGTTAGTAGAAAGTAAATATTTTATCATTTTACTTTTTGCAAATAATTTAAATGTTGTTTTTAATGTGAAATAATGCAAGTATTATATATTTTACAGTTTATATTTTATTATTGTAATACGTTTGTTTAGCCAAAATATTTTGTTTTATATATTGATGTGTTTGCAAATTATTTTATTATGTTGTTTAAGTATTTTATATTGTTTTATAATGTGAATTTATATTTGGTGCTAAAGATATATTTAATTGAGCAGTTTTTATATAGTCGATATTTGTAAAAAGTCGATATTATTGATGTCTATATTTTGGTATTCGATATTTTTGTAATGTTGTATGTTATAAAAATTTAAACGATATTTAATGTAACGATATTTAGCATTTCGATATTGTGGTGAACGATATTTTTTATATACGATATTGTGTACTCGATATTTTTGTATTTTTATAAATAAGTATTGGTAGTAGATATTATTGTAGTCGATATTCTGACGCCGATATTTTGTATATTCGATATTTTTGTAGTCGATATTATGTCAGTGATCCGTTCATGACGAGCAGGGAGAGCCCATTACGGACTCTACAGAAATAGCGAACAGGTTCAAACAGTACTACACCTTACTATACACCTCTAGAACAGGGGATCTTGACGCAGAGAGACTGGACTACCTGACGCATATAAAACTTCCCTGGTTGATGAATGCGCACCGTGAATACCTCATGCAACCGCTAGAAACGGAGGAGATAACTGCAGCATTGTCCGGAATGAGGGCGGGCAGCGCCCCTGGCGTCGATGGCTTAACGGTCTCCTTTTATAAGGAGTTTAAAGACATACTTATACCACATTTGCGCACGCTGTTTGAAGAAATTAGCTAAAGCGGCCAGATGCCTCCGTCTATGAGGGAGGCACTGATAGTTGCCATACTGAAGCCAGATAAGCCACCGTCAGAGTGTTCGTCATATCGCCCACTGTCGCTATTAAATGTGGACACGAAAATATATGCTAAGATACTAGTGAATTGGCTGTCACCGCTTGTCCTGCTACTGGTAGCGCCGGAGTAGGCCGGTTTTGTCCCCAGTAGAAACTTGACATACAATTTACGAACAGTCTTCGGGGCTATTCAACATACGAGACAGGACGTGCAAGCTGTAGCCGTGTTTCTAGACATGGAAAAAACATTCGACTCGGTCGAATGGAATTTTATGAAGCACGTACTGACGAGAATCGGCTTAGGAAGTGTCTTCCTGCAGTTGATAAGGAGTCTTGTATAACAGCCCAGTAGCCAGAATAAAAATAGGCGACGTGGTTACAGACAAAATACAAATCACCAGGGGTACGCGACAGGGATGCCCGCTTTCCCCGTTACTTTATGCGTTGGTCGCGGAACCATTGGCCTGCGCGATGCGGGAATATCACAGACATAGAGGTATTCGCTTTCCGGGGTACGAACTGGTAATATCTACATACGCTGACGATACGTTACTTTATGTCAGAGACCCTGAACGTAACTTATCCCCCATACTACGCGAAGTAGTCAAGTTTGGAGCAATGTCTGGTCTCCAGGTGAACTGGACCAAATCGATTATTTTCCCCTTTACTCCTACTACAACACAATTTACCCCAGATTTCCCTCTACAATGGATGACTGATCCGGTGAGGTATTTGGGGATTAAGATTCATACAGACTCTGAGACAAAACTAAAGGAAAACTATGGAGTTGCGATCAGCAAACTAGAAACTGATGTCGAATGCTGGATACGATTACCACTGTCCCTAGCGGGCAGGGTTTCGATCATGAAGATGGTCGTACTGCCTCGGTTCTTGTTCCTGTTCAATAATATCCCGATGTTCCTTCCGACCTCCTTTTTTAAAACGCTTACATCTTTATTAATCAGATTAGCTTGGGCGGGGAAGCACGCTCGGGTTAGGTGGGATGTACTTACGCTACCATACCACATGGGAGGACTAGGGGAGCCGGACCTAGACCTGTACTATAGAGTGGCTCAGAGCGTACACGCTCATTACTGGATCCATGGCCCCGTAGACACACCGCACGTACAGATCGAGAAGGTGGTGGTGACACCACTCTCGCTGCCGGCACTTCTATTTATGCCTCTGGACCGTAGATGGGGCGTTCTAGATTCAATCAATCCAACAGTACACGCCTGGCGTCATTTATTGAAGCTACAAGCGGGTGCTGTTTTGTATTCTCAGCTGGTCCCCCTAGATTGGTGCCGTTGGCTTCCAGCCTGCAGAGATAAAGGGGTTACTCGGACACTGACGGACATAAACATTAAAATGATTGGAGACATGTTTGAGGGGGGCGTAGTGAAGAGATGGGATGCAGTGGAGAAACAGGGACAGCAGGACACACTACTTAATAGGTTTCAATATCACCGAATGAGGCAATCATTATAAGAGATATTGGGAAATGACCTAGCTGAGCCGCCTGAGGTGGCTGCGCTTGCGTTTATGATAAAAACGGAAACGACGACACAGATGGTATCCAAAGTGTATAAGTTAACTCAGGGCTATCGGGCAAACCACTACACTAAGGCTAGACTAGCATGGCAGGCGGATATAGGCAAAGACATAGATGATAGAATGTGGAAGTATTGCTGTGAGAGCACGAAACGCATCTCCTTAAATGGCCGTCACAGGCTAATTCATTTCAAATTCCTAAATAGAGTGTATTACACCCCGAGAGCCTGCATAGGTATGGACTGCGAGACACTGCTGATTGCGAGCGCTGTGGTAGTGACCCAGCTGACTTCTTCCATCTAGCGTGGCTATGTCCGAGGGTTGCCAACTACTGGATCCAGATCTTTAAGACCCTGGGGGACATCATTACTATGCCCTTGACACCTGATCCATTGCTGGCCTTACTGGGTTACTCACTGCAGCTCCCCCAGCCCACTAGACGACTGGTGGACATGGGGATGCTGATAGCTAGACATAGAGTTGCGATGTGCTGGTCCAGGGGTCCGACCCCTACACTAGCAAGTTGGTCAAGAGACATGGTATATTGTTGCACGCAGACTGAAAACTATAGTGAACTCCTTCCCCCACGTAATCGCCCCAAAAACCTTTGGGAATTATATCATACATATTTAGCCACTATAGAGAGCACTGACGAGGGGGCAGACTCTCCCGCACAAGAGTAGGCAAGAGTGTAACTGATAATGTAGCTGGGTATGTTGAGCGAGTCACTGTGGACGATTTCATGACCTAGGCATAAATGACTCCCCGCGCAGTGGGAGGGGTTGAGAGAGTGGATATACGCACTTGGGAACGACTCCCGATGTCACAAGGTATTGTAATACTGAGTAAAGTTAGAGGTCTCATACGATACAATGCAGTCATGTATGTCGCACAAATGGGTACCAAGGACACTTATTGAACTGTACTACTATATGTAATACTGGTGGACTTATAGATAGAATGTCTCTGATTTCTATGCTTCATTGTACTGTTCTGAAGTTCAATAAAGTTTTCAAAATTAAAAAAAAACAAAAAACTTTAATTTATCCATCTAATGGTAAAAAGTGACCTTAAGATACTGTGCAAAATGTGAGAAGGAAAGAATAATCTATATGAACAAATGTCCCTGTGTTTGGGATATATCAATCAGACATCCAATAAAGTTTGACAACAAATTCAAACTTAAATCTTCTACCTAAAGCAAAACATAAAAACGAGTTTTGCTAGGTATTTTATAAAATAAGGAGAAAATAATGTTACAGCTACAAAAGTCTATGAAAATGTTTTTGTACCCTGAAGGGTATAACACACAAGAATATTATTGAAAATGGAATAGATTCACTTTTGTAACACATTAAAACAAAATGACCCTAATGAATCTTTAAATTTCTCATGTTCTTTTATCAATCGGATTTCCATTGTACCTAGATTTCATTACTCTCATGAATAGTATTGTGGGGTTTTAATTTGCATTTTATTAGTTATTTTGTGAGTAGGCTAACAATCTGTTTTATCGAACTGATCTGTATGCATAGTAAAAACACATGTATGTATCCCATCTTCTCCCATATGGAAGAGAAAATATCAACATATTGGAAGGACTCCGTGTTTTTATGGCAATAATCCCACGTGATATGCTACAAATAGAAGCAATATACATTTATATTTATTCTTTATTATTAATCTGTTCATTCTCCAGATAAAGTGACGCCATTGAGACGACACTTGTGATAAATACAAGTAATTGGATTTGTGTGAATGCAATGCAAGATTATAAAAAAAGAACAATTTATTAATTTTAACATTGAAAATGAATTTTAAATAGAACTATTACTCAAGGTTGAACTGGGTTGAAGGTCTGTTTACAAAGAGAGTGCGCCATATAGCAGACAAAATTCTTGATACTAACAAGGTCAGCAAGATTACTGAATTCCTGGCAGACATGGCAGAGCACGAATTGTAGCATCAACCGATCAGGGAGAAGCAATTCCAGAGTCTAACTGAGCAGTCACGAGAGAATTTGTAAATACAATGCATATAGCATAGGAAATAGCATAGTTTGAAAGAAGAAAGGTGAGGGGTGTGTGTGTGTGTATGTCTGAGGGGTGAAAAGAAGGGCATGGTGGATGCGGAGGAAGGAGGGGGAAAAGGCAGCTTACTCACCAGTTCTTCGAAGCTTCGGTTGCCTTGGGAACCAGGAAACAGCAAGGCAATCAGATTCCAGGGGCAGCCACGAGGAAGAGGCACGAAAGGGCACCAGCTGGAACTAATCAGCAGCAGCAACAACAAGGAGGTCCAGGAAAGGCAACATGGTGCAAGGCAGTGACAACAAAAATATTGATGCACTCTTGCGCATTCCACAGGTGCATACTTATGGCCCCAGTTCCCGGCATTTCCTGGTGTGCATCCCGTAGTCTCTCTGATTGGAGGACAGTCGTGGATGACATTGTATTCTTTTACGATGTCCTCCATTCGGAGAGCACATTGAGATGCACTATTCAGAATCCAAAACGAAGAGCTAACATTTTGGATTCGGGATCCAGGCAGTTCCAGGCAGAAGTGCGACCGGGAATGCGCGACCCCCTTTGTATGACTCCATGTCCCCCCTGGGTGTCGCGCCCCAGAGATTGAAGACCCCTGGGTTAGGGACATCTTGGACCGCGGAGGTAAGAAAGCGGTGGTCCTATTGGACTTATCCGCTGCCTTTGATACGGAATACCATGCCAATTTGAAACAAAGACTGTTTGACATAGGTGTTCGCGATTCAGCACTCAGACTGCTATCTTCCTTTCTAGACAACAGGAAACAAACTATCAGCCTGGAGACACATACTTCATAACCTTTCACATTTCCATGTGGTGTCCCACGAGGCTCATCTTTGAGTCCAACACTATTTAATAAATACATGATTCCCCTGTTGGAGTTGATCAAAACGTTTGGTTTTTCCACAGTTATGCAGATGGCACTCAATTTGTGATCTCTGTTGAGGACAATGTGGAAGTATGGCAGTAGTCGCTGCCAGATTTTAAACATGCATAGTTGCTACAATAGACTGGGTGAGCTCCCATGCGTTGAAAGTCAATTCTGATAAAACTGAGGCCCTCCTTTTCGGGCGAGACTCTTCATTCTGAAACTCATCCTGGTGGCTGCATTCCCTGGGATCCCTGCTATGCCCGGTCCCTAAGGTTAGGAACTTGGGTGTCTATTTTGACACCAACCTTACTTTTAGGGACCAGACTAACTATCTCACATCATCTTGCTTTCAGGTCCTGAAAGTCCTTAAGAAAGCTCCCCCTTTCCTACCGCCAGAACTCTAAATATCTATGGTCATTGCACTTGTCTTATCGAGATTAGACTATTGCAACACCCTCTATGATGGAGAACAGCAGGGTATCCTTATGAGACTGCAGAGGCTGAATAATGCCGTGGTCCATGTTGTTACAAAGAACAAAAAGTCTGATCACATTTCTAAAACCAAAGAAGATCTTCATTGGCTCCCTATTAAAAAAGCGTGGCCTTCAAAGCCCTCTGTCTTACACACAGGGCTCTCTATCACCATGGTCCTGAGTTTCTATAAAAGAAACTTTCCTGGTACATCCCCAAAAATCTTTGTGCTCATCCTCTGCCCAGAAGGTACTAGTCCCTGCCACTAGGAAAGTGTCCAGGGATGGCAGAAGTTTTGTTTATAACACCTCTAAGCTATGGAACCAAATGCCCAGTAGTTTGAAGAATCAAGCCAACCTACTCACATTCAGGAAATCACTGAAGACCTGGCTCTTTACCCTCCCCCTGTAGTACGCCAGTACCTCCTCTTGAAAGGCAGCGGCAAGACACCTTAGGGCAGATGTCGCGCTCTACAAAAATCTAAATTCAATACAAAAGTACCTCCATCATGATAAGGGCGCCTTTGACCTTGTATGCAGAGCATTCAATATTTGCGTTCATACAAGAAGTGAATAGCACACTGACAACGCAACGGTGTCGGGGTATGAACTCCCAACCATCGTTAAAAATAGTTTGGTGGCATCTGGTAAACCCTGCCTTTTTCCTAGCGCACTAGGTCAAGGAGGGCGAGGAGACCCATGATTGTGTGACTCACCACTCTGAAGGGCTCAGCCAGGCTGAGGAAGATTCCATCCCCGAAAGTGAAGTACTGTTTATTGACAGGTCCTCCACAATAGACCAGGAGACAGGGGTGAGGCATACAAGAGCAGCCGTTGTGATGGCCTCTAACCACGGGCACTGCAACAGCCTACAGGTTTACCGCACAGCTGACTCTCCTCCCCCACCTCTTGGCGCAGGCAGCAGAGCTAACTGCAATAATTGAAGCCCTTTCCCAGAGCGCGGGGAGGACAGTAACGATCTACTGTGACTCCGCATACGTCACCACCACCTTGCACTCAAGCATCAGGAATTGGAAGAGACGGGGGTCCTAAAATCAGATGACACCTCTGTTGTGCACCAGGACCTCCTGGAATTTCTGATAGATGAACTAACTTTACCAAAGCACATAGACGTGGTGAAGTGTGCCGCCCATATGGGGGGCAAGGATTTTGTGACCCGCAGGAATGCGTTAGCACACCAGAAGGTGAAGAGAGCAGCATATGGGAAGGTGTGCGAGACTCACATACTGCCATTGCAGCAAAGTGAGGAGACCAAAATCTCACACGACAAACCATACACAGAGACCGCAAGTTTTAACCTACGGGAACTACAAGAGACGGCCCCAACTGTAGAGAAGGATCAGTGGCTGGCCAGGGGTTGCACACAAGCTACCCACGACCTCTTATACAGACACATCCCCTCCAGGAAACCCGTCATGTCCCACAGTTTGGTTGACATAGTCTTACCCCAGCTGCCTGTGCCCACACTCATGGCCAAAGATAACATGGCAGCGGAGCTCCAAGATGACTGGTTTATCCCCAACATGGCTGAGATAATAACTATGTACCTCAACGAATGCACTATTGTCAACTATACTGTCCCAAGCCCACACTGAAGGTCGTAGCGTCGCCTATCCCTCAGCCCACTGGGCTATTCAAAGCCCTACATATCGATTTCGTCGACATGATAGACCGATGTGCGAACTATCGGTACTTGATAGTTGTGGTCTGCCCCTACTCCAGGTTGATTGAGGCAGGCGCCTGCGTGCACTGCGACACCAAGGCAGCAGCAGTAATGTTCTTGTCAGGGAAGTGATACCCATGTGGGGAGTGCCCGACTTCATCCAATCAGATAACAAGAGGCACTTTGCCAACTCCATGTTTGATCACATCTGCTCCCTCCTAGGTATCACGCATAAACTAGTCCCTGTATACCACCCGCAAAGCAACAGCATTGTTAAGAGGCCTAACAGTCTTCTCAAAAACAAGATCAGCAAAATATGTGCAGCCTTAATAAAAACAAATGGCTCCACTGCCTCCCCCTAGCCCTCTTCACACTAGGAAGCACTCCCAGTAGTGACCTTACACCTCACCAGATTGTGACAGGCAGACTAATGGAGACCCCTATCCCAAAGACGTCGGGCCAAATTAAGCGCCAAGGCTAGCTCCCAAGCATTGGGGGATGTGCTATACGTGTACCTCTCTGAGATGACAAAGACCTCCAAGTATTTGGCAAAACAGATCATCACCAAAGCACTCAGGAGCCCAACACTAAGCTACTGTATCAAGCACCTCAGCCAGGGCAAGAAGTTTACATCCACAACTTTGTGCGGGAGTGTAAACAGGCCAAGTTCGAGGGACCCCACCAAGTAATATTTTTCACACCACCAGTCGTTAAGGTGGAACAGAGAGAAGCCTGTATCCACATCTCTGATGTACGACCCAAGCGTTGACCCAATACATATCTCTCCGGCAACTTTACCAATAGCCGCCAATCCTCACAATGGCACGCAGCCCAGACAGGCCAAAAGGACACCTCAGCACCTGGTAAAACATCACACACTGAACATAATAGCCTACAGAGAACATACTGTCCCCTCTGTAGTGAGGAGAGGTGGAAGAAAACCCAAAATTTTAAACGCATTAAAATTAGTTTAAAAATCCCCAGTCTCCAAAATGTTAACGCTCACTAAAATTAGTAAGGTAGTTTAACAAATCCACCAATACCATTGAAAAATCGATCTCCTCCATCCAACCCAGATAGGAAAATCTGCTCCCCAGTAAAACCATATAGCAGGACCATTTTACAAATTAAACAGTAATGTTCCGATGAATGCCTAACAAATTTATTTTTCCCAGTTAACCTGCAACCCACAGCTCTTACCCTACAGGTCCACAATCGAACTGTAAGTGCACCAACTTTGCCGTAACCTGCCATTTCTTTAATCTGGACTCTCAAAAGACAATTGCTCAAGTACTACCAAATTCAATTGACTTTGTGACTTCGTTTTTAAGAGACATTCTTTTTGCACCACATCAAGACCATGAACACTCCTGGGCGCCCAGACAGCAAACATCAGACATCAAAGCACAGACAACAGCCAACCTGACACTGGACCACTTACAGCTAACGACCAAAGACCAGCCCGGACGGCTGACATCTCTCCCGAAGACGATCTTGCATTCTACAACTGCTTCCTAAGTTACATTCTCTTATATTTTTGTACACGCTCTCCTTAGCCAGAGTGCTTTCAAGCCCCTCTGGAACCTAAAATGTACATGTTTTTGTAAGCTCTACATTCTTGAAACGCATGCGCAGAGACCTCTCTCACCTCACTTACACTGAACCCAACACTAGTATTCCTCATGCACTACACATGCACTCCTGCACAACACCTGGTACCAACACATGACCGAGGTAGGCATGCAAACTACGAACAGATCATGTTACATCTGTTCATTGATACATCACGACGTAGGAGCAGACAGACTTTATTTAGCGCAGGAGATAGCCCCTGAAAACAGCAAAAGGCCTTGTTCCAGCTGTACCTCTATTGGATCAAGGCAAAAATCCATCCAAATAGAGTAGAACCCCCTAGGACATTAGTAAACATCTCCCAGTATGAGACAAACTCCACTGCTTTATATCTCTTCACTGAGCCGAGTGACATCCAATCTGAGGTAGAAAGGATGCGCAGAAAGAGCACCATAGGGGAGGACGCTGTGTGGCCCCGGGAAAGTTATTGGAGGTAGCACTACCACCACACTAGTGCACAAACATGTCCACTCCCACCTCCGTCTGCGATCCCAGGGCATCCCTTAACATCTTTGGGGCCACCTTCTTTACAATCAATGGACCCCGGGCATGGACTTCCAGTGCAAGGCTGCTCATCTTAATCACACAGGGGAAACGAGTCCCATGGGAGGGGGTCCAATACCAGCATAGACACCCAGTGCCAACAAATCTGGGATCGAGATCAATAGGAACACCTTGTTGGAGTGGAAGGGGCAACCCCTAATTGTACGGAAACTTATGTTGTACTCTTTATGTTTCAGAGGCAAAGGAACCATACTGTTAGGCAGCAACGAGAACTGTGGCATGATACTTCATGTACCGGACCAGCAATGGGGCACCTCCACGCTGATGGATATCTATTCGTATTGCAGTGTCCTTGCCTACTCCCTGCTCGTCCCTGGATGGCGGGGCCTCTGTGCCCTCGTGACCACACACACCTCAACTCTGATCATCTCTGGAGAAGATATGTCCGAGTTGTCTCAACATCCGTTACAGAAGAAAACAACTGTTGCATCAGGCTGAAAGGAGAAGAACTGTTGATTATTTTGGCTGGGCTCAGTACAAAGACATTCCAGAAGATTTCAGACTGTTCACCGAAACTCAAGTAAACACCGGAGGATCAGTACCCTTGTTCACCATACAAACAAAAGCAAACTCCTGCTGGTTAAAGATAACCAGGTGGGAGTTCATGCGAATGATCAATATTAGTGAGCTCGGCCTAAACGCTATCAAGGAAGAACTGCGAGCCATCCGCCTTATCGAAATGAAATATCGGTACGTGTTGGACTTGATGACTGCGATGAAAGGTGGGGTGTGTGCCAAAATTGGTGCTTCCTGTTGTACTTTTATCCCCGGAAATGACACGAATAATGGGACAGTAGCCAGTGCCATCGAAGATCTGCATACTCAACAACCCGATATGAAGAAGGAGGGAGGTGCCCCTGAGCAGGAGTGGTTACATAGTATCTTCTTGTGGATCCCCTTATGGGTGTCCAAGTTATTGACATCCGAGATGCCTGTTCACCTTGCTGTACTTCTGTTATGTGGTTTCCTACAAGTGGGGATTTCTTGCTGTAAAAAAGCAGTCCTCAAAATGGGTAGTTTGCACTTAGGGAAAAAGCAACCAACACTACACACAAACACACTTTCAAATAATATAACTGTTATGACATACGGAGAGGATAGAGTAGTTGATGACTCAACTAGAGGGGGGAATTTTAGGATGGGTGAATACGATATCAATGAATCTCATGATATGTGCAGGTCCAACAATGACAAAATCTGTAATGCCATAGCTCGTGCATGCACAGTGCCCGCCAATGCAATGTGAATGTATACCGTAACTTGTGCCTGCACAGCAGTGCCAACATCAGCAAAAGTGATACCATGTAGCAACCCATGCTTGTACAATAATATTGTTGCTAAAAGACCACTGTCAATGTATGTTCAGACCAGAGCAAACATAACCTCATTTAAACCAGTACAAACTATATCAACGTACACGATGACCACTGTAAACATAATGTCGGTTAAAAATGATACCAGTGGCTGCCATATTCTATTTAGGCGTTCCAATGAACTCACATCATTACTATCTGATTCACGCAAGGTGACCTCTCCATCAACCCTTAGTCAGAGATATGTGGTCAGGCAGGTCCTGCGCCCCATACCCACGCTTATCGAGTAGCAAGTCACAGGTGGGGTCCCATAAAAATACCAAGCAAACACGCACCCAGGGAAAGCCCAGATCGATTCCACAGATAAATAGTTGCACCACGAACAGGCCTGACATTTTTGGCCCCAATAAAACCCATTTGGCCAAAGGCTTGCATTCCCCAGAAATACCACAAGCTAAATACCAAATATAGATAGGTACACTCAACCTATCAGGACACGACATAGACACCACACATAGTGATCACGCATTCCCCACACATAGACACATACACTCTGGGCCACATTAGGCTCTCCCGAGGTTGAGAGCCACAGTACATTGAGAGATTTTGAGCAGACACATTCTGTTCAGGCTCTCGCAGCCGCTGCGTTTATTTAAACCAACTTGTTCTTGTTTTGCCAAATGCCTCTTGTATTCTCATTTATTTAAGGAAATTTCATATCCGAGCAACACTCCGCTTCTCAAGCCATACCTGCAGAACCTATTCTACACGGCTAAAGATGGAGGGCAACACCGAACTGATTTGAACCATGCTATTATAGTGGTGATACACAAGCTCGGGAAACATAGGGATTAGTGCGCCACTTACAGGCCAATCTCTCTCCTAAATACAGAGACTAAGATACTAAGTAAGATACTGGCATCTAGACTGGCCCGGGCAATCGCTACCCTGGTGCATGAGGACCAGACTGAATTAATGCCAAAACCTTAGAAGGCTACAGCTGTGGCTAGATAGAATGAAAGGGTGTGTGGAGCCTGGAGTGATCCTTTCCCTGGACGCAGAAAATGCATTTGATTCAGTAGACTGGAACTACCTCCACTTGACCCTGAGACAGTTTGGGCCTATGCTACTGAGTAGGTGGCCCTACTTTTTCAGACCCTCACGGCGGTGACGAGGGTGATTGGAGTAATGTCCACGACATTCAAACTTGGACAGAGAATGAGATAGGGGTGTCCGCTCTCCCCATTACTATTTGATCTGTGCCTGGAACCTTTGGCAAGCTGGGTGCACTGCAGAGGTGATTTCTCTGGATTTCCAAAGGTGACAGGCGCACCTGAAAAAATTCTCATTATATGCAGACAACATGCTGCTCTGTCCTACTAATCCAGGGATGATGATCCCAGCTGTCCTCTCAATATTTCGAGTTTTCTAGAGGTACTCAGGATATCTCATTAACTGTGAGAAATCAAAACGGTTCCAGGTAGGAGACTGGGAGTGTCTGTAGGAGGCAACAAGAGGACTTTGAGCCTCAAGCGAAGGGTTTAATTACCTGGGAATACAAATCACCACGAATGAAGCAAGATTCTTAAAAGAAAATTTGGGCAGAGTTCTAGATGTGTACAGATGGAGTAAGTTGCCCTTAACACTTAAGGGGAGGGCTTCCCTATACAAAATGATTACTTTGCTCAAGTTGCTATATATCCTGCAGAATACCCTATTTGAGATACCGGAAACCTACTTCATTAAGATCAACACCACACTACAAAGGCTTCTATGGAATGAAGGAGCTCCAAGAATAGCCCTGAGGACACTTTATATATCCTGTTACAATTGGGGCATAGCCCTGTCTGACATCAGAACGTATTACAGGGCAGCACAACTACAGGTCATTAATGACTAGAGATTTGCTCCACATAATTACTCCGCAACTTTGGTTGAGATGGCGCAGATGGTGTCTGCTACATACATTCATTATTTACATGGTAAATTGGAAAAGAAGCACTTGCCTATACCGACTAAAGCGACTCTAAAGGTGTGGAATGGGGCACACAGAGCAATTGGGTGGCATGTGACACTTACCTTGGCCACCCGGTTGTAGAAAGGGGCAGTTCTAAAAGAAGTTGGCAAATTGGCAGGATTGCAAAAATGGGAACTAGTGGGTAAAGAAAACCCTGTGAGATGTCTTTCAAAAGAGGGAGGTGAAATCATTTGAAGACCTCCAAAGAGAATTCGAGCTACCACCCTCCCAAAGGTACAAATACATACAGCTGAAGCATGCACTCTGAAAGGAGCAGGCAGATTGGACCTGTATCCCCTAGAGACCAGGGTACTACAGGGAGAGACAGACCAGAGGTCAGTGCCTCAGCGATATCACACTTTAATCACCCATACCCCGGATGGTCTCCAACAGCTGCGGGCCAGATGGGAATAAGGCATTGGGGAGCTGGAGGATGTAGCCTGGGAGGCAGCACAAATGAATCCCAGGGGGTGACCATTAACGCATGTCTCCGACTAGTTCAACTGAGAATACTGCATAGGATGGATTATAAATAATAATTGAAGTAAACTTTTTAAGATGGGAAGGGCAAGCAGCCCCAAATGACTTAGCTGGATCACCGAGGTGGGCACTTTCATACATACTATATGGGGATGCCCCAAACTTGGCAACTACTGGAGGGGAGTAATAAGAGAGTTGGAGGAAGTTATGGCTCTGGAGATCCCGGGAACTCCCTAACTGGTAATACGAGGGATCCCAAACGATGTGGATATACCACATAGACCCTTGGAAATCTGCATGCTGGGGTTTATGGTGGCCAAGGCAGTCGTGGCTAGAATGTGGAGAGGGGCATAGATCCTAACTGTTTCAAGATGGAAAGAGGGAATTTATATGTGTATGGAAGCAGAACGGGTGGTGTTTGAAGGCAGATGATGTCCTAAGAAATGTGATAAAGTGTTGGTCCCATGGAGAGAGCCTTATGGGATTGACATGTTGCAGAAGCCTACAGTAAACGGTGCAGTACCAAACTCAAATCACAAATCCCCCTCCACGCTATAGGCGGAGAGGGAGTCGCAGAGATGAGCCACATGAGACCCGCCCAAACAAGGGACAGAGGGGACACGTAGAGGGTTGGGAGGAGACCCTACAGTACAACTATGACTTTATCTCAATGCCCTGTATGCTGTTATGTGCCTTTAAAATCGATAAAAAAGTGTTTAAAAACACATATGCTGCATATGCGTCCTGCTAATGTTTTTAGATCCCTTCTACTCATCGGTGCATTTGAGCTCCCTATTTGCCGATCTGTCCTTTTTTCCAGCTCTGTTGCTTTTTTAACTGCTTTTTAGGTGCTCCCCATGCTAAAACAGAAAGGCACTTTAAGGTGCTGACTGCTACCTTGTGAAGCATTCTCCCTCTTTAGCCTTGTCGTTCGAAACAATATTCAAATTCTCGTAAATGCACAGTAGTGTCTTTACTCATCAAGTTGGAAACACATGCAGACATCTGGATGCACTCCGTTTTCAAGTGTTTCAAATGCTTCAAGACCGTTGTGTTTCTAATCTAACTTTAATTTGGTTGCAGTTTACATTTAATTTTATTGGAATTTGCCATTTCCTAATATGTTGTCTTGAGATGCAATAGGTGTACGCAGTTGCAAAGAAAGAGGAAGAGCAAGAGCAAGGGCAAGGGCATACTAGTTGAAATAAGAGGACCTTAGCTATGAAGTTCGGAGGGAGAAGAATTAAGGGGTCAAGAAACGGGCTCGTGATGTAAGGGGCATAGCAATGGGTTCATGGAGGTGAGAGGTTAAGGATCCACTAATATTGGAAACAATTCAAGTACATCTTTAATCTTTCTTGACTGATCTAATACAGATGGGCTTTCTTCCACCTTTTGGGGCCTGAGGTGAGCCACCTCAACTGTGGTGTCCCCTAGGGTCCTGTAGTTTCAAACTTTTATTTACAGCATACTAAGCAAGTTCAATATTGCATCTGTGCAGATAACGTACAGTTGATGAGCATGCTTTCTACTGACCATGTCACTTAATTTTCCTCTAGCCCTAAATTCACTCACGAACAGTTAACTACCTTGCATTTGTGGATGGCCCCCCAACCTTTTGAAACTTGTTCTTTTAAAGACAGTGTCTCATTAAGTAAATTTCCATCAATAAATGGAAGCCCTCCATTTGGCCAGAGGTCATAGCCCTACCCACCCCTTCTACTCACTGCCAGAGTTGTTCACAACCTAGGTGTTCATATTCACTCGGACCTCTCTGGAGCATCAGGTGTGGTAAGTTTCAAGTCTCTGCTTTTGGTAAATTAAACTCTTGAAGAAAATCCTCCATCACATTAATTCTTACTGTCTTAAATCCTTGAATAATGTCTTATCTTAGAACAGTCTTGGCTTCACTGAAGCAACTCTGTCTACCTGAATTTACGTATAAGTTTTTCGAAAGGCAACATATGACACAAAATGCTGTGCCTGGCTTGTTACTGGTTCTAGATGCTGCAGTCATATCTCAGCAATTCTCTGGTCCGCCCACTGGCTTAAAGTCAGGAAAAGTATACTATTCAAGACCTTGGTAGTGGTGTGCTGCACAGTCTACAACACTTCTCCTTTTATGCATGTGGAATTTCAGCATTCTGCTCAACACACTGTGCTCGTTAGGCCAGTGCCTGTTCAAAGTCCCCAAGTCTATCCTGTTTCTTTTGGTTTCAGGGTGGTTTCTTTTGCTACCGTCAGTGAGTGGCGCAGCCTCTCGCCAGATGTTATTTCCCTTCTTTATACTTTTCAAAGATTTTTTTTAAGTTTGCATCTTACTCCATACATTTGATTTAGTAATTTTCTCTTTCTGCTAATCTCACATTGTGTTATATGTAACGCCTTCTTTAGCACCAAGAAACTCAGATATACACCTGCCATACAAATACACCAAACATAACCAGAAATTGTACCAAGTGCATGTAGAATGGGAGTAGGGTTGGGGCACAGACCCTTCAATTCAAAGGAGATTGGCAAATGCACAAAAACCCAGTAAAGTGGTTGAGTTGAAGCTTATGGTATAAAAGTGCACAATGCATTTAAAACATTATGTATGTGATAACTCACTTTAAATACATGGTCCTTTGGTTTACTTATCTTCAACGTGCAAACGTTATAGGGTTGTCTTTGACTTTGTGAAATGAAACTAGAGATTCAGTAGCAAATTTCAAGTTGGAGATCTTAGTGGCACACTGTTATCTTTTAAATCATGGAGAAAAAAACAATAGAATGTGAGAAAGACATTGCATGGTTTCTGGACCTTTGACAGTTGGTCATTTAATTGTTGCCTCCATAAACATAACCTTTTGCTAAAAATAATTTCGGTCCTTGCAGTGTTGCCAGTGTTGGTGAGGAGAGTTTGCAATAAGAAACCTGTCCTTTCTAAATCCTCTGATCACAGTACTTAAATACTTTAACAGTTGATGGAGCAGGGTTTTGCGTAAATAAAACCTGCTCGGATTAAACCCTCAGTAACATATATTAACAGTGTGTGGTGACATTTTTTATTAATAAATGCTAAAACATGGGGAAATGCTTATGCGCATGCGTAAACTAATACGTGTATTAATGCATGAGACTAGGCCGCAAAAATTGCTTTGATAATAAAGCTAATGCTGCTTTTGTGCACGATAATAATATTCTGCTAGGAATAACAGGTTTTGCATGTGTTAGTGCAAATGTTGGGATGGTGCGCAAAATGAAATCATAGTTTGTGAAAATAATAAATGTTTGTGTTCTGTTCTCGTAGAAATGCTAGAATGGGCCTACTTCTGCATGCCAATTATGGGTTAAAGCCTGCTTTAAGAAAAAGACACGAAATAAAATGAGAATAAGGAGAGAATGCAGAAGCATAGAAATGTCCTTCAGGACGTGTTCTCTGTCTGCCAAGTTTGCGGAAGAAGGAGGAATGCTGATAAACAAATGGACGCGTACAACTTCCTCGCGAGATGGCAGAGGGCGAACAAAAGAGGCGTAGAGAGTTGCAACATGAAAAATAGAAAATATGATTGTATTCGAAGTTGTTTCCTGAGAAAGATCTGACGTTATATCAAAAGTCTAGAACAATAAGTTAGTGAGTAAAGTGAACACGTTGAGAGTGGTGTGAGAGAACACCCCCATTATTAACCAATGAGAAATCAAGCTAGTGGTAAAATGAAACAAATGTGGGTTGGACATTTAGGTTTTAGGGTATAATTGAAAGTCCCCAGTGGGTGTGTTTTTGGTAGGTGTTTCTGCTGATGCTAGTTAGCGGGAGATCGTCGCTTTGCTGTTTCCAGATAGAGGCCGACCTGTTTCCTGACTAAGGGGCCGATTCCGATTCGGGCTGGAAATCTCCCCGACCGAGCCGGACCCGGAGAGATTTCCGACCGAATCGGACCCGTGCAGTCCGACCGAACGACTACGATGCGCACGTATGCCATCGGACTCGAGTCGGTCGGACTCCCATTGAAGTCAATGGGAGCCTGTCGTACAATGCGTACGCGGGCTCCCATTGACTCAATGGGTGCGATGCGGACAAGTGCGCCCCCTACAGCGTGTACGCGGCAAAGCGATTCGCGCCGTACACGCACAGGTAGGGGGGACCCATGGGTCCCCCCTGTGTGCGACTCGCGCGGCTACGCGTACAGGGGGGTCCGACACGGACCCCAAAGTACGGCTCCGACAGCTCTTTCGAGCCGGAGTGCGCGGCTCGGTCGGACTGCTCGCGGCGCGCATCGTACTTACCCGGCCGGGGAACGTCTCCATTGCGCGGTGCGAGTCGTGTCCGTGCGAGTCGGTCGGTGCGGTTCGACCCGGGATCGAGTCGGTCGGAGCGGTCGGGACGCCCGGACGAGTCGGTCGGCGAATACGCATCGTACTCGCTCGCCCGGAAGCGCGTACGAATCGGTCGGGAAATAGGGCTCCGAATCGGATCCGGTTAAGCCGAATCCGATTCGGAGCCCTACCGGCCGAGATCGGAATCGGCCCCTTAATCTTTGCCATTCATCTCTACTTGAGTGGCCTTGCTGCCCTAACTGGCCAGTGGGGCAGATTTCCTGATTCTTACTTGGGTTAGTATAGATAATCTACTGAATTTGCATATTCTTTTGCAAATGTATTTTGTCTCTGAAACTTTTCTCTCTTCGCCTATCCACTCCTTCAATGCATTGTTTATTTGACATGAGTTTGAATTTATACATTGCCAATGTTCTCTCTCTGTGATAATCCATGATTTGCATTCATGTAACTGTACTCGATGAGCATTTATCTCATATTATTTTACGATAAACATAAAACTATACATTGAGTCTGTTATTATTTAGTAGCATAGATAAGTATATATTATTACCATCAACTTCTCAACTTTAGGTTCATCAACACACTT
The DNA here is from genome assembly GCA_963921515.1 of Calotriton arnoldi. Taxonomy (NCBI): domain Eukaryota; kingdom Metazoa; phylum Chordata; class Amphibia; order Caudata; family Salamandridae; genus Calotriton; species Calotriton arnoldi. The sequence goes on along the minus strand of CAWUFW010015031.1, from coordinate 340,515 downwards.
GTTTGTTAGGAGAAATGCAGGTTCTAAAGTGTATTTAATAAACTAGGAGTAAACTTGCATCACACTGAACCCCAGCGTGAAGGGATTTGTTGGGTAGTGTAAATGGGCCTATGTATATGAAAAAAGTATCGATCCCTTATCGCTGGATCACAGTTCAGATTATCCTAGATGTTGGCTTACATTTTGCATGTCTCGTTCATTATGTTTTTCGATATATGCTCTATATCATGCATTCTTTTTGTATGCAGGGTCACTGGTGGGAAGCTGTTTGAAGATATTGTAGCTAGGGAGTATTACAGTGAAGCAGATGCCAGGTGAGTACGCTATAATCTTATGTTTGTATTGAAGGTGTAGATGTAGGTGTTTCGACCAGGATATTTGGTCTCCTTATTCATATAACACAGCAATCCTGCTTTTCCAAACTCTCAATTTATGTATTAAGTCTACATATTTGAACATGTAGCTGGATTTACCTCAATTTACTTTCTGCTGTTATGGAGTAACTTTATATTCCTTTTAGGTTTTGCATGCACATGGCTTGCGAAAACCCTTGTATTGAGAACAAAATCTTAAGAGGGGCTTAGAGCCCACCCATTACTTACCTTTACTTATCTTTGACTGGCTCCCACGTGGCTCCCACGTCACTCTTGTTCCCTTGCTTCCTATTGGTCAGCACCTCCTCCTTGCCTCTATCGTCCTCCTGGGCTTTGAGTCTTTGTCGTGCTGTGGAGCCTGGACTAAGTACTTACTGTTGCCAGTGTCCTTCCACTGCAGGCTCTTGCAGGTACTCTTTTTTGATATCTTCGCACCATCAGTTAACATGAGCTTCATTTTGCTGTAGTTCCTTAAAGTAAAAAAGAAAGTAAAAATAAAAAAAACAAAGTCTAGGACGCCGATGATTGGATTTGTCAGTAGCTGTTAAAAAAGAAACAAATGTGGATAAAAAAAAAAACCTGATGCTTCTTGATGGTGGGTGCTTTCTCAGTTTGCAAAATCTTTCACAGCTGTAATACTAAACCGAGATGGCAAAGCGATAACGTATCATTGCTAATGAGACCGATATGTGACTCTGAGCTGCAAGCATTTCGGATGAGAAATTTTAATACAATTTTAACTTTGAGATGGAGTGCCGTAAGATTACAGTAGGGAGCCTTCCCCCAACAGTGGCTATTCGATTTAAGAAACTGTCAGAGGAGTACTGCGAAATACATGCTTGTGTTTTGAGAATTCAAAACCTTGATTAGATTTCAGAAGAATACAATACTTTTACAGTTGGAATGTACTCAAAGCAAACACTAATTGGGTATTGCTTGTTGAAAATGTGAGTTTTCTGTGCATCCTCGAGTTTCAGTGTAGTGACACTTTCTATTGCACCTGATTTATAAAAATGTAATTACCACTGCCTCCCATGGTGACGGACCAACAAGGGTCTAGCTATTTAACAAATGTCTGGCAACACCAAGGAAATCTAGCTATGCTGGGGCACCACTTGCTAGGCTAAAATAGAGGTTTCAAACATTAGTAAGCAAGGGCACTGAATTTGTTTTAAAATCCGGAGAACACTGCAGCACCATCAAGAGCAGATTGTGCCAGCTATCTTATTGCAGGTGCAGAATGCTAAAGTAGAGTTACATTATTGTTCAGGAGTACTGGTCTTGACTGCACAACAGAATATGGCAGGTGAAGCTTTACATTGTGAGGGCAGTAGATCAAAGGCTGTGCAATGTCATGTTTGGGTGTCTGTTCCCTATTGTTTTCATGCAACATTAATGAGATCTGTTTTGTCAGTACATAAACTTCAACAGTTGTTTGTTTTTTAATTCACATTTTTATTCCATGAATAACTAAAATCATTTTCACGATAAATTAACAACACACATATCGAAAAAGCCAACAACAAAACATGGTCCTCACCAAAAAAAGAGCGAAAATAGGTCACAAAGCCTGGTGAATACAATTTCACAACAAGCATTGGCAATTTTGCAAAGCAGCTCAACTGCTGTGTAACATGGCTTAAAGTTTAAAAAAATATATATATATTCTGGTCGCGTCATAGCGATTTTTTTTTTGTTACCATGTCATAGCACTTTTTTTTTTTACTTTAAGCTATGTTGCACAGCAGCTCAACAGCTGTGCAACATGTAAAAGTAAAAAACTTGATAAACCCAATCGATTTCCCATAGGCAAAACCTATTGGCTTTGCCAATGCTTGTTAAAATTAGTTATGAAATTGGTACGTTATTGCTCTTTGTGCCAATTGCAAATTGTTTTCAGTAGGTTTTTTGGGTGAGGTGTATTGAACTAGATGGATCTTTTGTGCACAAAGTATACCAATTATGACTACATGTAATGTTATGTATTAGGACAGTCCCTGAATAAATGATGTCCAACATGTTAGGTTGTTAAAAACTGAACAGTCACTGGCCCACTTGTACCGGATTTTGCCTTCTCTGTTAACACACACAAACCACTCTGTCCTCTCAAATTTAACAGAAATGCTTTAAATTTGGTACTCGAGATGCGAGACTATTTCAATGAGGTCTACCACACAAGAAGACATGGAAACTTAGGGGCTTATTTAAAAGCCATATTTGGTGTCACGGCCACGCCCATCCCAATTAAGTTTTCTCTCTTAATTGCAATTGCCCTTACAGCAAATTTCGTCTGTTAGAAAGACGTTTCTAAATCATCTGTTCTTCATTGTCGTGAAGGCTAAAAGAAGCGACAGTATGCATCCTGTGATCATCGCGCACAAAATTCCACCAAGTGAGAACAGATAATTTAGAAACGTCTTTCTAACAGACTAATATTGCTTTAAGGGCAAATGCAATTAAGAGAGTAAACTAAATAGGGATGGGCGTGGCTGTGACACCAAACATGGCAGTCGCTCGTTGCTGAGCTCCGCCGTCTCTCTGCCTTAAACTGACAGCCGATCTGAAGCCCGTGGGTCTCTGCAGGCGGCATCTGCTGGGAACCACGACTACAGCCCTACGGAGCAGGAGACGATCCCCTGACATCAAGGCAGATGCCTGAAGCGACGGATGAACCCAGAGACAGATGAGGTGGGAGCCGACTGCCCAGCGCTGAGCAACATGGCGCCGGCGGACGGGAGGATGGCCGTGCAGATTAGGGGCCTCAACGAAAGTTGGGGGCATGGAAGCTGCTGTGGAGGGCCCACTTGACGAACGCCAGAACCAGCCGTCCCGCACCCCGGGATGATGTCTAAGGAGGCCATGTAGGGGACGGCTGCCATGGGCCTAAGGAACCATAAGGGCCGCAGCAGGCAGGAGAAGGAGAGGAAGTGCTTGCCTGCGGGGGCCTGGCCCTCGAGCTCACCACGCTCTGAGGCCTGGCGAGGGCCCGACGACCAGCAGACTAGCCTGGTGGCTTGGAGAGTACCTGGCAGACCGAGCTACGGGGTCCTGTGTGGATCATAGCGCCAAGCCTTGACCTTCACAGAGGAAGGCCCATGGCCAGCCTGGTTGACTGGTGTACTCAGGGGCATTGCTGTTGTGCACTACCAAGGCCTGCCTGGCAAGGAAGTCTACTGAGGTGAGGGGGGCGACTGCTCACTGGTTAATCACTGCCAAAGTATACCACAACTGCGATTTGTAAAACTGTAAGCATGGGCTGATCACTGCTCACAGGTGGTCTGTCCCTGAGAGACCCACTAAGATGCTTGAAGAGGTCTGAAGAGAGACCTAATATAGGAATCATGTTGATCCTAGGGTTAGAAGTCGGACATCCTGCTATGGGGAAAGACAGAACCTCTGATGCCCCTGCAACACACGAACGCATTGATAAGTTTACAGAACCTAGGGTGCCATTGAGGAAGGGGCCCCCCGCCACCGTCAACTGACCAAGAGGCCATACTACAAGCCATTCAAGACGTGCGCTTCGGGTTGGAAGGGAAGACTGGAGAACTTCAAGCAGATGTTTGTTTGTTGCATCAGGATTTGCGCAACACAACAGCAAGGGTCACAGTGGCAGAGGAAAGGGGATCAGAGACGGAGGACGCATTGAAGCCCCTACGTGCCACACATGCCACATCATCTCAAATGGCAGGTGCATCAGGTGGAGTCAAGAGCGGAAGAAGCAGAGGAGTGCTCCTGTTATAATAACCTCCGGATTGTGGGGATACCTGAGGGCTTGTTCACAAATGATCTTACAAGCACTCATACATGACGTACTGCACACCAATGATTGCCCATGGACATTGACTCACAACAGCCCTGATGCAGCCACACACATCGACCCTGGGTAGGCCATGCCCCGCTCTCATAATCAATTACACCTCCTCACATGGAATGTCAATGGCCTCTTAGACCTGGTTAAACGTGGGGCGATCCTGAGAGTGGCTAACCGCTACAGAGCAGAGATTCTCCTCCTGCAGGAGACGCACCTACTGGGCAACAGGTGTCCCTTTCTGGCAAGGACGGGTTACTCCTGCAGGTTTTGTGCAGGGGTCTCGGGGAGTGGTGGTGTTGATACTTCGCCAAGTGCCGTTGAAGGTGACCTGAATATGGTATGATAATGGGGGCCGATAAGTGTCGGTGGCTGGCCTTCTCTATGGGAGATCGCTCCTGATCCTTAGTGAATGCGCCCCTACCTCTTACTGCTGACTTCTCGCGTACATTGGGAGCAATAGTAGCACACTTTCCAGCGGTACCCTGGATCGAGGGGGGGATATGAATGGTCTGTGGCGGTCTGTCCTCTCCTTGACAGATCCTTTTGGGGAGACACATGCAAGCCCAAGGACCACTAGCGTGATTTCTGAAGGCCTTTGGGCTTTTGGATGTATGGCGGGCCCTTCACCCCGGTGAGAGAGGCTATACATTTTATTCAGGGGCACATAAAGGGTTGTCATGCCTGGACTACTTCCTCATGCTGACTTCTGACATACATAAAGTTTAGACACACCAAACTCTTGCAAGGGGATTGTCTGACCACTCCCTGGTAGAGCTGTGGTTATGCCTGGGCTCAGGTGGGATGATGGCGAGTTGGCGCCTTAATGCCTGGTGGTTCTGTGATACTAAGGCCAGGACTCACATCCACTCAGCTATTTTACAATACCTAAGTATAAACATCTGGTCGGTAGACTGCCCAGTAACTCTATGGGAGGCAATGAAAGCCACCTTTCGGGGGTGCATAATCCGTTACATCTTGGGCAGGGAGCGCAGATAGCGACAAAAGGTGACTGACTCGAGAATTGCAATCCTACAGCTTGGAAGGGAGTTGGCAACTTCCTGCGAACCGGCACTCCTTAGGGATTCCCTTCACACTCAATATGTATTGCAACAGACACTGTTGCAAGAGGCCCGGATGGTGTGGATCGCCACACAGAGTCGCATCTAGCAAAGGGTAGACAAAACGAGCAGGACCCTCCACTGGCTCTGTACCAACACCATCCGACCCAAAGCAGTTGCATATGTTTTGGATGAGAGAGGTCTGAGAGGGACAGGAAAGGAGAACATTGCCCAATGCTTTGCCTCCTACTATGTGACTCTATACTCAGACTAGGGTCGGTCTGACAAGATGGCCCTACAGGAGTTTTTAAGGGATTTTCTAGTGGTACCACTGCAGAGGGAGGATGTAGAGACGCTGGGGGAGGACATCACACGGGAGGAGCTGGCAGAGGCACTCATCCAGCTCAGAGCAGGGAAAACGCCTGGTCCCAATGGCTTCCTGGTGGCCAGATGTACCACCCTACCAATTTGTGAGTCGCAAATTGTGTTGTTTTGCGACTCGCAATTTGTGACTTGCAAATAGGAATGTACAACAGTGTCTCAGACACTGTTTGCGATTCCTATAGGGGTCGCAAATTGCCTGCCTCATTAATATTCATGAGGCAGGTGCAATTTGCGACCCCATTGGGAATGGCTAGCACTCCCAGGGATGGTGGCCTACTGGGGCCAGCAGACCACCATGTTTGTGACTATTTTTTTAGAAAAAGATTTTTATTTTTTTAAATGCAGCCCGTTTTCCCTAACGGAAAACGGGATGCATTTAAAAAAGAAGAAAAATTAAACGTTTGTTTCATTTTTTAAGAGTAAGCAGTGGCCCATGGGAACACTGCCTGCTGTTAAAAAATATTTTCAGTACCAGTCACAAGGGGGAAGGGGTCCCCTAGGGACCCCTTCCCGTTTGCGAGTGGCTTACCACCCATTTGAAATGGGTGGTAAACTGCGAGTGTTTTGCGGCTGCAAAACAATCTTACATTGCAGTTGGACTCGCTATTAGGAAGGGACGCCCTTGGCACGCCCCTTCCAAATAGCGAGTCGCAAACCCTATTTTGCGAGTCGGTAATAGGTTACGCACTCGCAGAATAGAGTTTGTACATGGGGCAGACCAATTTTGCTGTTGCAAACGGACTGATTTCCCATTTGCAACCGCAAAAAATGGTCAACAACTGGCCCATAGTGCCCAGCTTATTGACCTATTGCTCAAGGCCCTACTCGCAGCCCTACAGGTGGGGGTCTTGCCGCCAGAACTCCGCCTGGCAGAGATAGTAGTGATATTGAAACGGGACACCCACCGGAGTGCTGCTCGTCATATGTACCTATTTCGCTCTTGAATATAGGGGCTAAGATGTGGGCCAAATTGTTAGCTAATCGGTTGCTCCGAGTGATCCGCTCGCTTGTCCATCTTGATCAATCAGGCTTCATGGCACATCGAGCCACGCATCATATTTGTCATGTTCACAATGCTATGGCCCTGACCAAACAATGGCTGGAGCCACACGCTCCCTTACTAGCTGACTTTCACAAAGCTTTTGACTTGGAACAGTAGAACTACCTGTTCTGTCTTTTGACTAGATTGAACTTTGGTCTTAAGATTATTAGCAAACTACAACTGCTGTATGCAGACTTGTCGGCCCGAGTGCGGGTAGGTGACTCTGCTTCAGACAGGTTTCATATATGCAGGGGACCTTGGCATGGATGCCCTCTGTTGCCAGTGCTCTTTGCTTTGGCGGTTGAGCCGTTTTAGCCAGATGGGTGAGGCTGGATGCCCTGGTCCGGCGACTGGACTGGACGCCAGATGCCTCTGACCGCTATGCAGATGATGTCCTCATATTTATGGCTGAGCTTCAACAAGACACTGTGGAAATCGCAGATAATCTCTGTTAGCATAAGCTGAAACCATCTTGTTTGTGGCATCCATTTTGTCAGATATGAAATTCTCCTGTCCTCTTCTGCTCGTCTTTTTCCCTGCCTGTGCTGTCTATTTTAGTTAACTTCCTGACTCAGCTAAAAGCAATATGCATGCTAAAGAGTTTGTAGCTGCCAGACCACCTGGTCTCAGACTCAACTGTCAAGCTCTTAGTGCTGCCATAAGCACTCCTGCTCCCCCTCCCACTTTGCTGACTAAGGGATTTCCCATTTACCCATGTTTGATGGTAGTTATTCCTGTGTAGGCCTGTACCTTCTATTTGTAACTACATGCTTACCAGTGCAGAAAACTCTGTATAAAAGCACCATGGTCTGGGTATTCAAGCCACTACCTCCTGGAACACTTGAGGGTGTTGTATGGACGTGGTCTCACTCATGAGTGAATAAACTTGTTCTTTGAATTCCAGCTTCAGTGCCAATTTCTTCTTTGTTGGTTTAAGGACCCGTGTACAAAGATAAGGGTGAACCCTGCACCGGTGTGCCCCTAAAAAGGTACATTTCCACAACACGGGACCTGGAGTCCTCCAGATCTTGCGCATTTTTGAAGAATTTACAGGGCTTATCCTGAATAAAACCTAATCCATAATATACCCGATCAACTGGCCATCCTCAGAGCTGGAGTGGGCCAGGACCTACAAATCTGGGCAAAGGGCTTCAAATATCTGGGGGTATACATGACGACGGTTGCACAGAGGACATGGGAACAGAACATTTAGCCCCAAATAACACAGTTGTACTGAAACACTGAGTTCTGGTCAAAGCTTCTGTTGTCTGTTATGGGCAGCTCTTCCATATTCAAGATAATAGTTGTACCTCATCTACTTTACCAATTGCAGAATTACCCCTTCCCCGTACCGCTAGCTTTCTTTAAAACATTAGAAGCAACACTCAGGAGCTTTTTGTGGAATCCTCAGGTCCCCTGCATTGCCCTTTCCAGATGTTGTAAATCAACCTATGATGGGGGTATAGCCACCCCGGATATGAGCTCCTATTATAGAGAATCACATTTGATCATCATCAATGAATGGTGGTTTTGAGGTGTGAATGACCATGCCTTTGCCTCTGAACGTTTGGCGTTGGGCAATCCTCCTCTTCTGCGTCTACTCTATGGTAACCCCTGAAGAACCTACTTCTGCGAGCCACTCAGGTGGTACTTCAGGTCTTGCATGTCCCCCACAGAGCCCTGGGTTAGTCAGGGCACCTGACCAAGGAGACCCCCCTCTGGTACCCGACTGCGCTAAGTCAAGTAGCAGCCCTGAGGGGCTTCCATGGGTCAGAGAAGATCAGCATATCCAGGTTGGGGGATGTTTTGAGTGGCACTACTGATCTCCAAGACGAATAGGACATGCATAAAAGTAAATTCTTTCGCTATTTACAATTACGCCATGCACTGCTCCCGTATGTAACACCCCTCACTGTGCTCTCAGACTATAACCCCATTGAGGTCAAAATCATATTAGAGGAATTGGCTGTAGGAAGGTAGGATCTGACTGCATGGTTACTCCCACTTTTTTCCTGGTGGTTTGCTGGATTTTGACTAGTCTGACTGGGATCCTGCTATCCAGGACCCCAGTCTATCTGCTTTCTCCCTTAAATCTTATGTATGTACTTTAGGTACACTCCATATTGGATACTGGGGTACCCTTACCAGTCCCTAGTATATGGTACACCATGTACCCAGGGCATAGGTACCCCAGAGGCCCCCCATGGGCTGAAGCATGTATTATGCCACCCATGAGAGGCCATTCAAAATGACACAACAGGTCTGCTACAGCAGCCTGTGTAAGCTGGTGCTTGCACCACTTACTTAGATATAGGTTCACTATATCTATCTAAATCACTACACTTAAAAACCTATCAGTCTCCCCTACTGCAGGCCTTATCAATCCTGAAGGCAGGGTGCTGGGTTGTACGTGAGAGGGTGCCCCTGCATGAGCAGAGTCCATCTGCAGCCTTCGGAGACCATTCTCCGGGGTTGTCGGTGATGCAGCCAGACATATAGGTTAAGTTGCATTATAACCTCGCTGTAAATGCTAACTTTGAAACGGCTGCTTAGAAACATGTTGTGTTTGGTGTCAAACACCTTGGAATCATACCTCCACACCAGTAACTGGTGTGGGAGGTATGATTCCACCCTTCTGAAACCACTACTGTGGGTCACCGGTCTACTCGGTACCAGCTTTCTCGACCCGGGCAGCACAAAAGGGAGGCTGCCAGCCACAGACACGATTCTGCTCTCCTGCTGCTGAACCAAGCTCGAGCAGAGGAAGGCATGACAATAGGCATCCTGTCACAGGGAGGTGTGACCACCTCCCAGACAGGGTTTAGTGTATTGGGGCTGAGTGGGTGCACTCTGAGAGTGCCAGAAAGTCTGCACTGGGGGCACATTTGGTGTCCCTGTGCATGGTCCAGCTCAAACCAGTTCTGGGAGCCATTGGCTCCTGCTCTGGCGTGAAACTGGACAAAGGACATGGGTGTAACCACCCCTCTGTCCTGCCCCTCCCCTAGGAGGGTCCCCAGAATCTGTCCAACCCTTTCCTGTGGGTATAAAGTGGGTTACCTGGCTACAGGACTTTAGATTTTACCTGGACAAGATTCTACTAAGAAGAAACCAAGTACTTCGACTGTCTGCACGATGCTGGACGACTGATGAATCTCCCTTGGAGTAAAGCTGACCGACTTGCATCTCCCGAGCTCCTGAGGACTCCGAAGATTTCAGCAACACAGGAGGTGGGTTTCTGAAGGTCCCTGAGGTCGGTCTGCCCTCTCAGCGATTCTGAGACCAGTATCCCTCGTGGGGACCGTGTGACCCGAACCACTGTGCACCGCGTACATTTGCAAGTGCATATGCTTGTTGGTGACCCCTGAGCTTGTGCATTGGACTCCGAGTAGTCCTGACCCCGAGCAGTAATTGCACCAAAGAGATCCGGCCTCCTCACACTGAGTGCTCCGTGGGCTTGTGCTTTGCAGACTTGCTCCTCGCGATCCCTGGTCCGTTGGCCTGTGGGTCCTGGCGAGGGTCACCTTGTTTGTTCTTGGGCTTCCCTGGTTGCTCCAGACGTGCCCTGACACCCCATTGCTTGGAGAGTCCCCTGGACCTTGCTGGTCCACACCGTAACCTGTTTATCCTTCCTGCGTGGGTTGCATTTGCCAAGGCTTGTTGGTGCTCCAGCCGGACATCGACCCCCCAGCACTCGACATCCTTCGTGGGACAGCTCATCTCCTGATCCTGGTCATCCTCGACGTCTCCTGGTCCCCGTGGCTGCAGAGTCAAGTATCTCTTCTTCGCACCTGAAGCACCCGACATCGGTGGGCATTCGACTACCGAGCCCCTGGTCACCTGAAGTGACCCAGTCTCTGTCCCCTCTGCTTTCAGGTTCCTCTCACCTAGAATCCAGGCTTGGATTCCACCGGACACTCTTCGCCTTTCCGGCAGCAGCACTTCCTCGCAACTCTCCATTGAAAACGACAAAGGTTTCCGACACCACTTGACCCCTATGCACACGGCTCCTCTGGGATAGGTAAAATGGGTACCTCGGTACTCACTGATGGATTGGCTCTAGAACATCCGATGTTCCAAAGGGTTTGCTTGAAGTCCTCGTAGAAGTGTCCTTAAACTATAACTTTTCAACCGCGACTTTCCCATAGAGTTGTACGGAGCACTCGGTCGTGTTTCCTCACTGCACCCGTCCTCCGTTGGCTCCCTGTGTCACTGCCTTGGGTGGTTCCTTGGGGTCCCAGCGATTCTACGTGCTCTAGGCACTGTGTCTAGTCAAGTCGTGATTGTTATACCATTTTTTTAGTATATGGTTCGGTCTCCCCCTGGAGCCCGCTGTGTATTGTGCTACTTACGAATGTTCTATTGATTCAGTATTTTGTGCTTTGTGTTCTAATCTCGTGTAGAGATTAGTAGAGAGTGTTATATTAATAAATACCTATTTTTATATAACTACTGTGTGGTTCTCCTTTCATTTAGTCATTCAGGAGGTGATATTCTGGTAAAACAAGCTGCTTTACATTCCTTCAAGATTAAGCCTGAAGGCTGCTCTCCACAGCTACCACTAGGATAGCTTTCTAAAGGTTATCTTTGACCTCATACATCATAAGGGTCGTGTGGATTGGTACAGGGTGCCCACTTTAATTAGTGGACAGCATATACCAGGCCACCTTCTCACATTGGCCACCCACAAGATTTCGAAGGTCTACTGCAGGCTTGTGATCAATTCCAAAGAGACATTCCACACTCTGAGAGCGGCATGGGTTGCAGACTTGGGCCCCTAACAGATGAAGACTGGATGGAGGTGCTGGCATTCCCTGGGGAGGCAGCGATAGCCTCACAATACCGATTGATTCAGCTCAAATATTTACATCTGGTATATTTCACACGAGACCGACTATGGAGAATGGGTTTGATAACCTCCCTACTATGCCTGTGTTGTGGAATGCACACAGGTACTTTTCTTCAAACGGTGTGAGATTGTGGAGCCCTGAGGCATTTCTGGGATTGTGTGTTAGACTGCTTAGGCCAAGTATTGGGTTCAGGCCTACCTAGTTAATCTATTTCCACATCACCCTGGAAGTCAACAAAAACAGATATCAGGCAGCCCTCGTATAGCTGGGGTGGCTAAACGCGACATAGCCAGAGCATGGAAAGACGCACATTCCTAACTTAGAGACATGGAAGGTGAGTCTTGATAGATCCATCAGTCTAGTAATTCCATTTATGCCACTCAAGGCTGCCATCAGAGACACTACAAAATATGGGCATTGCATCCCGTTACAGAGGGAATCCCCTGGTACGACATGATTCCAGTTCCTTCTCCATCGATGAAAAAGTTAAGACATTTGGGGACAAAGTGGACTCTAGGGAGCTGGAGGGGGGGGCTGAAAATGAGATTACTGTTCAGCAGTTTGTGCGCATAGGGATCTCTGGGGAGCGTGGGGGCGGAGGGGGGATTTTCAAGGGTAAACTCATACATGTTATGCGGCCACTGTTGATGTTTGTAATACATCTAATAAAATGTTTTATATATATATATATTCACTGAAAAAACCATAGGTTTTAGGGACAGTTATAGTTAGTTGGACATTGCACTCGTACAAAACCCGTGAAATTCCCCCGTTATAGTTAGTTCAGCTAACTATAACTCGCGCCCCCGCAATGCACTGCTGATGACGTCACATATTACATCACTCATGACATGGTCAGTGACATCACTGATGACATCTCAAATGACATCACTGATGACATCATCCAGTGACTGTGTGTTTCTGTAAAGTTTAAATATTTTTAATATATACAGGGAAAGGCGTATTGAAGAATGAGTGGGTGTATAATTGTCTGTATGGATGATTTAGTAGGTGCGTGACTAACTCTATAAGTGAGTGATTAAACGTATCTTACTGAATGCATGGGTTAGTGACTAAACTGGGTGAATGTCTGAATCCGTCTGTCTGTTGCTGTGTAAGTGGCTGCATGGGTTTGTGAATAGCTTCATGAGTGTCTATATGAGTTATTGATTGGTTGTCTGAGTATCTGTATGGGTGCCTGAGTGTTTGTGTGGGTGGGGTGTGTGCGACTCTGTGCATAGATGTGTGAGTGGGTGATTCACTGGGTGGATGGTTTCAAGAGTGCATCTGTGATAGACTGTATGGGTGGGTAAGTGTGTGTAAGAGTGTGTTAGTGAGTGAATGTATGTCCCAGTGGTACATGTGTGAGTAACTACATATGTGAAAGGCAGTATATATGTGTGTTGGAGTATATAAATAGCTATAAGCGTAGAGTGTGTGATTGTGAGAGTGACTGTATGGATGAGTGTGTGCTTGTATCAGTGATTGTATAAGAGCGTAAGAATGTGCTAGTATTTGTATGAGTAAGTGAGCTGGTGTGTGTATAACTGTATAGGTGAGTAAATGGCAGTGTGTTTAATTATTTGCATGACTGACTAGGTGTGTGAGTACCTCTATGGATGAGTGGCGGTGTTTGAGTGTCTATATAGGAGTATGAGTGCATATGATAGTCCTGTACTGAGTGACCGTAAGTATGAGTGACTGTACGGGTGAGTGAGTGGCTGTGTGTGTAGACCTAAGAATCAGTGAGTGGGTATGTAGTTATTGGTGTTGGAGTGTCTATGGTTTTGCGAATGGCAGTCTGTAATTTAGAGTGGGTGTATCAAAGGTTATATCAGGGTGTGAGGAGGTGCATCAGATTATCACGTGGATGATGTCATCAGTGATGTTATCAGTGATGTCATTTGAGATGTCATCAGTGATGTCATCAGTGATGTCACTGACCATGTCATGAGTGATGTAATATGTGACGTCATCAGCAGTGCATTGCGGGGGCGCGAGTTATAGTTAGCTGAACTAACTATAACGGGGGAATTTCACGGGTTTTGTACGAGTGCAATGTCCAACTAACTATAACTGTCCCTAAAACCTATGGTTTTTTCAGTGAATTTGTAAGGTTTTTTAAATGCTAATTTCTAACTATAACGTGTCTGAAACCTATGGTTTTTTCAGTGAATTTCAAAGGTTTTTTAAATGCTAATTTCTAACTATAACGTGTCTGAAACCTATGGTTTTTTCAGTGAATTTCAAAGGTTTTGTAAATGACAATTTTTAAATGTATTAATTGTTATATTTATTTTTTTGATACTGATTTACTACATTTTTTTAAACTATTTATTTTTAGATATTTTATTTTTTAAATTACATTGTAATTACATTATACATTACATTACAAAATATACTTTCTCAGAATGAATTACTTTAGTTTAAATACTTTGCAAATAGGCAATAGACTTTTAAGTACAGTAGTTACAGTTGTTGCAATGGGCAACACAATTTCAAACACAATGCAACATTGAGCTCAATGTGAATTTCTAGTTAAATGCAATTAGTTACTTTATGGATTACTTTTCTAACCACAGGACTGGATCCTAGATTCAGTCCTGGGACATCTCCTGTAAACAGTTGAGTAAAAGCGTTTTGGTTACAGTAGTGATTTTTAAGGAATATTATTGTATTTTAAAAGTTGACACTTAGAAACTTTTTCACATAGAATCACCAATGTTATCCTATGGGAGGAAATTCACTTAGCAGGTAAGTAGTGTTATCGTTACTTTTTCTTACTCAGTGGTGGATCCTGGATCCAGCACTGGTGCATCTCCTGTAAACAGTTGAAAGAATGCGTTTAAGTCATACAGGCGATTTTTAAGGAATATTTGTAGTTTGTGAAAAACGGCACTTTGAAACTTTTCTGCAGAAAACCAGACAATGGATTCCAATGGAAGGAAATACAAGTTACTGGTAAGTACGGTTAGAATTACTTATCAGGGTCAGTGCTGGGCTAAAAGATGCAGCACTGGGTTCTCTCCTGATAACAGGTGAGTAAATCGGAATTCGTAGTTCGGCTGATTTTAGAGGAATATTATAAAGTTCCAAAACTCCACACTTAGAAGAATTTCCAAGTGAAACCAGTCAATGTTAGCCTATGGAAGGAAATTCAATTTACTGGTAAGTACGGTTAGAATTACTTTTCAGGGTCAGTGCTGGGCTAAAAGATGCAGCACTGGGTTCTCTCGTGATAACAGGTGAGTAAATCGGAATTCGTAGTTCAGCTGATTTTAGAGGAATATTATAAAGTTCCAAAACTCCACACTTAGAAGAATTTCCAAGTGAAACCAGTCAATGTTAGCCTATGGAAGGAAATTCAAGTTACTGGTAAGTACGGTTAGAATTACTTTTCAGGATCAGTACTGGGCTCAAAGATGCAGCACTGAGGTCTCTCCTGATAACAGGTGAGTAAATCGGAATTCGTAGTTCTGCTGATTTTAGAGGAATATTTGCACAATGGTGAAAGAAGGGGTGGGGCCTGAGGTGACATGTCTGCAAACACGCCCTGTGGCGCGTTTTAAGTTGGAGAATTAATTCCTCCTCAATCCCGAGGGTCCCTAGGGGCCAACTGGCCCACCAGATACCTCCAGTATGCGCCAGAGAGCTGCGTTGCAGAGAGGTGTTCAGAGGCCACGCTCCTTTTACAACACTCTGCAACGCAGCTCCGTGGCGCTTACTGGAGGTACCTGGTGGGCTAGTTGGCCCCCAGGGACCCTCAGGATTGAAGGGGATTTAATTCCCCATCTTAAAACGCGCCAGGGGCCTGTTTGCACACATGTCACCTGAATCCCGCCCCCTCCCTTCACCACTGTGCAAACGCGCCCCGTGGCGCGTTTTAAGTTGGGGGATTAAGTCCCCTTGAATCCTGAGGGTCCCTGGGGTCCAGCTATCCCACCAGGTACCTCCAGTAAGCGCCACAGAGCTGCGTTGCAGAGAGGTGCTCAGAGACCACTCCCCTTTTTACAACACTCTGCAACGCAGCTCCGTGGCGCTTACTGGAGGTACCTGGTGGGCTAGTTGGCCCCCAGGGACCCTCAGGATTGAAGGGGATTTAATTCCCCATCTTAAAACGCGCCAGGGGGCCTGTTTGCACACATGTCACCTGAAGCCCCGCCCCCTCCCTTCACCACTGTGCAAACGCGCCCCATGACGCGTTTTAAGTTGGGGGATTAAGTCCCCTTGAATCCTGAGGGTCCCTGGGGTCCAACTATCCCACAAGGTACCTCCAGTAAGCGCCACAGAGCTGCGTTGCAGAGAGGTGTAAAAAGGGGCGTGGCCTCTGTACACCTCTCTGCAACGCAGCCCCCTGGCGCATACTGGAGGTTCCTGGTGGGCTAGTTGGCCCCCGGGGACCCCCAGTATTCAAGGGGAATTCGTTCCCCATCTGCAAACGCGCCAGGGGGCGCGTTTGCAGAGTGGTAAAGGAAGGGGGCGAGGCCTGCGGCACGATCGTTTTTTTTTTTTCCCCAAGGGGGGCTGTGTGGCCCCCCTTCCTTTTTCCTTTTTTTGGGCCCTGGGGACCCCATCCCCCAGGGCCTTACCACTTTTTTTCATTTTTAAAATAAAAAAACGGGAAGGGGGCCGCGTGGCCCCCCTCTTGTGGCCGATTCCGGCCCCGGGGACCCCATCCCCCGGGGCATGGCCACTCTTTTTATTATTTTTTAAGGAGGGGGGCTGCGTGGCCCCCCTCCTCAGGCCTCCTTTTGCCCCGGGGACCCTATCCCCCGGGGCAGGCCTTTAGTTTTCTTTTTTTTTTCTTCTTTTTTTTGGGGGGGGAGGGAGGCCGCGTGGCCCCCCTCTCGGGCCACTACTTGCCCCGGGGACCCCATCCCCCGGGGCTGGCCCTCTCCGTTGGGGACCGTGGGGGGGTCCCCAATGCCCCCACGGTCCCAGCCGGCTCCCCGTGTCCCTCGGGAGCCGGCATTGCTTTTCCACATGGGGAGCTGCTGACATGCAGCTCCCCATGTGGAAAAGCAATCTGCTTTGCTTCATTGAAGCGAGAGCAGGTTTCCCTGCTCTCGCTTCAATGAAGCAAAGCAGTTTGCAATGACAGGGCGGGAGCCGCGAGGCTCCCGTCCTGTCATTGCAAACTACAGTTTTCCGGGGGTAGGCACCCCGGGACACTGCAGGAGCCGGCCCTGGGGGGTGGCGGTCCCCAGGGCCACCACAGGCTCCAGGGGGGGCCGCGCGGCCCCCCTCCCATCCAAATGCACAGCCCCGGGGAGGTGGTGGTCCCCGGGGCTCGAGGGTCCTTAACGGACCCCCTAATTTAAATGTTAGTGCCCCGGGGAGGTGGCGGTCCCTGGGACATGTGGGGGGGCTCGAGCCCCCCCACACAGGTAATTTAAAAAAAAAAAAGAAGCCCCGGGGGGTGGCGGTCCCCGGGGCTGCGGGAGGGCATAGAGCCCTCCAGCACCATTTTTTTTATTAAAGCCCCGGGGGTTGGCGGTCCCCAGGGCTTGGGGGGCCTTAGAGGCCCCCCACACATAAAACTTAACCCCCGCATGCCCCCGGGACTTGGCCCACCCGGGGGCCAATTACCAAAGAAGCACGGGAGCCCGCGCTTCGTTTTTTTTTTTTAATCGGCAGGATCCGCGCAGCCTAAGCGCATCCTGCCGATTAAAAAAAAAAAAAAAATTTGGGGCCCTGGGGGTCCTTGTAGGACCCCCTGAGCAGGCCTAGGGGGTCAGGGTGTTTCTACCCGGCCCCCTTTTTGCATATTGCGCACTTTTTTTACTGCTTTCTTGTTCCTCGGTTCTACCGTGGAACAAGATGGCTGCCAACACTTCCTGATTTGGAGTGTTGACAGCCAATTAGCATGCAGCTCGTGGTCGGGAGGGTGCGCGGATCCTCCGTGCCTCTAAATATCGAAACTTTTATTTTGGATTTTCTCAGCAACTACTGAACGGATTTACACCATTTTTAAAAAGGGTGCTTTCGTAACCAAGCACTACCTTTTTGCCAAATTTGGTGTAATTCCGTTCAGCAGTTTTTGCTGTAGCCTTGCATAAAGTTTCCTATGGGAAATCGATTTTTTCACTCTTATTTTTTTAATTTCTCCGCAACTACTGAACGGATTTACACCATTTAAAAAAGGTCGCTTTCTGAACCAAGCGCTACCTTTTGCAAAATTTGGTGTAATTCCGTTCAGCAGTTCAGGCTGTAGCCGTGGCTAAAATTTCCTCTGGGAATTAACATGGAGAAAACGGAGAAAACGCGTTTTGGGACCCCCTTTTCTCGGCCCCCGCTGACGAATCAACCCGAGACTTTCAGGGTAGGAGCGGAGCGCCCCAACAAGTTGGAAGCTTTGCGAAGATTCATCAACCGGCGCAAGAGTTATTTCAAATAGAATGTTGCAGATTTCCTATGGATAAAGGTCCTAACTATAACTATCTACTGGCGACCGCCAGTAGATAATATATATTATCTACTGGCGGTCGCCAGTAGATAGTTATAGTTAGGACCTATTTTCCATAGGAAATCTGCGACATTCTATTTGAAATAACTCTCTTGC
Organism: Calotriton arnoldi; assembly: GCA_963921515.1. Taxonomy (NCBI): domain Eukaryota; kingdom Metazoa; phylum Chordata; class Amphibia; order Caudata; family Salamandridae; genus Calotriton; species Calotriton arnoldi. The sequence goes on along the minus strand of CAWUFW010015031.1, from coordinate 322,434 downwards.
CGGTTGACGAATCTTCGCGAAATGTTCAAACTTTATGGCCCCTCCGGTCCGCTCCTACCCTGAAAGTCTCGGGTTGATTCATCAAGCGGGGGCTGAGAAAAAAGGGGGGTCCCAAAACGTGTTTTCCCCATTCATTTTCCCATAGGAAACTTTAGACACGGCTACAGCCCGAACTGCTGAACGGAATTACACCAAATTTGGCAAAGAGGTAGTTCTTGGTTCAGAAAGAACCCTTTTGTTAAATGGTGTAAATCCGTTCAGTAGTTGCTGAGAAAATCAAAAGTAAAAACACATATATATCTGGGCGGAGCCTAACCACACATGTCATCGTGAGATCTGATTGGCTGTCAGCACTTCATCCTGGAATTGCTGGCAGCCATCTTGAGACCAATATACATGATAGTACCCCATTGAAATGCCTTGTAGTGAATCAAATATTTTGAGGGTTACCAAAAGGAGAACTATTAAGGGTGATAACAGACTTTAGTTACATTAGAATTCATTTGTTGATGGTACCATACTAATTTCAGGAATTGTGGTGTGTTCTAAGGTGATTTTACCCTGTGAAAAACCTTCTGCTGGGATATCATGAATCATGTTGAGAGAAAACTATTTTCACATGCTTGTCCCATACAGTTTTGGAAGGTGCTCCAGAAGCTAAAATGAGAGCATATTTTCTGTAAATTCACATTATCTTTCTCAGTCATGTGAGAATGAAGTCTGACATTCTCAGTAAAACATGTACATCCAACAAGGGCAGAGACTGTCAGTTGATTCCTTTGTGTTCTACTGCAGCTTCCCAGAGTGTTCTAAAGAACAACTAGAGTGCTAACAGCCTTACTTATGACAAAAGTATGGCACACCTGAAGCCATCTTGATTGGAATAAACTGGTAACACTTAAAACATTTAATTTAAAAAGGAACAAAATGATGGGGTTCATTTTCTCATAGAGATTATGGTTAGTGCTATAGAAAGAAAAATTAGGACATGTTTCAAGTGAGATCTCAAATATCTTCCTGTTATATTTCAACAGGAGCAGCCTGTCAGTTGATGCCTTTGTGTTCTACTGCAGCTTCCCAGAGTGTTCTAAAGAACAACTAGAGTGCTAACAGCCTTACTTATGACAAAAGTATGGCACACCTGAAGCCATCTTGATTGGAATAAACTGGTAACACTTAAAACATTTAATTTTAAAAGGAACAAAATGATGGGGTTCATTTTGTCATAAAAATTATGGGTAGTGCTGTAGAAAGAAAAATTAGGACATGTTTCAAGTGTGATCTCAAATATCTTCCTGTTATATTTCAACAGGAGCAGCCTGCCAGTTGATGCCTTTGTGTTCTACTGCAGCTTCCCAGAGTGTTCTAAAGAACAACTAGAGCGCTAACAGCCTTACTTATGACAAAAGTATGGCACACCGGAAGCCATCTTGATTGGAATAAACCGTTAATACTTAAAACATTTAATTTAAAAAGGAACAAAATGAGGGGGTTCTTTTTTAAATAGAAATTATGGTTAGTGCTGCAGAAAGAAAAATGAGGGCATGTTTTAAGTGAGATCTCAAATCCTCTTCTATTTCATTAGAAAATTCTGACATGCAGACTGAAACAATCACTTTCAATACCAGCAGCAGACTTCCAGTTAACTCCCTGGTGAGCAGTAGCTTTAGTACAGTGATCTAATGAGCAACTAGAGTGCTAACATTCTGAATTTATGGCAAATGTGAGACACATCTGAATGCCTTCTTGATGGAATCAAAGTAAAAAACTGAAAGCATTTCCTACTGAGGAGACTGCAGTAAATGAGGAAATTAGGAAACTTCATAACAAAGAAGTCTTCCAAGATGGCCACCAGAGAAAAAAGAGCCCAAATGTAGCACAAATATTACCCAGATGTAGCCCACATATAGCCCAATGACAAAAGTGTGCAAAACACTTTTTATTTTTAGTTTTTTTGCAGTTTTATGTAGTGCAGACTGGTCAGGTATTGGAGCGTTGCATCTTAAAACATGACCCCTACACTACAAAAACACTACTGCACTACTCTAAACCCTAAAACACTACCCCAGCACGACTCCCTACACTACACAAGCACCACTGCACTATCCTAAACCCTAAAACACTACCCCCAGCATGACCCCCTACACTATCCAAACACCACTGCACTAACCTAAATCCTAAAACAATACCCCCAGCACGACCCACTACACTACCCAAACCCCACTGCACTACCCTAAAACATGACCCCCTACACTACACAAACACCACTGCACTACCCTAAACCCTAAAACACTACCCCCAGCACGACCCCCTACACTACACAAGCACCACTGCACTACCCTAAACCCTAAAACACTACCCCCAGAACGACCCCCTACACTGCCCGAACACCACTGCACTGCCCTAAACCTTGAAACACCAGCCCCTGCACGACCCCCTACACTGTTCGAACACCACTGCACTGCCCTAAACCCTGAAACACCACCCCCAGCACGACCCCCTACACTGCCCGAACACCACTGCACTGCCCTAAACCCTGAAACACCACCCCCTTCACGACCCCCTACACTGCCCGAACACCACTGCACTGCCCTAAACCCTGAAACACCACCCCCAGCACGGCCCCCTACACTGCCCAAACACCACTGCACTGCCCTAAACCCTGAAACACTATCCCCAGCAAGACCCCCTACACTGCCCAAACACCACTCCACTGCCCTAAACCCTGAAACATCACCCCCAGCAAGACCCCCTACTCTGCCCGAACACCACTGCCCTAAACACTGAAACACCACCCCCAGCATGACCCCCTACACTGCCCAAACACCACTGCACTGCCCTAAACCCTGAAACACCACCCCCAGCATGACCCCCTACACTGCCCGAACACCACTGCTCTGCCCAAAACCCTGAAACACCAGCCCCAGCACGACCCCCTACACTGCCCGAACACCACTGCACTGCCCTAAACCCTGAAACACCACCCCTAGCACGACCCCCTACACTGCCCGAACACCACTGCACTACCCTAAACCCAGAAAAACCACCCCAGCACGACCTCCTGAACTGCCTGAGCACCACTGCACTGCCCTAAACCCTGAAACACTAGCCCCAGCATGACCCCCTACACTGCCCAAACACCACTGCACTGCCCTAAACCCTGAAACACCAGCCCCAGCACGACCACCTACACTGCACGAACACCACTGCACTGCCCTAAACCCTGAAACACCACCCCTAGCACGACCCCCTACACTACCCGAACACCACTGCACTACCCTAAACCCAGAAAAACCACCCCCAGCACAACCTCCTACACTGCCTGAGCACCACTGCACTGCCCTAAACCCTGAAACACTAGCCCCAGCATGACCCCCTACACTACCCGAACACCACTGCACTGCCCTAAACCCTGAAACACCAGCCCCAGCACGACCACCTACACTGCACGAACACCACTGCACTGCCCTAAACCCTGAAACACCAGCCCCAGCATGACCCCCTACATTGCCCGAACACCACTGCACTGCCCTAAACCGTGAAACACTAGCCCCAGCACGACCCCCTACACTGCCAGAACACCATTGCACTGCCCTAAACCCTGAAACACCAGCCCCAGCACGACCCCCTACACTGCCCGAACACCACTGCACTGCCCTAAACCCTGAAACACCACCCCCAGCACGACACCCTACACTGCCCGAACACCACTGCACTGCCCTAAACCCTGAAACACCATTCCCCCTGCACGATCCCCTACACTGCCCGAACACTACTGCACTGCCCTAAACCCTGAAACACCATCCCCAGCACGACCCCCTACACTGCACGAACACCCCTGCACTGCCCTAAACCCTGAAACACTACCCCCAGCAAGACCCCCTACACTGCCCGAACACCACTGCACTGCCCTAAACCCTGAAACATCACCCCCAGCAAGACCCCCTACACTGCCCGAACACCACTGCCCTAAACCCTGAAACACCACCCCCAGCAAGACCCCCTACACTACCCAAACACCACTGCGCTACCCTAAACCCTACAACACTACCCCCAGCATGACCCCCTACACTACACAAGCACCACTGCACTACCCTAAACCCTAAAACACTACCCCCAGAACGACCCCCTACACTGCCCGAACACCACTGCACTGCCCTAAACCTTGAAACACCAGCCCCTGCACGACCCCCTACACTGTTCGAACACCACTGCACTGCCCTAAACCCTGAAACACCACCCCCAGCACGACCCCTACACTGCCCGAACACCACTGCACTGCCCTAAACCCTGAAACACCACCCCTTCACGACCCCCTACACTGCCCGAACACCACTGCACTGCCCTAAACCCTGAAACACCACCCCCAGCACGGCCCCCTACACTGCCCAAACACCACTGCACTGCCCTAAACCCTGAAACACTATCCCCAGCAAGACCCCCTACACTGCCCAAACACCACTCCACTGCCCTAAACCCTGAAACATCACCCCCAGCAAGACCCCCTACACTGCCCGAACACCACTGCCCTAAACCCTGAAACACCACCCCCAGCACGACCCCTACACTGCCCGAACACCACTGCACTGCCCTAAACCCTGAAACACCACCCCCAGAACGACCCCCTACACTGCCCGAACACCACTGCTCTGCCCTAAACCCTGAAACACCACCCCCAGCACGACCCCCTACACTGCCCGAACACCACTGCACTGCCCTAAACCCTGAAACACCAGCCCCAGCCCGACCCCCTACACTGCCCAAACACCACTGCACTACCCTAAACCCATAAACACCACCCCCAGCACGACCCCCTACACTACCTGAGCACCACTGCACTGCCCTAAACCCTGAAACACCAGCCCCAGCATGACCCCCTACACTGCCCGAACACCACTGCACTGCCCTAAACCCTGAAACACCAGCCCGAGCACGACCACCTACACTGCACGAACACCACTGCACTGCCCTAAACCCTGAAACACCAGCCCCAGCATGACCCCCTACACTGCCCGAACACCACTGCACTGCCCTAAACCGTGAAACACTAGCCCCAGCACGACCCCCTACACTGCCAGAACACCATTGCACTGCCCTAAACCCTGAAACACCAGCCCCAGCACAACCCCCTACACTGCCCGAACACCACTGCACTGCCCTAAACCCTGAAACACCACCCCGTGGACGACCCCCTACACTGCCCGAACACCACTGCACTGCCCTAAACCCTGAAACACCACCCCCAGCACAACACCCTACACTGCCCGAACACCACTGCACTGCCCTAAACCCTGAAACATCACCCCCAGCAAGACCCCCTACACTGCCCGAACACCACTGCCCTAAACCCCGAAACACCACCCCCAGCAAGACCCCCTACACTGCCCGAACACCACTGCACTGCCCTAAACCCTGAAACACTAGCCCCAGCATGACCCCCTACACTGCCCGAACACCACTGCACTGCCCTAAACCCTGAAACACCAGCCCCAGCACGACCACCTACACTGCACGAACACCACTGCACTGCCCTAAACCCTGAAATACCAACCCTAGCACAACCCCCTACACTGCCCGAACACCACTGCACTACCCTAAACCCAGAAAACCACCCCCAGCACGACCTCCTACACTGCCTGAGCACCACTGCACTGCCCTAAACCCTGAAACACTAGCCCCAGCATCACCCCCTACACTGCCCGAACACCACTGCACTGCCCTAAACCCTGAAACACCAGCCCCAGCACGACCACCTACACTGCACGAACACCACTGCACTGCCCTAAACCCTGAAACACCAGCCCCAGCATGACCCCCTACACTGCCCGAACACCACTGCACTGCCCTAAACCGTGAAATACTAGCCCCAGCACGACCCCCTACACTGCCAGAACACCATTGCACTGCCCTAAACCCTGAAACACCAGCCCCAGCACGACCCCCTACACTGCACGAACACCACTGCACTGCCCTAAACCCTGAAACACCACCCCCAGCACGACACCCTACACTGCCCGAACACCACTGCACTGCCCTAAACCCTGAAACACCATTCCCCCTGCACGACCCCCTACACTGCCCGAACACTACTGCACTGCCCTAAACCCTGAAACACCATCCCCAGCACGACCCCCTACACTGCACGAACACCCCTGCACTGCCCTAAACCCTGAAACACTACCCCCAGCAAGACCCCCTACACTGCCCGAACACCACTGCACTGCCCTAAACCCTGAAACATCACCCCCAGCAAGACCCCCTACACTGCCCGAACACCACTGCCCTAAACCCTGAAACACCACCCCCAGCAAGACCCCCTACACTGCCCGAACACCACTGCACTACCCTAAACCCTACAACACTACCCCCAGCATGACCCCCTACACTACACAAGCACCACTGCATTACCCTAAACACTAAAACACTACCCCCAGAACGACCCCCTACACTGCCCGAACACCACTGCACTGCCCTAAACCTTGAAACACCAGCCCCTGCACGACCCCCTACACTGTTCGAACACTACTGCACTGCCCTAAACCCTGAAACACCACCCCCAGCACGACCCCCTACACTGCCCGAACACCACTGCACTGCCCTAAACCCTGAAACACCACCCCTTCACGACCCCCTACACTGCCCGAACACCACTGCACTGCCCTAAACCCTGAAACACCACCCCCAGCACGGCCCCCTACACTGCCCAAACACCACTGCACTGCCCTAAACCCTGAAACACTATCCCCAGCAAGACCCCCTACACTGCCCAAACACCACTCCACTGCCCTAAACCCTGAAACATCACCCCCAGCAAGACCCCCTACACTGCCCGAACACCACTGCCCTAAACCCTGAAACACCACCCCCAGCACGACCCCCTACACTGCCCGAACACCACTGCACTGCCCTAAACCCTGAAACACCACCCCCAGCACGACCCCCTACACTGCCCGAACACCACTGCTCTGCCCAAAACCCTGAAACACAAGCCCCAGCACGACCCCCTACCCTGCCTGAACACCACTGCACTGCCCTAAACCCTGAAACACCAGCCCCAGCACGACCCCCTACACTGCCCAAACACCACTGCACTACCCTAAACCCATAAACACCACCCCCAGCACGACCCCCTACACTACCTGAGCACCACTGCACTGCCCTAAACCCTGAAACACCAGCCCCAGCATGACCCCCTACACTGCCCGAACACCACTGCACTGCCCTAAACCCTGAAACACCAGCCCGAGCACGACCACCTACACTGCACGAACACCACTGCACTGCCCTAAACCCTGAAACACCAGCCCCAGCATGACCCCCTACACTGCCCGAACACCACTGCACTGCCCTAAACCGTGAAACACTAGCCCCAGCACGACCCCCTACACTGCCAGAACACCATTGCACTGCCCTAAACCCTGAAACACCAGCCCCAGCACAACCCCCTACACTGCCCGAACACCACTGCACTGCCCTAAACCCTGAATCACCACCCTGTGGACGACCCCCTACACTGCCCGAACACCACTGCACCGCCCTAAACCCTGAAACACCACCCCCAGCACGACACCCTACACTGCCCGAACACCACTGCACTGCCCTAAACCCTGAAACATCACCCCCAGCAAGACCCCCTACACTGCCCGAACACCACTGCCCTAAACCCCGAAACACCACCCCCAGCAAGACCCCCTACACTGCCCGAACACCACTGCACTGCCCTAAACCCTGAAACACCAGCCCCAGCACGACCCCCTACATTGCCCGAACACCACTGCACTGCCCTAAACCCTGAAACACCACCCCTGCATGACCCACTACACTGCCCGAACACCACTGCACTGCCCTAAACCCTGAAACACCATTCCCCCTGCACGACCCCCTACTCTGCCCGAACACTACTGCACTGGCCTAAACCCTGAAACACCATCCCCAGCACGACCCCCTACACTGCACGAACACCCCTGCACTGCCCTAAACCCTGAAACACTACCCCCAGCAAGACCCCCTACACTGCCCGAACACCACTGCACTGCCCTAAACCCTGAAACATCACCCCCAGCAAGACCCCCTACACTGCCCGAACACCACTGCCCTAAACCCTGAAACACCACCCCCAGCAAGACCCCCTACACTGCCCGAACACCACTGCACTGCCCTAAACCCTGAAACACCAGCCCCAGCACGACCCCCTACATTGCCCGAACACCACTGCACTGCCCTAAACCCTGAAACACCACCCCCTGCATGACCCACTACACTGCCCGAACACCACTGCACTGCCCTAAACCCTGAAACACCACCCCCAGCACGACCCCCTACACTGCCCGAACACCATTGCACTGCCCTAAACCCTGAAACACCGCCCCCAGCATGACCCCCTACACTGCACGAACACTACTGCACTGCCCTAAACCCTGAAACACTACCCCCAGCAAGACCCCCTACACTGCCCGAACACCACTGCACTGCCCTAAACCCTGAAACATCACCCCCAGCAAGACCCCCTACACTGCCCGAACACCACTGCCCTAAACCCTGAAACACCACCCCCAGCAAGACCCCCTACACTGCCCGAACAACACTGCAGTGCCCTAAACCCTAAAACACCACCCCCAGCACGACCCCCTACACTGCCCGAACAACACTGCAGTGCCCTAAACCCTAAAACACCACCCCCAGCACGACCCCCTACACTGCCCGAACACCACTGCTCTGCCCAAAACCCTGAAACACCAGTCCCAGCACGACCCCCTACACTGCCCGAACACCACTGCTCTGCCCAAAACCCTGAAACACCACCCCCAGCACGACCGCCTACACTGCCCGAACACCACTGCCCTGCCCTAAACCCTGAAACACCACCCCCAGCACGACCGCCTACACTGCCTGAAAACCACTGCACGGCCCTAAACCCTGAAACACCAGCCCCAGCACAACCCCCTACACTGCCCGAACACCACTGCACTGCCCTAAACCCTCAAACACCAGCCCCAGCACGACCCCCTACACTGCCCGAACACCACTGCACTACCCTAAACCCTGAAACACCAGCCCCAGCAAGACCCCCTACACTGCCCTAAACCCTGAAACACCAGCCCCAGCAAGACCCCCTACACTGCCCGAACACCACTGCACTGCCCTAAACCCTGAAACACCACCCCCAGCAAGACCCCCTACACTGCCCGAACACCACTGCGCTGCACTAAACGCTGAAACATCAGCCCCAGCAAGACCCCCTACACTGCGCGAACACCATTTCATTGCCCTAAACCCTGAAACACCACCCCCAGCAAGACCCCCTACACTGCCCGAACACCACTGCACGAAACCCGGAAACACCAGCCCCAGCAAGACCACCTACACTGCCCGAACACCACTGCACTGCCCTAAACCCTGAAACACCAGCCCCAGCACGAACACCTACACTGCCCGAACACCACTGCACTACCCTAAACCCAGAAACAGCATCCCCAGCACGACCCCCTACACTGCACGAACACCACTGCACTGCCCTAAACCCTGAAAACCTACCCCCAGCAAGACCACCTACACTGCCCGAACACCACTGCACTGCCCTAAACCCTGACAACACCAGCCCCAGCACGACCCCCTACACTGCCCGAACACCACTGCACTGCCCTAAACCCTGAAACACCAGCCCCAGCACGACCCCCTACACTGCCCGAACACCACTGCACTACCCTAAACCCATAAACACCACCCCTAGCACGACCCCCTACACTGCCCGAGCACCACTGCACTGACCCTAAACCCTGAAACACCAGCCCCAGCAAGACCACCTACACTGCCCGAACACCACTGCACTGCCCTAAACCCTGAAACACCAGCCCCAGCACGACCACCCTACACTGCACCGAACACCACTGCCTGCACTGCCTTAAACCCTGAAACACCAGCCCCAGCACGACCCCCTACACTGCCTGAACACTACTGCACTGCCCTAAACCATGAAACAGCATCCCCAGCACGACCCCCTACACTGCACCGAACACCACTGCACTGCCCTAAACCCTGAAACACCTACCCCCAGCAAGACCACCTACACTGCCCGAACACCACTGCACTGCCCTAAACCCTGACAACACCAGCCCCAGCACGACCCCCTACACTGCCCGAACACCACTGCACTGCCCTAAACCCTGAAACACCAGCCCCAGCACGACCCCCTACACTGCCCGAACACCACTGCACTACCCTAAACCCATAAACACCACCCCTAGCACGACCCCCTACACTGCCTGAGCACCACTGCACTGACCTAAACCCTGAAACACCAGCCCCAGCAAGACCACCTACACTGCCCGAACACCACTGCACTGCCCTAAACCCTGAAACACCAGCCCCAGCACGACCACCTACACTGCACGAACACCACTGCACTGCCCTAAACCCTGAAACACCAGCCCCAGCATGACCCCCTACACTGCCCGAACACCACTGCACTGCCCTAAACCGTGAAACACTAGCCCCAGCACGACCCCCTACACTGCCAGAACACCATTGCACTGCCCTAAACCCTGAAACACCAGCCCCAGCACGACCCCCTACACTGCCCGAACACCACTGCACTGCCCTAAACCCTGAAACACCATCCCCAGCACGACCCCCTACACTGCCCGAACACCACTGCACTGCCCTAAACCCTGAAACACCACCCCCAGCACGACCACCCTACACTGCCCGAACACCACTGCACTGCCCTAAACCCTGACAACACCACCCCCAGCACGACCCCTACACTGCCCGAACACCACTGCACTGCCCTAAACCCTGAAACACCACCCCCAGCACGACCCCCTACACTGCCCGAACACCACTGCACTACCCTAAACCCATGAAACACCAGCCCCAGCACGACCCCCTACACTGCCCGAACACCACTGCACTGACCTAAACCCTGAAACACCAGCCCCAGCACGACCACCTACACTGCCCGAACACCACTGCACTGCCCTAAACCCTGAAACACCAGCCCCAGCACGACCACCTACACTGCCCGAACACCACTGCCTGCACTGCCCTAAACCCTGAAACACCAGCCCCAGCACGACCCCCTACACTGCCCGAACACTACTGCACTGCCCTAAACCATGAAACAGCATCCCCAGCACGACCCCCTACACTGCACGAACACCACTGCACTGCCCTAAACCCTGAAACACCTACCCCCAGCAAGACCACCTACACTGCCCGAACACCACTGCACTGCCCTAAACCCTGACAACACCAGCCCCAGCACGACCCCCTACACTGCCCGAACACCACTGCACTGCCCTAAACCCTGAAACACCAGCCCCAGCACGACCCCCTACACTGCCCGAACACCACTGCACTACCCTAAACCCATAAACACCACCCCTAGCACGACCCCCTACACTGCCTGAGCACCACTGCACTGACCTAAACCCTGAAACACCAGCCCCAGCAAGACCACCTACACTGCCCGAACACCACTGCACTGCCCTAAACCCTGAAACACCAGCCCCAGCACGACCCCCTACACTGCACGAACACCACTGCACTGCCCTAAACCCTGAAACACCAGCCCCAGCATGACCCCCTACACTGCCCGAACACCACTGCACTGCCCTAAACCGTGAAACACTAGCCCCAGCACGACCCCCTACACTGCCAGAACACCATTGCACTGCCCTAAACCCTGAAACACCAGCCCCAGCACAGACCCCCTACACTGCCCGAACACCACTGCACTGCCCTAAACCCTGAAACACCAGCCCCAGCACGACCCCTACACTGCCCGAACACCACTGCACTACCCTAAACCCAGAAACAGCATCCCCAGCACGACCCCCTACACTGCACGAACACCACTGCACTGCCCTAAACCCTGAAACACCTACCCCCAGCAAGACCACCTACACTGCCCGAACACCACTGCACTGCCCTAAACCCTGACAACACCAGCCCCAGCACGACCCCCTACACTGCCCGAACACCACTGCACTGCCCTAAACCCTGAAACACCAGCCCCAGCACGACCCCCTACACTGCCCGAACACCACTGCACTACCCTAAACCCATAAACACCACCCCTAGCACGACCCCCTACACTGCCTGAGCACCACTGCACTGACCCTAAACCCTGAAACACCAGCCCCAGCAAGACCACCTACACTGCCCGAACACCACTGCACTGCCCTAAACCCTGAAACACCAGCCCCAGCACGACCACCTACACTGCACGAACACCACTGCCTGCACTGCCTTAAACCCTGAAACACCAGCCCCAGCACGACCCCCTACACTGCCTGAACACTACTGCACTGCCCTAAACCATGAAACAGCATCCCCAGCACGACCCCCTACACTGCACGAACACCACTGCACTGCCCTAAACCCTGAAAACCTACCCCCAGCAAGACCACCTACACTGCCCGAACACCACTGCACTGCCCTAAACCCTACAACACCAGCCCCAGCACGACCCCCTACACTGCCCGAACACCACTGCACTGCCCTAAACCCTGAAACACCAGCCCCAGCACGACCCCCTACACTGCCCGAACACCACTGCACTACCCTAAACCCATAAACACCACCCCTAGCACGACCCCCTACACTGCCTGAGCACCACTGCACTGACCTAAACCCTGAAACACCAGCCCCAGCAAGACCACCTACACTGCCCGAACACCACTGCACTGCCCTAAACCCTGAAACACCAGCCCCAGCACGACCACCTACACTGCACGAACACCACTGCACTGCCCTAAACCCTGAAACACCAGCCCCAGCATGACCCCCTACACTGCCCGAACACCACTGCACTGCCCTAAACCGTGAAACACTAGCCCCAGCACGACCCCCTACACTGCCAGAACACCATTGCACTGCCCTAAACCCTGAAACACCAGCCCCAGCACAACCCCCTACACTGCCCGAACACCACTGCCCTAAACCCTGAAACACCACCCCGTGCACGACCCCCTACACTGCCCGAACACCACTGCACTGCCCTAAACCCTGAAACACCACCCCCAGCACGACACCCTACACTGGCCGAACACCACTGCACTGCCCTAAACACTGAAACATCACCCCCAGCAAGACCCCCTACACTGCCCGAACACCACTGCCCTAAACCCTGAAACACCACCCCCAGCAAGACCCCTACACTGCCCGAACACCACTGCACTGCCCTAAACCCTGAAACACCAGCCCCAGCACGACCCCCTACACTGCCCGAACACCACTGCCCTAAACCCTGAAACACCAGCCCCAGCACGACCCCCTACATTGCCTGAACACCACTGCACTGCCCTAAACCCTGAAACACCACCCCCAGCACGACCCCCTACACTGCCCGAACACCATTGCACTGCCCTAAACCCTGAAACACCACCCCCTGCACGACCCCTACACTGCCCGAACACTACTGCACTGCCCTAAACCCTGAAACACCCCCCAGCAAGACCCCCTACACTGCACGAACACTACTGCACTGCCCTAAACCCTGAAACACTACCCCCAGCAAGACCCCCTACACTGCCCGAACACCACTGCACTGCCCTAAACCCTGAAACATCACCCCCAGCAAGACCCCCTACACTGCCCGAACACCACTGCCCTAAACCCTGAAACACCACCCCCAGCAAGACCCCCTACACTGCCCGAACAACACTGCAGTGCCCTAAACCCTAAAACACCACCCCCAGCACGACCCCCTACACTGCCCGAACACCACTGCTCTGCCCAAAATCCTGAAACACCACCCCCAGCACGACCCTCTACACTGCCCGAACACCACTGCACTGCCCTAAACCCTGAAACACCACCCCCAGCACGACCCCCTACACTGCCCGAACACCACTGCACTGCCCTAAACCCTGAAACACCACCCCAAGGACGACCGCCTACACTGCCTGAAAACCACTGCACTGCCCTAAACCCTGAAACACCAGCCCCAGCACGACCCCCTACACTGCCCGAACACCACTGCACTGCCCTAAACCCTCAAACACCAGCCCCAGCACGACCCCCTACACTGCCCGAACACCACTGTACTACCCTAAACCCTGAAACACCAGCCCCAGCAAGACCCCCTACACTGCCCGAACACCACTGCACTGCCCTAAACCCTGAAACACCAGCCCCAGCAAGACCCCCTACACTGCCCGAACACCACTGCACTGCCCTAAACCCTGAAACACCACCCCCAGCAAGACCCCCTACACTGCCCGAACACCACTGCGCTGCCCTAAACGCTGAAACATCAGCCGCAGCAAGACCCCCTACACTGCGCGAACACCATTGCACTGCCCTAAACCCTGAAACACCACCCCCAGCAAGACCCCCTACACTGCCCGAACACCACTGCACTAAACCCGGAAACACCAGCCCCAGCTAGACCACCTACACTGCCCGAACACCACTGCACTGCCCAAAACCCTGAAACACCACCCCCAGCACGACACCCTACACTGCCTGAACACCACTGCACTGCCCTAAACCCTGAAACACCACCCCCAGCATGACCCCTACACTGCCCGAACACCACTACACTGCCCTAAACCCAGAAACACCACCCCCAGCACGACCCCCTACACTGCCCAAACACCACTGCACTGCCCTAAACCCTGAAACACCACCCCCAGCACGACCCCCTACACTGCCCGAACACCACTGCACTGCCCTAAACCCTGAAACACCACCCCCAGCATGACCCCCTACACTGCCTGAACACCACTGCCCTAAACCCTGAAACACCACCCCCAGCAAGACCCCCTACACTGCCCGAATACCACTGCACTGCCCTAAAGCCTGAAACACCACCTCCAACACAACCCCCTACACTGCCTGAACACCATTGCTCTGCCCTAAACCCTGAAACACTGCCCCCAGCAAGACCCCCTACACTGCCCGAACACCACTGCCCTAAACCCTGAAACACCACCCCCAGCACGACCCCCTACACTGCTCGAACACCACTGCACTGCCCTAAACCCTGAAACACCACCCCCAGCATGACCCCCTACACTGCCCGAACACCACTGCTCTGCCCAAAACACTGAAACACCAGCCCCAGCATGACCCCCTACACTGCCCGAACACCACTGCACTGCCCTAAACCCTGAAACACCAGCCCCAGCACGAACCCCTACACTGCCCGAACACCACTGCACTACCCTAAACCCAGAAACACCACCCTCAGCACGACCCCCTACACTGCCCGAGCAACACTGCCTGCACTGCCCTAAACCCTGAAACACCAGCCCCAGCACGACCCCCTACACTGCCTGAACACTACTGCACTGCCCTAAACCATGAAACACCATCCCCAGCACGACCCCCTACACTGCACGAACACCACTGCACTGCCCTAAACCCTGAAAAACTACCCCCAGCAAGACCCCCTACACTGCCCGAACACCACTGCACTGCCCTAAACCCTGAAACATCACCCCCAGCAAGACCCCCTACACTGCCCGAACACCACTGCCCTAAACCCTGAAACACCACCCCCAGCAAGACCCCCTACACTGCCCGAACACCACTGCACTGCCCTAAACCCTGAAACACCAGCCCCAGCACGACCCCCTACACTGCCCGAACACCACTGCACTGCCCTAAACCCTGAAACACCACCCCGTGCATGACCCCCTACACTGCCCGAACACCACTGCACTGCCCTAAATGAAACACCAACCCCAGCACGACCCCCTACACTGGCCGAACACCACTGCACTGCCCTAAACCCTGAAACACAACCCCCAGCCCGACCCCCTACACTACCCAAACACCACTGCACTACCCTAAACCCTAAAATACTCCCCCAGCACGACCCCTACACTACCCGAACACAACTGCACTGCCCTAAACCCTCAAACACTCCCCCAGCACTACCCCCTACACTACCCGAACACCACTGCACTGCCCTAAACCCTAAAACACACCCCCAGCATGACCCCCTACACTACCCGAACACCACTGCCCTAAACCCTAAAACACTCCCCCAGCATGACCCCCTACACTACCCAAACACCACTGCACTGCCCTAAACCCTAAAACACTCCCCCAGCATGACCCCCTACATGACCCAAACACCACTGCACTGCCCTAAACCCTGAAACACCACCCCCAGCAAGACCCCCTACACTGCCCGAACACCACTGCACTGCCCTAAACCCTGAAACACCACCCCCAGCACGACCCCCTACACTGCCCGAACACCACTGCACTACCCTAAAACACGACCTCCTACACTACAGAAAGACCACTGCACTACCCTAAACCCTAAAACACTACCCCCAGCACGACCCCCTACACTACACAAACACCACTGCACTACCCTAAACCCTAAAACACTACCCCCTACACTACACAAACACCACTGCACTACCCTAAACCCTAAAACACTACCCCCAGCACGAACCCCTACACTACCCAAACACCACTGCACTACCCTAAACCCTAAAACACTACCCCCAGCAGTACCCCCTACACTACCCAAACACCACTGCACTACCCTAAACCCTAAACCACTACCCCCAGCACGACCCCCTACACTACCCAAACACCACTGCACTACTCTAAACCCTAAAACACTACCCCCAGCACATCCCCCTACACTACCCAAACACCACTGTAATACCCTAAACCCTAAAACACTCCCCCAGCACGACTCCCTACACTATCCAAACACCACTGCACTACCCTAAACCCTAAATCTACCCCCAGCATGACCCCCTACACTACCCAAACACCACTGCACTACCCTAAACCACTACCCCCAGCACGACCCCCTACACTACCCAAACACCACTGCACTACCCTAAACCCTAAAACACTACCCCCAGCACATCCCCCTACACTACCCAAACACCACTGTAATACCCTAAACCCTAAAACACTCCCCCAGCACGACTCCCTACACTATCCAAACACCACTGCACTACCCTAAACCCTAAATCTACCCCCAGCATGACCCCCTACACTACACAAACACCACTGCACTACCCTAAACCCTAAAACACTACCCCCAGCATGACCCCCTTCACTACCTAAACACAACTACACAATTTGTTACAGGCGTTGCAACGCAGGCCTGTGGTGCTTACTGGAAGTACTTGGTGGGCTAGTTGGGCCCCAGGGACCCTCAGGATTCAAGGTGACCTAATCCCCCAACTTAAAACGCACCACGGGGCGCGTTTGCACAGTGGTGAAGAGAGGCGGGCGGGGCCTCAGGTGACATGTGCGCAAACACGCCCCCTTGAATCCTGAGGGACCCTGGGGGCCAACTAGCCCACCAGGTACCTTCAGTAAGCACAACAGAGTTGCGTTGCAGAGAGGTGAAAAAAGGTGCGTGGCCTCGGAACGCCTCTCTGCAACTCAGCTCTGTGGTCCTAACTGTAGGTACCTGGGGGGCTAGTTGGGCCCCAGGGACCCTCAGGATTCAAGGGGACTTAATCCCGCAACTTAAAACGCGCCACGGGGCGCGTTTGCACACGCGTTTTAAGAGGTAGTTTTAATCCCCCTGCCCTATTATGTACTAGGGACTTACAGAGGAGGTCATGCTAATCACAGGGGTACCCCAACGCATAGTGTTCCCTAGTGTATGTAGGTGTTTTCACTGTATTCTAAGTGTCTTTTAGCATAGCACTGACTCTGGTTAGTCAGAGTCAGTTACCACCAGTACCCGTCTGAAAAAGTTGTGGGCACAGGATGATTTTGCAACATGGCCTCTTTCTGCTCCTCTGTTGGTTCTTTCTGCACATCTTTTGCTTCTTCCTGCACTTTTCTTCGTCTTTGTGGACTTCTGTTGCTTCTTTCTGCATTTCTTTTGCTTCTTTCTGCGCGTTTTTTCTTCTTTCTTCACATGTCCTACCTCTGTAGGCATAGTTAGAAACTAGCATTTAAAAACCTTTGAAATTCACTTAAAAAATCATAGGTTTCAGGCACGTTATAATTAGAAATTAGCATTTAAAAAACCTTTGAAATTCACTGAAAAAACCATAGGTTTTAGGGACAGTTATAGTTAGTTGGACATTTCACTCGTACAAAACCATAGAAATTCCCCCGTTATAGTTAGTTCAGCTAACTATAACTCGCGCCCCGCAATGCACTGCTGATGACGTCACATATTACATCACTCATGACATGGTCAGTGACATCACTGATGACATCACTGATGACATCTCAAATGACATCACTGATGACATCATCCATGTGATAATTTCATGCATCTTCTCACACCCTAATATAGCTTTTGATACACCCACTCTAAATTACAGACTGCCATTCTCAAAACCATACACACTCCAATACCAATAACTACATACCCACTCACTGATTCTTAGGTCTACACACACACATCTACTCACTCACCCGTACAGTCACTCATACTTACAGTCACTCAGTACAGGACTATCATATGCACTCATACACCTATATAAACACTCACACACCGCCACTCATCCATAGAGGTACTCACACACCTAGTCAGTCATGCAAAAAATTAATCACACACCCATTTACTCACCTATACAGTTATACACACACCAGCTCACTTACTCATACAAATACTAGCACATTCTTACGCTCTTATACAATAACTGATACAAGCACACACACATCCATACAGCCACTCTCACAATCACACACTCTCACTTATAGCCATTTAAATACTCTAACACACATATATACTGCCTTTTACATATGTAGTTACTCGCACATGTACCACTGAGATATACATTCACTCACTAACACACCCATACACACACTCACCCACCCAAGCAGTCCATCACAGATGCACTCTTGAAATCATGCACCCAGTGAATCACCCACTCACACATCTATGTACAGAGTCACACACACCCCACCCACACAAACACTCAGGCAGCCATACAGATACTCAGAGAACCAATCAATAACCCATATAGACACTCATGTAGCTATTCGCAAATCCATGCATCCACTTACACACCAACAAACAGACGGATACAGACATTCACACAGTTTAGTCACTAACCCATGCATTCAGTAAGATACGTTTAATCACTCACTTGTAGAGTCAGTCACACACGTACTAAATCATCCATTCAGACACTTAAACACCCACTCATTCTTCAATACGCCTTTCCCTATATATATTAAACATATTTAAACTTTACAGAAACACACAGTCACTGGATGATGTCATCAGTGATTTCATTTGAGATGTCATCAGTGATGTCATCAGTGATGTCACTGACCATGTCATGAGTGATGTAATATGTGACGTCATCAGCAGTGCATTGCGGGCGCGAGTTATAGTTAGCTGAACTAACTATAACGGGGGAATTTCTATGGTTTTGTACGAGTGAAATGTCAAACTAACTATAACTGTCCCTAAAACCTATGGTTTTTTCATTGAATTTCAAAGGTTTTTTAAATGCTAATTTCTAACTATAACGTGCATGAAACCTATGATTTTTTAAGTGAATATATATATATATATATATATACATAAAAAAAAAAAATTGGCAGATTAGTACAGTTATCAAAATTAGGTGATATAGAACCAAATAAATTGAACAATGCAAGTGGTAGTTAACATTCTAAATTTTTGGAACATTTAGACCAAACTGAGACCCTAAAAGCCTTAACATAGTGACAGTTTTATAACGTGTGAATTATAGATCAAGTATCTTCAGTAGAAGACCAGCAAAAAGATAAAGCAGGATTATCAAATTTAGTAATATGCACTGGAGTTCTATTATAAATAAAAATAGTGATTGAGTAATATTTGCTACTCATGAAGTTTTAAATAATTTCAACCTTAACTTGTTCCACAAGTGAACAGAGAACGAAAAAGTTAAATCTTCTTCCCAGAAGAGTTCAATAGTATTTTTAGGTCTAGTCGGAGTATGAGATAATACATTATTGTATGTCAGAGCAGCCTTGGGAAGAGATCCATTTCAAATGTCAATATTTACATTTGGTGAAGGTAACAAGAGTCATAAGTTGTAGGGGAATTGGAAATAACATGTTGTAGAGAGACATACATTATATTCTATTCAACTTAGTTCTTCTACAAAAAAACAAAAGTAGCTATGTTTTCTCCTTCCAAAATTGATAAACATGAAAATGCCTTTTTCTTTCTAGTGTTTAAAATAAAACTATCTATTACATATAATAATGAATACCAAATTTATGACTTTATATAACGTTGTTGAGGTTTTAATAGAAAGTGAGAATATTTTACAATGACATATTTAGAGTTATAACTACAATTAGACACAAGATTAACATCCTTAAAAGAAAAGTCAATAAATAAAAACCTTTCAAAAACAATCCAGTTGGATATATGGTTATCATGAAAATTCGATATCTAGGCACAAGACGATTTAATCATAAAAAATGAATGGTAAAATGTGAAATCGGGTAGTCTGACACCACCTTCAGTCTTTGTTCTTCTCAACATGAAAAGAGTAATGTAGGGAGCCTTATTATGCCATAAGAAATTCAACCAAATAGGGAACATTGAGACCGTATATAAAATATGTAGTACAATCGTAATTTTAATGGTATCCAGCCTTCCCCACCAAGATTAGTAAAGGGGAGACCAAGTAGAGAGTAAATTCTGCATTTTTGATTTCAATAACATAAAATTATTATTATTCATTCATTTATATTTGAAGAAAACCAAGTGGCAAGATATTTGATCTTTGAAGGGCACCATGCAAAGTTAGAATTGGTAAACATGTACTGAAAACACAGAGTTCAAAGGAAGTGTCTCAGTCTTAGTAACATTTAGTTTATAGCATGAGACACTAGAGTACAATTGAATTCTTGAAAGAAGTGGTTCAAAGAAGTAACAGGGCTAAACATAAATAATAAAATATAATCTGCATATGCTGTTAATTTAATTTCTCCTAAACCATCCTTATAACTAGATATATTCAAATGACATAGAATTCTTCCCAGAAAAGGGTCCAAACAACCTTGTCTGGTACCCCTATATATATGAAAATAGAGGGGAAAAACATCAATTAACAAATATACTGACTCACCTGGAGCATAATAATTTGCCAAAAGGAATTAATTTAGGACCAAAACCAAACAATTTGAATGTTTTAAACATATATTGGCAATTTACACAGTCAAACCCTTTTCAGCATCAAGGGAAAATAATGCTAGGGGAGATTTCAATCTATAAGCTTGACAGATAATGTTAGAAAGCATACTTCCATTTTTAGCAGCAAGCCTACTTTTAATAAAACCAGGCTGGTCAGATTTGAGAAAAAAAGAACAATAGAATCCAAACGAGTACCTAAGAGCTTAGCAAAACTTTTAAAGTCATAATTATTGAGATAGGTCTATCATTTTTGATAAAATCTGTGGTACTTATCATGTGTTTAAATTATAGTTATTAAAGCTTCCGGATAGGTGCCACTAGCTTTGGAATTAGAAACAAACAAGTTAAAATTTCCAACAATTTAGGTGCAAATAATGGGGATAATGAAGAAATAAGATCAATGGAAAAATGAACAGGATCTGGTGCTTTTGATTTCTTGAGGGATTTTTATGGCAGCCAAAATTTCCTGCTATTTAATATCCATTTCCAGATCTTCAAATTTATAAGTTAAAGAGAATATTTTGGGAGGTGCAAACCACGGCGCTGGGGCTGCTGCATTGAAGGGCCGCGAGGTGGTACCTTGATCGTTTTCTCGCCCGGCCCCAGATAGACAGTTGACTAACCTACGTTATGCTGGGGGTGGGGGGTGGAATGGCAGCGTGGGCCCTACTAATGGAGATACAGGTCCCGTACAACCCTGGCTGACATTAAGGAGTGCGGTGCCAGGAGATAGCCAGTCGTTGAGGCACGGCCCTGCAAACGAACACTAGCTAAAGTGCACTAATCTAGTTGGGGCACAGTTAGTCTGGCAAGGGGCTCAGGCCTTGCTTCTCCCACCGGCAAAGACATGGGAAAATCTGAGATGAGGGGACTGGGGCGTCTGGCCGCTCCTGCTGAGAACTCCCGGAATGACAACCCACCTGCGGAGGGCTTGGACTCCCCCTCTCCCCCAGGCCCAATTGGACAAGGTCTTGGAGGCCATTGTGGCTACTAAGGACTCCCTCCAACGTGACAACAGTACAGTGTTCGCATATATGGGGCTGCTGCGTGTGGACCATCCTAAACTCGCCGACAGGGTGAAGGGGACTGAAGCGCACATTGAGGTGCTTCGGCTGGGTCAGAAGGTGCTGGGCTCACAAGTAATGGAACTGGCTGAGAGAGTGCGAGTATTGGAGCACTGTGCTGAGGATGCTGAGGGCACAACTGCCACAATAATGTTCATATAGGGGGCTTCCCCGAGAGCACGGAGGGAGGCAATATGGTGGCCTACCTGAGCATTGGTGAAGGACGGAAGTGGTCCCGATGCAGCTGACTCCTTTCTTCGCATTGGAGAGGGCACACCCAGTGCTAGCCGCCCGCCTGCCCCAGGGAGGCCACCTAGACCAGCCGTGGCCAAGCTACTCCATTATAAGAACAGAGATATATTACTGCACTGGGTGTGCTCTTATGGCCCTCTATAGGTGGGGAACAGTAAAGTGTTGCTCTTCCCAGACTTAATGGCAGCTGTACAGTCCAAGAGAGCCTCCTTCTTGGAAGTGATGCGGGTGTTTTGCGTGACAAAGGGCTGCAGTACTTATTGCTGTTCCCGGCTCCAAATAATGCTAGACGGCTCTGCCCACTTTTGTGCTGATCCGGCGTAGGCTCGGAGCTGGCTGGAAGCTTACAGGCCTGGAGGCTGAACCTGGGGAGGACCAGACTGGGTGCACAGTAACTAATTGCAGATTGAGAAAGCGTACCCGCCACGCATTCCGGCGATGGGTGTTAAAGAAGCCAAGAGGGTCCCAGACGGAGATGGACAGGGCTGCGGTGCTCGTGGCAGCAGCGGAGATCACCGTACACAGAGCAGCCGAATCGATCAGAAGTGAGTCCTCGGAACAACGCTCTGGGCAATCTGATTCAGATGACCTGACCCTGGACAGCAGCTGGTTCCCAGTCGTCACACCGCAGACCACTGAGGAACTCCTCAGAATGCTGAGGGTCTGTCACACGGGGGCTTTGCTGTGCTGCAACAACTGCCTGACCTGGCCCCCCAGTATTCAGGGTTATTTGCCCCTTTCACATGAAAGCGGGGACCTGTTGATATGTGCTGTCCGGCTAGAGGAATGAGCCTGTAGAGCCCCAGAGAGAGGAGAGACATGGACTTGGAGGAAAGGGCCTGGCCTCTTAGACCTGTCAGAGGAACCCCCCCTTTTACTCGCCTTTGTTTGGGGTGGAGACCTTGAACTTCTCCGGAAGGCACGATGTCCCCAAGGGCTGGCAAGATAAACTGAGTCCCATCTACATACTTGCCCCACTTCGTAAGGCCAACTTAGGGTATGAGTGTAGCCATGATTGTACCACAGTTGTTGTTTTTACAGTTTGGGTGGACAGCCATTGCTGGACTGCCCTTGGGAGGGGATGTTTGAAGATGGTCTGTTCACATTCTTTCTCAGGAGTTGACATGTGTAACTGAGTTGGGAGCTGCGGGTGCTCAGAGGGGGTGACCTGGAGACTTTGTTGGGGTGAGCGCTGGTAGGTACTCCCAATGGCTGACACGCGCCATGGTCTCATACTCCTGACATAGAACATTCAGGGAATGGGGTCTGCGGCTAAGCGACACAACATACACAGATACTTTAGTCATAGGGGGGTGCACATTGCTATGCTACGGGAAACGCACCTTGTGGGGGTGGAGGTCATGCAATTGCAGCGCTGCTGGAGGGGGAGATATTTACAACAGAGTGCTCTGTGTACTTTATGGGGGCTCCCCTGTGGGTGCGGGCGGGGTCCCCTTTGAGGGAACAACCACCACAATAGATAAGGACAGACAATATGTGTTGGTCACAGGCAAGACTCTAAGGTATGAATCACAAACAGTACCAGTTTGTAGAGATAACAATAACTAACCCTGGGAAGATGATTCCTGAAGCGACCTAGGTATTACCCACCGGGTTGTGGGAAAGGAAAAGATTCCTTTTGTTTTAGTTACCCTCACACACCCTAGTGGTGTCATGCTTCATCATCGGGTCACCCTGTCCCCTAAAAGTCAGGGTGGGCTCGACCATATTTCAGGGAGCTCTTTGGAGATATGGCCAGGGGGTCTTACAGATTAAAAATCCTCTGACAGTTCCCGGTATCCCTTTATTCTTGGAACAGTCTGGGATATTAAAATTAATTTAGCATATAAAGGGTCAATTGGATATTAGTGGTCCTATGACCCTAGTGCCAACATGTTTCAGCCCGACTATTGGCCCACTAGGCGTCCTGGGCTTTCTTCAGGGCAATAGAAAAAGAAGTTCCCTCCCTGGTACGAGCAGAGGATATCTATCACATTGCTCCTGTAAAAAAGGGCAGATAGCTGCTCCTTTTGTGAAAACAAAGACCAACTTATCTTTGGTATTGAGGATATAATTCCTTCTTCTTCATCCCGTACTGGGAGAGGTAAATCATCACGGGGACTGTAGTTGAAAGGGTAGCCCTCTAGTCACACAATCGTCAAGGGTCCTGCCCCACGTCTTCACCTATTCTGTCCTACGAAAGTCCGGGTTTGTAGGACAGAATATTGTATTTTGACCTTAACCAGGGCACGGCATCTGGTTGTTAAACTGAATGAGAGGATTTGAAGGTGGTTATCCGGTGGCACTGTATGGGGCAGTCGGTGGGAACTGGATGGGGTGCTGCGCACTCTGGAAAAGAGACTGTGCCCCCTTGATCAGAGGTTAAGTGCAGATCTAGACACACATGCGCAGCTGAGGGCGGCGAAAGAGCAATACAAGGTTGTGCTGGAGCGACTGTGTTGCCACAATTACATGGAATATGTCAATAGGGCCCAAGAGGTGGAGGAAAGAGCTGGGAGACTGCTTTCCTGGCTTATTAGGCCGGAGATGAGGGGTGCCCCCATCACCCCCCTGGTTGCACCAGATAGAGTAACCTTATAAACTCCCAAAAATATCAGTGCAACCTTTCGGGATTATTATTTCGAACTATATAGGGCCTTGGCCATAATGCTGGCTGAGGTGATGAGAGCGTACTTGGAGCTACGCCCTCTCTGTACTCTGCCTAAGGGGGGTGAGGGGTGGCTTGGGGGAGTGGGGGGGGGCAGTGACACCCCAATAAATCAAAACTGCTACTGATGACATGGCCACAGGCAAGACTCCGGGTCCTGATGGTCTTCCTACAGAGTTTTACATAGCCTTTGCGGAGCTGCTGGCACCCCAGTTAGCCACAGTATATGCTGAGTCGTATAGCACTGTTTTCTGCCAGCCTTGACCAGGGAGGCACTGGTGGTCCCACTCGCTAAGACCAAGACTCCTGACGTGGCACCAGCAGGGTTCCATCCCCTTTCCATACTTACCATTAAAACCATTAAAACTTTAAAATACTGAGCAAAGTACTAACAACGCGGATGCTGCACCACATGCAACCGCTCATCCACCCCATCTAGAATGGTTTTATACCTATGCGGAATACTTCCCTTAACCTCTGGCAGTTGCACCATGTATTGTACCACTCTGATACGCTTTCTAATCTCAGCACAGTGATCATGTCAGGGGACCTTCAGAAAGCGTTCAGCACGGTCCAGTGGGATTTCCTAGACAAGTCATGTGCAAGATGGGCGTTGAGGATCCTTGGATTAGATGGGTGCAGTTGCTCTAGTCCGGCCCAATGGCCAGAGTGCGAACGAGTTCCACAGTGTTGCAGCAATACGAGCTTCATTGAGGAACACATAAGGGGTGCTCTTTAGTCCCTCTCCTATTTACCCTGGTGATTGAGCCTTTAGCGGAGCATCTCAGACTGCAGTGTAGAAGCAGGGGAATCACAGTCGGCAGACACGAACATGTAGTCTGGTTGTACGTAAACGACCTCCTGTAATACTTAGAGAATGGGGCCTCTGACACTGGGCATAGAGTACAGCTGCTGGATGAGTTTGGTGCCCTTTCAGGCCTAAAGGTTAATCGGGTTAAAACATGCCTGTTCCCGGTACGACCGGGGACCCTCTTGGCGGCAGCGCTCCCCTGTTGGCACAGGTGTGTCTGCCAAACCGGAGAGCAATTGCTTTACGCCCTGGCACTTCCATTTGTTGGCGTCCCTGAGGGCGAACATTTGTCGCATTTTACTGCGACACAGATGAGCGAGTGGATTGACATTGGGTTGGTGACAACAGGAGACTGCTTTCAAATGGGATTCCTGCAGCCCTTTCAGGAGATGGCTGTGCAGTACGAGCGGCAACCAGGCCAATTCCTGACATATGAAGCTCTAGTGCGGGCATTCCGGGATCTATGGAGCAGTGGCGAGGACGAGCCCCTGACACATGGTGTGCTCCAACTTCTTGTGACGTTAGTGTCAGCTCACCATTCACTGACCTGACTTCATAGGGCACATAGCGAGATGGTGTGCAAGCCCTTGAATGCGCTCAAAGAAAGATGGGAAATGGGTGGTGGGCAAGGAATTCACAGAGAGTGGAATGGAATACTAGAATATCCCTATAAGGTGTCACAAAATACAAGGCTGAAATAAATTCAATGTAATTATACTCATATGACATACCTGACACCTCACCGACTCGGGACCACATAGGGTGGGGATCACAGGGGATGCCCGCGGTGTGCACATCTCAACCCTGACTTTTGGCATATGACCTGGGGCTGCCCCCCCATGCAGGCATACTAGGGGCAGTGCTGGACAGACTGAATGCCACTCTTGGGTGCGCACTGGTGTGCTCAATAGAAGTGTACCTCCTGGGGACGGGGACGTTCTCTCGGCCCAAGACCAGGAGGGTAGGCAACATGTTCCTAGACCTGGCTCTCATGTTTGGCCAGACGGAGGATATCAATTACCTGGAAGTCTAGAGAAGGCCCCACAGTGGGGGTGTGGGCAAAAGATGGGACCACGTGGGCGTGGGTAGAGGAGAGAGCATTGCTGAGGGAAGAGGCACGAGGGGTACGTAAGCGAACAATAGCGGGACTGTGTATGGAGGTACTGGAAGCTTGGGAGAATCCCACCTACGGGGAGGGACAAGACATTGAAGAGGTAGATGAGCCAGACATGGGAGGCAATGACCACGGGTGATGACAAAGGGGCAGAGGAGTAGCGGATGGGTTGGGGAAACTCATCTGGCCTCACCTGAAGAGGGTGTGCTCCACCCCTCCCACCTACTTGATGCCCAAGCCTCAGACCCCTTCTTGAGGCAACCACCAACTGGGCTGACACTAGCCTCGATCCTGTTCATGGTTATTGGGTGCCCTAGGTGCCCCTCCCTCATAACCTACCCGTAGTCACACGATGCAACTCCCTGGAGACGGTTGGTTAGACAAGTTACTATGCTCTTTGGTTCTTTCCATCCCTTGTTGGGACAGACTGGCTTTTGCATTTTTATATTGCACAGCACCTTTCGTGAGGGAGCAGACAGGAGGGCTTGGTATGGGATAGACCCAAAGATCCCACTGATTTCAACATGATAGGCTGGTTTGATGACACATACCGTCTGTGGTCGCTAATGTATGTAAATGCTACTTCTTGTACTCTACTGGATTGCAAATATTTTATTTGTAATGCCAATGAACAAAGTTGAAAAAAGAAAAAGAGAATATTTTGGGAATAATATAACAAAAAAACTATATACAATCAGCATCACAGTTGTGGGTATCTTCAGTATTTAATGATTTATAAAAAAAAAAATTTAAAACTTGAAAAGAGCTAAAAATATCAGGATTCGAAATGTATTATCAAATTCATTAATAGAATCAATAGCTTTATGTTCCTTCTTAATTTTTTAAATAATTAGCAATCATGTTAACTGCTTTATTGAGATCATCATGAAACTTGGTTTCAACTCTTAGTAAAACATAGCAAGCATTAATGGTAGGAATTTTATTTAATTCCCACTTCATTTTAATTAAATCATGGATCATAGAGGAGGATCAGGGTAAAATAACTATGTTCAAGTGTTTTCATTTTTTGTAAAAGGAGGCAATACTAGTTAACATGTTTTCTTTTTAACTGAGAAGGCGATAGTAAAACTCTAAAAGAGGCTTTTAAGGCATCCCAATTGTTAACAATGGACATATCCAAGAAATTATTACATTGGAAAAATGCTTTAATAAAAGTATTGGTTTCAGAGATAAAGATTTTGTCTGACAAAAGAGGAGTATTAACTCTCCATCTACCAACTGTTGAATCTGTAGTGGTGATATCTAAAGAAGTCAATATTGGAGCATGCTCGGATAGAAAATTAGAAATATTCTCCGAAGAGTGTAAATTACATAATAACGGTCTATTTGTTTATTTATTTGTTTGTGAGTTTTATATAGCGCAAACTAAACCCGAAGGTATCAGAGCGCTTTACAGAGTAAGCACAACAATAACATGAGGTACTTCGAGAATAGATAAAAATATATAATAACAGTAAAAAGGGCAAACAGCATACAATTTATTCAAACAATGTTTATTTGAATTAATGAACTCTTAGCTCCAGAGAAAATTTGGTGAAAGAATGGGTGCTCAGAGAAGGGGCAGAATACATTCTGGAAAGGGTATTATAAACATTAGCAAAAAAAATCAGATTTATCAGGATTGCAGGTTCTTCAAATATCAAATAAATGTCAAAAGAAGATTGCAGATTTGAAACGCTTTATGATTTGTCAGGCTTGAATTTATTCTCAGATTTTCTGTCCGGAAAGGGATCTATTATGGGATCTATTAACTGATTAAAATCACCCGACATAATGACATTTGAGTTGGAAAATTGAGCAAGTTTCATTTTATTAGTATTCTGAAACTCTGGGTTAACAGGACTATAAACATTAAAAAAAAGCCATATGCTTATCAATAATAACCAATACCCATCTGCCAAAACTATCACATGCTGTAGATAAAACTTGCAGTTTCAAAGACTTTTGACAAAGAATAGCAACACCACCTTGCAGGAGATAAAAAATATGACCTATCTATAGTCTCTCGAATTTGGCACATTCCAAATCATTGCAATGTTTTTCTTGTTCAAAAGCAATTTCAGTTTCAAGTTTAGCCATGTGAGATTGTCAGATTTGTGTTTAACCAGATTTCCAAGTCCACAAACATTCCACAACACAAAATGAGGAATAATTGAAATAAAGGGAGATGAATACTGAATCAAGGGTGACAATCTGCAAAAAGGAAAAGACATAATGCTAACTATGATATACAAAGCACATACAGTAGAACAAACAGTATTGTATAATGAATTAGCACTCAAAAAATTGAAATAAGAAAGAGAGAACAAAGGATAGAAGAAATGTACAAAAAGATGAGACAGCAGATCAAGGGAGATAAACCAGATCTAAAAAGAAGAAATATAAAAAATGTAGATGTGACATGCAGACAACATGAGTAGACATGCAGCAAAGCTAAAGAAACAAAACTATAACACCACTTTAGAAATAACACTATACAAAAAAATGTTTCTTAGCTTTGTGACTGTAAGGTTTTAGTTAAACAGGTTCATTAAAATACTTAGTGGAGCCCTTGTGAGTTATTTTACATATGTAAGGATGAAGAATCCCATATCGGAAATGCAGTTGTCTCATCTGTGGTTTCATGGCAAGGAATTCCTTTTGTCAGGCATTGGTAGAATTAGAAACAGCTGTGGCCAGACCAAACAATTCTCTTTCTTTTATCTCTAGCAGCTCTAAGTACATGTTATAGATCGGGAAACTCTATGAATAGCACAATGCCTCATGGTTAAGAGGAGTGAGGATTGAGTTTCCCTAAACTTTGTTTGTTCTATAGTGATGGGAGGCGACAGAGATATTTAGGTGCTAAGGAGTTAATTTCTTTAAAAGTAAAGAATGTTAGGGCCTTCAATACACTCTGGCAGACCATACAGTCTATTTCTATTTTCCAAATCCTCTGTACGGAGTTTTAATTTCTCAATTTCTTGTTCAAGCATAGAAATCTTCACAGCAAAGTCTTGAACTGAGCTATTGTGCTGCTCCATTTTGGTCATCCCATTTTCGACAATAATCTGTCCTCCATTTGTTGTAGTTTTTTGTTGGAGGCGCTCATGAAGGGTGAATGACTCTTACTTTATCAAGAAGGGTGTCTAAAATCGATGTGCTAGATGAGGCAATAGGTGACTGTAGATCATTCTTGGCCTTCTTCGGTTTTGCTCCAGAGGTAACAGCTTTAGCTCAGACAAGCGTATCATTGGTCATTTTGATATTTATATTTTTACTGTGAGTGAACAGCAAAAAATATTTTGTTCCTCCCATATACAAAAAATGTCGGAAACCAGCCAGATAAAATGATTCATAAGATAGGGTAATCAAAAGTGAACAGATAGAAAATATGTGAGAACGTTAAGATCTGGAAACAGAGAGCAGCATCTGAAGAAACAGTGCAAGAGAGGGTAGAAACATTTATTGGCCCAGTGAGGATATTATCTTGAGCAAAATATGCCATAAGCCATTTCAGTGATGACAACAGGAATCCCCAAGGGTCTTTAATGAAGGAAATGATGAACAGTGGGATATGTCAATGAAGAACTGAAGAAACACTAGGAAATATCCGTGAGAAGCTGCTAGGAAATGCAAAGAGAAAACAGTACCCTAGTTACTCAAAATGGAGAAATGGGATATGTAATTGATTGGTAGGAGAAGTTGCAGTGAAACAGGAACAGTGTCAGAAGAAGGCCATGGTGAAATAAAATTAGCGTGGCACGCCAAATGGCAGTCACATGCCAAAATACGAGGCTCCAAAAGAGCTGAACAGCGCATTAGTTTTATCAACAAAACAAATGCCCTAGATGTCCCAATATGTTGTCACATACACACCATCCCCGGTATCGGAATTCTACAGGACAAAGAGGAGAAATTAACAATATAAGCTCATAGAGCACAGTGTAGAAAGCCTACTTTACATTTGCAGCAGTGCTGATAGAAGTGGTGCAGGCCAAATTAAAGAGTGATGGCTGCACAAGCCAAAACATTTCCATGTTTAAAGTCAAGAAACATATGGAATGTTGCACAGTCAAAGAGAAAGGAGAGTGTCTCAGTATGTGATAACACTCATATGGTTGTACACTGTCTTACAAGGCGTCACTTCTCTGATAGCATTGGAGCTCGGGAAGAAGTGGCGTATCTCATGATAGAATACAACCCGGATGGCTCAAGTCTGTTCAAGCCCCAAACGCTGCAAAATTCCATGGGCGGCTCACCACACTCCGTGTGTGGTAGACGAGAGACCACTTTGAATTTCAGTAGTTGAGGCCTTGCTTGAATTGTGATCTTGCTTTTCATCCTCCTTATGTCTTGCATTGTTTTATGCTGTTTGCTTTGGCAAGTGGAGTGCCCAGACATCGAGCGGAATGAGGAGGGTTCATTTAATCAACAGACCACTTGGGATTATGGAGGGGGAGGGAAGCAACACAGATAGGGGTGGGATAAGCTGCGCATGAGGGAGAGAGCTGAAAATACATGCACCCCCATGCAGTGCTTAAAGACAAAGAAGAAAGTAGGTTCCCAGTGTGAGCAGTGAAAGAGTACATTTCATCCAATCAAAATGATGGTAATAAGAGACTATACTCCAGATGAGGGACAAAGACAAGAGGAGGAAGGCAAGCTGTCAAATAGGAAGCAAGCAAATGAGAGTGACATGAAAGCCAGCCAGTGGTAAGCAATAGGAGGGCTTCAATCCTCTGAATGTTCATGGTAAGCCCTCAATGTTTTTCGCAACCTGACAGCTATACTGTCTATTAGGCTCGACCTAAAAAAGGATCAAAATCCTCTGCATAGTATTAAAAGCTCAGGTGGGGACGGTTCCAAAATTCCTTTAGTAGCTGTTCATGATCTACACCAGGAGATCCAGCAAGGCTAATCTGATAATGCAGGCTAGGTTGAACCAGAAAACCAATGGTGGGAAATCGGTCTGTGTGAATAGGCTCAGCTCTGTAACACCCTCACCCCAAATCTCCTCAGTCAACCTAGCTAGGCAAAAAGGAACTGAAAATATGCCTCATCGAAGAAGCCTCCACAGGCATCCTAAAAAACTTTCACTACTCTTGAGGACTGGCCCTTGGCATGTAGTTTGATCCAAGCCGAAGCCTGGATTTATTCTGTTGACCTCATCAACCAAGACCTCTGACCTCCTGGTGAGGGAACTCTGCTCTCCCCTCGCGCAGCTCCTTCGTTGCGCCTCTGCCCCCAGCACCGCTCTGGTCACATTTGTGCTCTTTTTGCCTATCTGTGCTTTTTTGCTGTTGTATCTTGTTAGTCTGTAATATGCCTTTAAGTACAGTACTGCAATGTGTTCTGGAATGTCATGATGCTAATGACTGGAAGGACATTTGCCTTTTTGTTCAATTGTCTTGTTTTGTACCTTTTTTCGCTCTCCTGATTGCTGTTTTCCCTTTCCCGCCGCTGCTGCCCCGCGGCCCCTCCCTCCCTGCTGGTTCCCGCTCCCGCCTCCCAGCTGCGCTCCCTCCCCCGTCCCCTAGTTAATGGCAGCCGCTGATCGGCCGCGCAGGCGACGCGCACCACTGGTGCGCCAAAGGCAGGCCCGTAAGCGTCCGTCCGTGATCCGACCTCCCACCGTTACGACTCACTGCCCTCCACGCACTCAACCCCGGAAGAAACAACAACTGCCAGCTGTTGACGCCGAGCACCATCCACGGCCAGTTCTCCTGCCAACACTGCTGCCACATCTTCACCCACCTCCTGACCCCCACGGCCACTGCCCACCCACTGGACGCCAGCACACCCAAACCCCTGAGCTGCATCCTCCTCAACGTACGCTCCCTGCACCGACACACACTGGAAATCTGGGACCTCCTCGACACCCTGTCGCCAGACATCGCCTTCCTCACAGAAACCTGGACCAGTGGCTTCTCTGCCCCCGACATCGCTACCGCCATCCCCGACGGATACAAGATCCAGAGGACGGACCGCCTCAACCACCCGGGAGGAGGACTCGCCATCGTACACAAGAACTCCCTTCAATGCACCACATGCAGTCAGAGCGGCTTCTCCTTAGTTCCCCACGGAACATCTCCATTTCCAGATCCAGACCAACCCCAGAACGACCCTACGCGGCACCCTCGCCTACAGACCTCCCGGACCAAGAACAGCGTTCGCCACAACCATCACTGACCTCATCGCGCCCCACGCCATCGCCTCCATGGACTACGTACTACTCGGAGACCTGAATTTCCACCTCGACAACCTCAGCGACCCAAACTCCACCGCCCTTCTGGACAACCTCGCCAACATCGGACTGAAGCAGCTCGTCACCACCCCACCCATAAGGCGGGACCCCCCCCGACCCCATCTTCGCAGGAGGAAACAACATCCTCTTCAGCCACACCACCCAACCCCACTGGACTGACCACCACTGCGTACACTTCACCTTCTCAAAACCCACCGCACACAAACCTACACCACGCCCCCCGCGCAGGAACTAGAGCAGTGTCACCGAAGAACACCTCAAGTCCACCCTCAACCATGCTCCCCCTCCCGCCCCTACCGACGTCAACTCTGCAGCCAACGAACTCCACAGATGGATCACCGACTGCGCAGACAACCTCGCCACCTCCGGATCTATGAAAGGCAGCGCCCCACGAAAGCTGCCTGGTTCACCACTGACCTCCAAGAATCCAGACGCACCTGCAGACGTCTCGAGAAAGAATGGAGAAACAGCAAAACCCCAGAAGCACGGCCAGCTACAAGAACGCCATGACAGAACATCATCAACGCATCAGATCCACTAAAAGAAACTTCATCTAGGAAAAGATCCTCACCAACTCTGGCAACTCAAAGGAGTTCTTCAGCATCATACAGGAATTCACCAAACCCCCCGCGAAGCGTCAGACATCACGCCCTCCCAGGACCTCTGCAAAAAACTTGGCTCCTACTTCCATCTCAAGATCAAGTCCTTCTACAACAACTTGAACGAACAGATACTTGACACTTTAGCCACACCTACCGCCAGCAACGCCAGCCAGCCTACCATCTCCGCCTGGACCCCGGTCACTACAGAAGACACCGCCATGACCATGAAGAGCATTCACTCAGGAGCCCCCACAGACCTGTGCCTGCGGCACATCTTCCACAGAGCCCCCGCCGCCACAGCACCAGAACTACGACACACCATCAACTCCACCTACGAAACCGGCACATTCCTCGACGACTGGAAATGCGCAGAAGTCAAGCCACACCTCAAGAAGCCCTCTGCAGACCCGATGGACCTCAAAAACTACAGACCCACCTCTCTCCTCCCCTTCGCAGCCAAAGTGTGAGAAAGTGCCCTCTTTCTTGCATGGTATGCCCCACTTTTTGCTGAATTGCTGATGTGCTTTGACTGAGTGTGCCCTGGGCTCCTGCCAATCAGGTACCCAGGACCTGTGTTCCTTCCCTTAAACTGCATTGAAGCCTAAACCCAATTGGCATCTCTGGCCACAGGTAGGCCCCTGGTAAATGGTACCACTGGTACCCAGGGCACTGTGACCAGAGAAGGCCTCCAAGAGCTGCAGCACTTATTGTGCCACCCTTAGAGGCCCTGTACCCTGACACACACACACTGCCTTTGCAGGCTGCGTGTCTTGGTGCAGAACAAAGTGAAGAGTCGACCTGGCACACATCCCTGTGTGCCATGCCCACAAACCACTGCCCTGGCATACCTCAGTCACCCCTCTAGCTGGGTGCCCTATGCCAGTGGTGAGGGTACAGGTGCATGAGCCCTGTGCCCCTACAGTACCCAGGTCCATTCCTGGGCACTGTAAGTGCAGTGCTGCCATTAAGAGTATATGGTGCTGGGAGTTTGTCATTACGAACTCCACAGCCCCATAATGGCTGCACTGAACACTGGGAAGTTTGGTATCAAACTTCTCAGGACATTAAACCCACACTGATGCCAGTGTGGGATTTAATGTAAGAAGCACAACAGAGGGCATCTTAGAGATGCCCCCTGAAACTCGACCAACTCCCAATGACCTGACTGAGTGGCTGCCGAGGCTGCCACCCCCAGACATGTTTCTGGACCCCTGGGTCGAGAGCTTGCTGCTCTCGGGGTCCTGAAACAATGACCATCCTGGGACGAGGTGCCAAGCCTCCTCCCCCAGGATGGGCAGGGTTCACGAAGGAGAAGCTTCAAAGGCATCCCGCCTTTGTGAGCCTCTCCAGACCACTTGCTGTACTCAGCAACTGGTCCCCACTGGTTCCACCCCCCCCTTTGGGTGGGAGACCCGGCGGGAAAAACAGAGTGAGGAAGAGAGGTGTGCCCACCTCTGCCAACTCCACCCCTAGGCTGGGGGAGGCGAGGTGAAGCACAACCTCGAGTCCCCGCCATCTTGAGGATGGGGGGACCCAGCCAATCAAGGTCAGGCTCCTGCCCCCTCCCACTGGAGCGTGGCAGAGTAGGGGGTGTACCCACCCCAGGGAAGGGACCCATTGGTCCCTGCCCTTTACCTACCTGTAACGCCCCTAAATTCAGTATTTAGGGGCACCCTGAACCTTCCTTCCTTCCTTAAATCCCGATTACAAAAACAACAAGAAGAACAAGAAGAAGGAAGTCCAGCCGTGCAGCTGCTAACAAGAGGACGACACCAACTGACTTGGCCCCAGCCCTACCGGCCTGTCGACCCTCGAACCTGCTCCTGCTAAACCCCGGCCTCTTCAGTGGTCAGCAACCTCAAAAACCCTGGAGGACCTTACTGCCTTGCTCAACTAAAAGACTGGGACTCCCACGAGCAGTGGTTCTGCTCAGAGCATCTGCAACCCCAGGCCAGCCTGAGACCGTGGATCCTGCCCACTCTGCACCCGCCGAGCCCGGCCCGAGCTGAAGTGGACAAAGACCACGAGGACGTCCCCCCGGTGACTGTGACCAAGAATCCAGCACCCAAGGACTCCCCTCGACGCTCCTGATGATGCCTCCAGCCTCAATACCAGGGACCCCTCCAACTGCGACCAACAGAGGGTAAGATTTCCAACGCCTAAAGACACCCCTGCACCCGGCGCCCCACGGCCTCTTGTGCCCAACTCCTGGGTTCCTACCCTTCCTACAGCTTCCCAACTTACCTCTCGAAGTGGTGGTCGCACCTGAAGAATCACCGTCCCCGAGCTTGCAGCCTTTGTTTGTTCGTCTTGCAGCTTTCCCATTGAAATCCATTGGGCGCCCGGCCGCCCCAAAAGCCCACTGCGCCCGGCCGCCCCAGTGCCGCTGAGGGTGCACCAACTACCCTGTTCGACTTCCCCACTTGCCCTGAGTAAGTGACCAGGAGCTTTGCTCCCACAGCCAAGTGGCCTGCCTGCCAGCAGCCACCAACCAAAGGCCCCCCGCCCGCCATAGGCTAACGTTGGGCCTACTCTCTCTGCACCCGGCCGCCCCTGTGCCGCTGAGGGTGTAACAACAGTACAAACCTGAACCTGGGAGACCCCTGAGTCTTGCCCCAGAACCTTAACTCTGCCAGCCGAGTACTTACCTGAAAGCCGATAACTTGCATTTTCTCCATAGGGTAACATTGACTGGTTTTCACTTGGAAATTCTTCTAAGTGTCGAGTTTTGGGACTTTGAAATATTCACTAAAAATCGTCCGAATATCAAAAACGAAATTACTCACCTGTTCTCAGGCGAGATCCCAGTGCTGGATTTAGGTACCCAGCACTGACTAGAAAAAGTGATTACAACTGTGATTTTCCGGTAACTTGATTTTTCCTCCATAGGATAACATTGTCTGGTTTTTGCCAGAAATTCTTCTAAGTGTCGATTTTTGCAACATACAAATATTCCTTAAAAATCGCCTGTGTAACAAAAACGATTTCTTTCAACTGTTTACAGGAAATGCACCAGGGCTGAATCCAGGATCCAGCCCTGAGTAAGAAAAACATTAGTAAAGTAATTCTATTACGGTTTACTTAAAAATCCCATTGAGCTCAATGTTATAGTATACCAAGTATTGTGTTGCCTATTGCAACCCCTGTGCCATATTGCATTTAAAGTCTATTGTTCATTGAAAGTATTTAACAAACAGCATCTTATTTTGAGAAAGTATTTGTATGCAAACCTGTGGTTCTAAACTAAAACAACAGTATATTTTTTTATACAAAACAATTGGCCTAGAGTTCAGTTCTTGAGTGTGTGGTTTCATTTGCTGACTGAGTGTGTACATCAAATGCTTTACACTGTCCTCTGATACTGCCTTACTGCTCGACCAAGCTACCACTTTAGAGAGTAAGGTTCTATCTAACTTTAACCTCTGCCAAACCTCTGGAGACCCTTGGACTCTATACACACTGTACCTCACTTTGGTGCAGTATATATAGAGCCAGTTTCTTACATTGGTGGCAGCGGTGGGATACAAACTTGTATTTGTTGGACTACTTGGTTACCATCTGATCACACGACAGAACTCTTAAATTGCCTTTAGAATTCTGATTTTTTAAATTGCCATTTTTTTTTCCAAATTACTAAAAGTCTTGTTAGGGCCTTGCTTAAGTCCCTTTAGAATTTTAGAAAATAAAAAGTCAATATAGTCAAGGGTAGAGGGGTTAGAACTTTTTGTTACAATGTCTCAAGAAAATAACCCAGCTATTAGTGAAGATAATAATGACATATAGGACAGGGTTGAGGAGCTCGACCTCACCCCTTACCTTCACTTGTCTTTCAAGGAAGTAAGGTCCTTATGTAAACTTAAAAATATACCAATGGGTCAGCATCCAACCAAACAAGGGCTCCAGGAGCTCCTGGCTGAGTATGCAAAGGCCCACCCCTCTGAGCATGGTGATGACCAAGCAGAGGAGGAAAGGAGTGAGGAGGATGGAGAAAGGAACCCACCTCTACCACTGCCTAGGGAAGAAAGGGTCACTGCACCCTTATTTCCAAGAGTTAACCTCTGGGGACCTAGGGGCCACACAGGTGGTTCAGGTCCCAGAGAGGACATTGAGGACAGCCTCAGTGAGGAGGACAACCTTTTAGCAAGGTTGGCCAAAGGATAGATCTAGAGTCCAGACTCCTGGCTCTAGAGAAGGAAAAGAAAGGAGATGGGTTTAGCACCCATCAGTGGTGGCAACAATACCAATAATAAGGATAAAGAGCAATCTTATGATCCTAAAATCCCCAAAGGGATTGTCCCTAAATTTGAGGAGGGTGATGACATCACCAAATGGTTCACAGCCTTTGAGAGGGCCTGTGACCTGAGACAGGTGAAGAAACCTCTCTGGGGGCACTCCTGTGGGAACTGTTCTCTGGTAACTGCAGAGACAGGCTTCTGACCCTCTCTGGGCCAGATGCAGGGTCCTATGACCTCATGAAGAGAACTCTGATTGAGGGATTTGGACTCACCACTGAGGAGTACAGAATTAGATTCAGGGGTCTCACAAAACCCAGAACCAGTCCTGGATTGATTTTGTAGACTACTCAGTAAAGACACTGGATGGTTGGTTAACTGGACACAATGTGCATGACTTTACTGGACTTTACAATTTGTTTATGAAGGAACATATATTAAGTAATTGCACAAATGAAAAGTTACATCAGCATTTGGTAGACCTAGGTCTAATTTCTCCCCAAGAATTGGGAAAGAAGGCAGACCACTGGGTCAAGACTAGGGTGACAAGGACAACCACTGGGGATGACCAGACGAAGGTGGTTACAAAACCTCCCCAAGGGAAAGGTGGTGAGAATCCCCAAGATAAAAAGTCTGAGTCTTCCAAAGGGCCCCAAAAACCTGTCCAGGGGGTGGGTCCCAAACTACTCCCTATGTGCCACAGCCCTATAGGGGAAGAACTTTGATCCCACAAAGGCCTGGTATAACAACTGTAAGAAGTTGGGACACTTAACTGTAGACAAGTCTTGCCCTCACAACAAGGCCCCTAAGCCCACAAGTACAACTACTCCTGGGGTGGCAAGTCTACAGATGGGATCAACAGTGTGCCCAGAGCAAATCAGGATGCACACTGAAGCAGTTCTAGTTTCAGAGGGCGAAGTTGAGTTTGCCACTGTAGCTGTGTGGCCACCCAACTTAAAGAAATACTTACAGTACCCTTGGATCAATGGGACTAGGATAGAAGCTCTGAGGGATACAGGTGCCAGTGTCACTATGGTGAGAGACACACTGGTTTCCCCTGAGCAATATTTGATTGGGCGTACTTACCCAGTCACCAATGCTGACAGTGTTACCACTAATCATGCAATGGCTATGGTGACATTAGACTGGGGGGGGTTACTGGCCTGAAACAGGTAGTGGTCTCTCCAAAGCTACCAGCTGCATGTCTGCTTGGCAATGACCTGGAAACCTCAGCCTGGGCTGAGGTTGAACTAAAAACCCATGCAGCAATGCTGGACATCCCTGAATTGGTGTGTGTAAAAACAAGAGCACAGAGCAGAAGGCAGGGTGAAGAAATAGTGTTGGAGCCTGAAAGAATGGCCCAACCTACCAAGAGGAAAGGTAAGAAGACTGGGGGACCAGCTTCTATACAGCCAAAGGATCAGGACCCCTCTCCTCAGGGAGAGGACTTGGACACCCCAGAGGGAACTGAGCCCATGGAGCTTGACCCTTACCAGGTTGAACTCTTAGGCCGAGGGGGACCCTCTAGGGAAGAGCTGTGCCAGGGGCAGCAAGACTGTCCAACTCTTGAAAGCCTGAGGCAGCAAGCTGTTTCAGAAGCAAAGGGAGATGTCAGTGGTACCCACAGAGTCTATTGGGAAGAGGGGTTACTGTACACTGAGGCAAGAGACCCCAATCCTGGAGCCACCAGGAGAGTGGTAGTGCCACAGAAGTACAGGGAGTTCCTCCTAACTTTAGCTCATGACATCCCCCTAGCTGGACATCTGGGCCAAACCAAGACTTGGGAAAGGCTAGTCAGCCACTTTTACTGGCCCCAGATTCACCAAAAGGTGAAGGAGTTTGTCAGCTCCTGTGTTACCTGTCAGGCCAGGGGCAAGACAGGTGGCCACCCAAAGGCCCCCCTGATACCACTGCCTGTGGTGGGGGTGCCCTTTGAGAGGGTAAGTGTGGACATAGTGGGTCCACTTGAACCTCCCACAGCCTCAGGGAACAAATTCATACTAGTGGTAGTGGATCATGCCACTAGGTACCCTGAAGCAATCCCACTTAGGACTACTACAGCTCCTGCAGTAGCCAAGGCCCTCATTGGTGTCTTCACAAGGGTAGGGTTTCCTAAGGAGGTGGTTTCAGACAGAGGTTCTAACTGTGAGAAGTTGGCCTGGCATATGCTGTCCACTAATTATAGTGGGCACCTTGTACCAGTCCAAACAACCCTTATTGGAGTTAGGTTTAAAGACAACCTTTATTGAAAGCTATCCTAGTGGTAGCTATGGAGAGCAGCCTTCAGGCTAAGTCTTGAAGGAATGTAAAGCAGCTTGTTTTACCAGTCTATAATCTCTTGAGTGACCAAATGAAAGAGCACCACACCAGGTATATATTCAAAATATATGTATTTATTGCTAAACACACCCCTCTAGTCTCTTTATGAGGCTAGAGTTCGAGATACATAAGTTATAAGTTAAATAATCACAGTAATAGCACAAATACACGTTTGGGCCCTAGGGGCGTACCAAACCATATACCAAAAAAGTGGTATAAGAACCACGACTGAGCTAGACACTAGGCCTAGAGCCTGTAGAAGTGCTTGGACCCCAAGGAACCACCCAAGGCAGTGACACAGGGGACCCACGGGGGACGCGTGCAGTGTGGGAACACAGCCGCGAATCGCCGTTAACTTCAATGGGCAAAGTCGCGATTAGAAATTTAAAGAAAAGGGACACTTAAAGAAGGACTTGGAGCAAACCCTTTGAGACTTAGGACTTTGGAGAGTCTCTACCCACGGGAGCACCGGAGTACTCGTGTTACCTCACCCAGGGAAGCCGGGTGCAAAGGTGCCTTTCGGGGTCGGGTTTCGTCGTAGATTTGAATGGCGATCTGCTGCAAAGTGCTGCTGGCGACCAAGTGGAAAGTGTCCGGGTGGATCCAAGAGTGGATCGAGGATCTGAAGAACCTGAAAGCAGAGGGGACAGAGTCTGGGTCACTAGCCAGTGACCAGGAAGGCGATGAGCAGATGCCCACCGATGTCAGGTGCTTCAGGTGCGTTGACTGTCGTCTTGACTCCACAGTCACGATGTCCAGGAGGTGTTGTCGGCGACCAGGAGCAGGATTCGGACTGTCCCACAACGTCTGCTGCTTGCTGAGGTGTCGGCGACCGGATTGGACCCAACAGGCCTTGGCAACAGCAAGTCTCGTGGATGGTGAAGATTGGCGACGGTGCAGACCAGCAAGGTCTGAGGAACTCACCCAGCAAGGGTAAGTGAGGGCAAGCCTGGAGCAACCAGGGAGCCCAAGAAGAAAAGGTTTGGCCTTCGTGGAGGGCTACTAGTTAACGGACTAGCAACCGTGAAGGAGCCTCGAGACGGTGCACGTGGAGCTGGCTCACAGGACACTCGTGGAGTGGAGGCCAGTAATCTTTGGTGCAGTCGGTGCTGGAGGCTGGGGCTACTCGGAGCCCAAAGCACAACTTCGAGGGAGTCCAGGAAGATGGTGCACTTGCAAATGTGCTCGGTGTCCAGGGGTCACGGTTCCTCGTTACCCATGGCAGCCACGGGCCTCAGCTTCGCTGGGGACTCAGGGTAGCTTTGGGGAAGTCAGGAAATCCACCTCTGGGGATGCAGGGACTTCGGCGTCCAGCGGGAGCTTCGTCGATGCAGACCGGACAGATGCTTCTTTGGTGCCTGCCAAGCAGGGGAGTCACTCCTTGACCCCAAGGGAGATTCTTCTGTCCTCTAGTCTTGAGTAGAGCGTCGAAGGTCCAGGATTCTGTTTCAGAGTTTCGTCCAGGGATAATCTCAAGTCCTAGGGACTGGGTTCCTATACTTATACCAAGTTTAGGGGTTGGACTAACTCTGTGGTCCCACCTATGGGTGGGTCAGGGCAGAGGGGTGGCTACACCCCTTTTCCTTTGTCCAGTTCGCGCCAAAGCAGGGGCTGGAAGCCCCTGATCTGGTTTGAACTGGGGTATGCACAGGGACACC
Source organism: Calotriton arnoldi (assembly GCA_963921515.1). NCBI lineage: Eukaryota > Metazoa > Chordata > Amphibia > Caudata > Salamandridae > Calotriton > Calotriton arnoldi. Next base: position 280,346 of record CAWUFW010015031.1, on the reverse strand, counting down.
AAATGTGCCCCCAGTGCAGGACTTCAAAGCACACAGATGGTGCTCCCGCCCAGCCCCAATACACATTATCCTGTCTGGGGAGGTGGTCACACCTCCCTGCAACAGGAAACCTATTGTCCAGGCCTCCCCTGCCGGAGTTTCATCCAGCAGCAGGAGGCCAGACTTGTGTCTGTGGCAGCAGCATCCATTTTGTGATGCTGGGGCTCTGGAAAGAAGTTACCGGTTAGACCAGGGTGAACATGTCTCTCCCTCTAGAAGGGTGGAATGCTACCCCCGCCACCCGCATTGGCGGGGGGGGGGTAGTATTCCAAGATGTTTGACACCAAACACGACATGTTTTGATGCAGTCATTCCAAAGTTAGCATTCTACCGCGAGGATATAATGCACTTAAGAGTATATGGTTTAACCGCATTTACAAACAGTACCAGAGAATGGACTCTGAGCACTGCAGAGGGGCCCTGCTCATGCAGTGGCACCTTCTCACATAAGAACCAAGCACTCTGCCTTCAGGATTGATAAGGCCTGCCATAGGAGTGACTTATAGGTTTATATATGTGTAAGTATGTAGTGATATAGGTAACCTATATCACAGTAAGGGGTGCATGCACCACCTTACCCAGGCTGCAGTAGCAGACCTGTGGTGTCATTTTGGATGGCCTTCCAGGGGTGGCACAATACATGCTGCAGCCCCTGGTAGGCCTCTGAGGTACCTATGCCCTGGGTACATAGTATACCATATACTAGGGACTTATAAGGGCACTCCAGATTCCAATTAGAGATGTGCCTAAGGCACATGGAAACCAGTTTAGAGAGGAAGCAGCTAGGCTGGGGTTCTGATTAGCAGGGCCCCAGCCAGACTAAAGTCGAAAAACAGTGAAGCATCAGCAAAAAGTGGGGGTACCCATGTGAAGCAGATCCTACTCTCCTACACAACCACCCCCCAAACGCAGGGACATTAAACTAACCTTGACCAGTTAAGTCTTCATGTTCTAAGTGGAAATACCTAGAGAGTCCATCTGCATTGGCATGGTTACTCCCAGGTCTATGTTCCACTGTAAAGTCCATCCCCTGTAGGGAAATGGACCACCTAAGCAGTTTGGGATTTTCACCCTTCATTTGTTTTAGCCATAAGAGGGGCTTATGGTCTGTTTGAACAAGGAAGTGAGTACCAAACAAGTATGGCCTCAACTTCTTCAGAGCCCAGACCACAGCAAAGGCCTCCCTCTCAATGGCTGACCAACGTTTCTCTCTAGGGGTCAGCCTTCTGCTTATGAAAGCTACTGGCTGATCCTGACCTTCTTCATTCAATTGTGACAGTACAGCCCCTACCCCCAATTCAGATGCATCAGTTTGAACAATGAACTTCTTGGAGTAATCAGGACTCTGTAGAATGGGAGCAGTGCACATGGCCTGCTTCAGGTCATCAAATGCCTTTTGACAGTTAGCTGTCCACTGAACTTTCTTGGGCATTTTCTTAGAAGTTAAGTCATTCAAAGGTGTCACTATTGATCCATACCCTTTGACAAATCTCCTATAGTACCCAGTCAGGCCTAAAAAGGCTCTCACCTGAGTCTGGGTAGTTGGAGCAGTCCATTCCATTATGGTCTGGATCTTGCTCTGCAGTGGTTGAACCTGGCCTCCACCCACAAGGTGGCCCAGGTACACAACCTGACTCTGCCCTATCTGGCACTTAGTGGCCTTGATAGTCAGGCCTGCCTTTTGCAGGGCCTGTAAAACATTCCTGAGGTGGACCAGGTGATCCTCCCAGGTGGAGCTAAAGACAGCAATATCATCTAGATATGCTGCACTATAGGCTTCCAGACCTGTGAGAACTGTATTCACCAACCTCTGGAAAGTGGCAGGTGCATTCTTCAGACCAAAGGGCATCACCACAAATTGGTAATGCCCACTAGGGGTTGAGAATGCTGTCTTTGCATCATCAGCTAACCTGATCTGCCAGTAGCCAGCTGTCAAGTCAAATGTGCTGAGATATTTGGCTGAGGCCAAAGTATCTATGAGCTCATCTGCCCTTGGTATTGGATGGGCATCAGTCCTAGTGACTGCATTGAGACCCCTGTAGTCCACACAAAACCTCATCTCTCTTTTTCCACCACTGGTGTGAGGTTTTGGCACAAGGACCACTGGACTAGCCCAAGGGCTATCTGAGGGTTCAACAACTCCCAAATCCAACATTTTCTGGACTTCAGTCCTGATACAGTCCCTGACATGGTCAGGTTGCCTATAAATCTTATTTTTAATAGGCAGACTGTATCCAGTGTCCACTTCATGAGTGCACCAGGTAGTCTGACTGGGTGTCAGAGAAAACATATGCCTAAACTGATTGAGCACCTGTCTGCAATCAGTTTGCTGCTGGGTAGTGAGGCTGCCTGCCAAGGCTACACCATCTACTGACCCATCGTCAGGGTTCTGTGAGAGCAGGTCAGGGAGTGGGTCACTCTCTTCCTCCTGCCCTTCATCAGTAGCCATGAGCAAGCCCATGTCCGCCCTGTCCACATATGGTTTTAACCTGTTGACATGGAGAACCCTGTGGGGACTCCTGGGTGTTCCTAGGTCTACTAAGTAGGTAACCTCACCCTTCTGTTCAACAATAGTGTGGGGTCCACTCCATTTGTCCTGGAGAGCTGCTGGGGCCACTGGCTCCAACACCCACACCTTCTGCCCTGCCTGATAAACAGTCAGCACAGCCTTTTGGTCATGCCAGGCTTTTTGAAGTTCCTGGCTAGCCTCAAGGTTTTTGGTTGCCTTTTTCATATACTCAGCCGTCCGGGAGCGGAGACCAAGTACGTAGTCCACTATGTCTTGCTTTGGGGGCTTGAGAGGTAACTCCCATCCTTCCTTCACCAAGCACAGTGGACCCCTGACAGGGTGACCAAACAAAAGTTCAAAAGGGCTGTAGCCAACCCCTTCTGAGGCACCTCCCTGTATGCAAATAAAAGGCAGGGCAAGAGAATGTCCCATCTTCGCCTGAGCTTTTCTGGGAGCCCTTTAATCATGCCCTTCAAGGTTTTGTTGAATCTCTCAACTAAACCATTGCATTGTGGGTGATAGGGTGTGGTGAATTTGTAAGTCACTCCACACTCCTTCCACATTGCTTTTAAGTAACCAGACATAAAATTTGCATCTCTGTCTGATACTACCTCCTTAGGAAAACCCACTCTTGAGAAAACTCCCAGGAGGGCTCTTGCCACCACAGGTGCTGTGGTGGTCCTGAGGGGTATTGCCTCTGGGTACCGGGTGGCATGATCCACTACCACCAGGATAAACCTGTGCCCAGATGCAGTTTGGGGATCCATGGGACCAACTATATCAATCCCCACTCTTTCAAAGGGCACCCCCACCACAGGTAGTGGTATCAGGGGGCCTTTGTAGTGCCACCTGCCTTGCCACTGGCCTGGCAGGTTACACAGGAGCGACAAAACTCCTTGGTGTCTTCAGACATGTGGGGCCAGTGAAAGTGAGGGACAATTCTGTCCCAAGTCTTGTTCTGGCCCAGGTGACCTGCTAAGGGAATATCATGGGCTAGGGTCAATAGGAAGCCCCTGAACTTCAGAGGTATTACCAACCTCCTGGTGGCACCAGGCTTGGGGTCTCTACACTCTGAGTACAGGAGTCCATCATCCCAATACACTGTATGGGGACCACTAGCTTTCCCAGCAGCCTCAGCAGCAGCTTGCTGTCTGAGGGGTTCAAGAGAGGGGCAGCTCTGCTGCTCCTAGCTCAGATCTGCACTGGAAGGTCCCCCTGTCCCCAAGAACTCAACCTGGTCAGGTTCCAGTTCCTCTGGGACAGTTCCTTCCTCAGGACTGAGATCATCCCCCTCAAGGGACTGATCTTCCTGCTGAGCCAAGGGGGAAGGCACTGCCTTTACCCTACTACTCCTCCTCTTGGAAGGCACTTGGTCCATTATTCCAGAATCCAAGGCCTGTTCAGTTTTAGACAGTTTGGCCTGTGACCTGGTCACAGCAAACACATCTGCAGGGATGCCCAGCATTTCTGCATGAGTCCTGAGCTCCACTTCTGCCCAAGCAGAAGTTTCCAAGTCATTGCCAAGCAAGCACTCAACTGGTAGGTCTGCACTTACCACAACCTTCTTAAGGCCAGTTACCCCTCCCCAGGAGAAGTTAACAACTGCCAGAGTATGGTCTGTTCTGACGTTGCTAGCATTGGTCACTTGGTACATTTCACCAAGTATAACTTGCCCAGGATCCACAAGGTCTTGTATCACCATTGTGACACTTGCCCCTGTGTCCCTAAATGCCAAAGCCTCTTTTCCATTGATTAAAGGCTGTTGTCTGTACTTGCTAGATTACTGGGACTCACAGAGGAGGTCACATCCATGCCTCCATCACAGACTAACACAGCCTGAGTGAGTTCTCTGACTAGGTCAGAGCCCACTTCATTACCCAGGGTGAACCCTACTAAACCCTTGGCTGGAGCACTCCCACCAACTGTAACTGTACTAGGGGGAACAGGTGCCTTAGGGGCATTGGTGGGTGCTGGATTAGAGTCTTTGGACTTGGTGCAATCACTAGTCCAGTGGGTCGTTTGCTTACAGACCTTGCACCATGGTTTCTTTTGGCCTTTTCCCTTATTAGACTGTGAATCCCCACCTGAAGAAGATTTTTGGGGCCCTTGTGAAGACTTCTGGTCTTTACCCTTCTCCCCACCCTTATCAGAGTTTTTAGAATCTTGCTTCTTAGGGTCACCACCTTGGTTCTGTACCTTCTGCCTCACCCTGGTTCTGATCCATTTGTCTGCCTTCTTTCCCAATTCTTGGGGAGAGGTCAGATCAGAGTCCACCAGGTACTGATGCAACAGCTGATTTTGACAGTTATTAAGAATCTGCTCCCTCATTATCAGATTGTACAATCCTGTGAAGTCACACACCTTACTGCCCATCAACCAGCCTTCCAGAGCCTTAGCAGAACAATCCACATAGTCTACCCAGTCGTGAGTCTGTGCTTTTTGGGTATCTCTGAACTTCAACCTGTACTGTTCAGTTGTTAGGCCAAACCCATCAATAAGAGCACTCTTCAAGACCTTGTTATTATCAGCATCCTCTTCTCTTACAGTGAGGAGCTTATCTCTACCTTTGTCTGCAAAGGAGAGCCACAAGATTGCTGCCCACTGCTCCTGAGGGACCCTCTGTACTTTACAGGCCCTCTCCAGTGCAGTTATCCATTTGTGGATGTCATCCCCACTCTGGTAGGGAGGGACAATCTTGCTCAGGTTCCTATGGTCAAAGGACCTTTCCCTATCTCTAGGGGTATGGCTGCCACCATGGGACTATAGTCCCAACTTTCTTCTCTCTCTAAAGAGATCTAGGGACTCCCTGTCTATAGCAAGTTGCTGTTTTCTGATTTCAAGCTGAGCTTCCTCATATTGAACCAGCCTCTTCCTTCTCTCATGAGAGGATTCCCTCCTATGAGTGGAGGCAGAGGTCCCTATTGAGGTGCCAGAGTGGTTAGACTCCTGAGAAGGAGAGCTAGACTTTCTGGGCACACTCATAATCCTTCCTGGGGGGACAAAGTGGGGATCATCTTGATCATCCTCTTCATCTTCCACAGGAGGGATTGGGTTATCCAGGTCAGGGTCATTGTCACCCTCCTGGCCAGTTTCAGAGGGGGGGCTGGGGGTATTTCTACCCTTGACCCCATCCTCCTCTTCTCCCCCACCCTCAGCTCCTACCCCTTCAGTCCCCAAGGGCTTACTAAGGTCATAAGCTACCAACAACTCCTTAAGGTGTTGGGTGGTGGGACTTTGGCCTGTCCTTAATTTCCTCAAGTTACATAATGCTCTCAATTCCAAGAATGGGAGTGTATCATACTTGGAGGGTGGAAGCTCAGTGGCTTCCTGCAAGGATTCTTTAGATCCTACCCTTAAAGACATTACTAGTGTGGTGTGGTGTATGCACTACCTACTCTAGTGTGGCCTACTAAACTCTCTTGAGTTGTAGAAAGGGTTGTGCTATCCCTTAACACACAACTCTAAGTTCAGTAGAACTTACTGTATTCTAAGCTTAAATTATATGTACCTTAGGTACCTTTAGTGGTTTTCAGTTGATCAATTCAATTGAGATTATCTGGTAAAACAGTAGCAAGCTGGAATCCCACACGGTGCACACCAATGTGAGAAGTTGGCCTGGCATATGCTGTCCACTAATTATAGTGGGCACCTTGTACCAGTCCAAACAACCCTTATTGGAGTTAGGTTTAAAGACAACCTTTATTGAAAGCTATCCTAGTGGTAGCTATGGAGAGCAGCCTTCAGGCTAAGTCTTGAAGGAATGTAAAGCAGCTTGTTTTACCAGTCTATAATCTCTTGAGTGACCAAATGAAAGAGCACCACACCAGGTATATATTCAAAATATATGTATTTATTGCTAAACACACCCCTCTAGTCTCTTTATGAGGCTAGAGTTCGAAGTACATAAGTTATAAGTTAAATAATCACAGTAATAGCACAAATACACGTTTGGGCCCTAGGGGCGTACCAAACCATATACCAAAAAAGTGGTATAAGAACCACGACTGAGCTAGACACTAGGCCTAGAGCCTGTAGAAGTGCTTGGACCCCAAGGAACCACCCAAGGCAGTGACACAGGGGACCCACGAGGGGACGCGTGCAGTGTGGGAACACAGCCGCGAATCGCCGTTAACTTCAATGGGCAAAGGCGCGATTAGAAATTTAAAGAAAAGGGACACTTAAAGAAGGACTTGGAGCAAACCCTTTGAGACTTAGGACTTTGGAGAGTCTCTACCCACGGGAGCACCGGAGTACTCGTGTTACCTCACCCAGGGAAGCCGCGTGCATAGGTGCCTTTCGGGGTCGGGTTTCGTCGTCGATTTGAATGGCGATCTGCTGCAAAGTGCTGCTGGCGACCAAGTGGAAAGTGTCCGGGTGGATCCAAGAGTGGATTGAGGATCTGAAGAACCTGAAAGCAGAGGGGACAGAGTCTGGGTCACTAGCCAGTGACCAGGAAGGCGATGAACAGATGCCCACCGATGTTGGGTGCTTCAGGTGCGTTGACGGTCGTCTTGACTCCGCAGTCACGATGTCCAGGAGGCGTTGTCGGCGACCAGGAGCAGGATTCGGACTGTCCCACGACGTCTGCTGCTTGCTGAGGTGTCGGCGACCGGATTGGACCCAACAGGCCTTGACAACAGCAAGTCTCGTGGATGGTGAAGATTGGCGACGGTGCAGACCAGCAAGATCTGAGGAACTCATCCAGCAAGGGTAAGTGAGGGCAAGCCTGGAGCAACCAGGGAGCCCAAGAAGAAAAGGTTTGGCCTTCGTGGAGGGCTACTAGCCAACGGACTAGCAACCGCAAAGGAGCCTCGAGACGGTGCACGTGGAGCTGGCTCACAGGACACTCGTGGAGTGGAGGCCAGTGATCTTCGGTGCAGTCGGTGCTGGAGGCTGGGGCTACTCGGAGCCCAAAGCACAACTTCGAGGGATTCCAGAAAGATGGTGCACTTGCAAATGTGCTCGGTGTCCAGGGGTCACGGTTCCTCATTACCCACGGCAGCCACGGGCCTCAGCTTCGCTGGGGACTCAGGGTAGCTTCGGGGAAGTCAGGAAATCCACCTCTGGGGATGCAGGGACTTCGGCGTCCGGCGGGAGCTTCGTCGATGCAGACCGGACAGATGCTTCTTTGGTGCCTGCCAAGCAGGGGAGTCACTCCTTGACCCCAAGGGAGATTCTTCTGTCCTCTAGTCTTGAGTAGAGCGTCGAAGGTCCAGGATTCTGTTTCAGAGTTTCGTCCAGGGATAATCTAAAGTCCTAGGGACTCGGTTCCTATACTTATACCAAGTTTAGGGGTTGGACTAACTCTGTGGTCCCACCTATGGGTGGGTCAGGGCAGAGGGGTGGCTACACCCCTTTCCCTTTGTCCAGTTCGCGCCAAAGCAGGGGCTGGAAGCCCCTGATCCGGTTTGAACTGGGCTTTGCACAGGGACACCAAATGTGCCCCCAGTGCAGGACTTCAAAGCACACAGATGGTGCTCCCGCCCAGCCCCAATACACATTATCCTGTCTGGGGAGGTGGTCACACCTCCCTGCAACAGGAAACCTATTGTCCAGGCCTCCCCTGCCGGAGTTTCGTCCAGCAGCAGGAGGCCAGACTTGTGTCTGTGGCAGCAGCATCCATTTTGTGATGCTGGGGCTCTGGAAAGAAGTTACCGGTTAGACCAGGGTGAACATGTCTCTCCCTCTAGAAGGGTGGAATGCTACCCCCGCCGCCAGGATTGGCGGGGGGGTAGTATTCCAAGATGTTTGACACCAAACACGACATGTTTTGATGCAGTCATTCCAAAGCTAGCATTCTACCGCGAGGATATAATGCACTTAAGAGTATATGGTTTAACCGCATTTACAAACAGTACCAGAGAATGGACTCTGAGCACTGCAGAGGGGCCCTGCTCATGCAGTGGCACCTTCTCACATAAGAACCAAGCACTCTGCCTTCAGGATTGATAAGGCCTGCCATAGGAGTGACTTATAGGTTTATATATGTGTAAGTATGTAGTGATATAGGTAACCTATATCACAGTAAGGGGTGCATGCACCACCTTACCCAGGCTGCAGTAGCAGACCTGTGGTGTCATTTTGGATGGCCTTCCAGGGGTGGCACAATACATGCTGCAGCCCCTGGTAGGCCTCTGAGGTACCTATGCCCTGGGTACATAGTATACCATATACTAGGGACTTATAAGGGCACTCCAGATTCCAATTAGAGATGTGCCTAAGGCACATGGAAACCATTTTAGAGAGGAAGCAGCTAGGCTGGGGTTCTGATTAGCAGGGCCCCAGCCAGACTAAAGTCGAAAAACAGTGAAGCATCAGCAAAAAGTGGGGGTACCCATGTGAAGCAGATCCTACTCTCCTACACAACCCCCCCCCAAACGCAGGGACATTAAACTAACCTTGACCAGTTAAGTCTTCATGTTCTAAGTGGAAATACCTAGAGAGTCCATCTGCATTGGCATGGTTACTCCCAGGTCTATGTTCCACTGTAAAGTCCATCCCCTGTAGGGAAATGGACCACCTAAGCAGTTTGGGGTTTTCACCCTTCATTTGTTTTAGCCATAAGAGGGGCTTATGGTCTGTTTGAACAAGGAAGTGAGTACCAAACAAGTATGGCCTCAACTTCTTCAGAGCCCAGACCACAGCAAAGGCCTCCCTCTCAATGGCTGACCAACGTTTCTCTCTAGGGGTCAGCCTTCTGCTTATGAAAGCTACTGGCTGATCCTGACCTTCTTCATTCAATTGTGACAGTACAGCCCCTACCCCCAATTCAGATGCATCAGTTTGAACAATGAACTTCTTGGAGTAATCAGGACTCTGTAGAATGGGAGCAGTGCACATGGCCTGCTTCAGGTCATCAAATGCCTTTTGACAGTTAGCTGTCCACTGAACTTTCTTGGGCATTTTCTTAGAAGTTAAGTCATTCAAAGGTGTCACTATTGATCCATACCCTTTGACAAATCTCCTATAGTACCCAGTCAGGCCTAAAAAGGCTCTCACCTGAGTCTGGGTAGTTGGAGCAGTCCATTCCATTATGGTCTGGATCTTGCTCTGCAGTGGTTGAACCTGGCCTCCACCCACAAGGTGGCCCAGGTACACAACCTGACTCTGCCCTATCTGGCACTTAGTGGCCTTGATAGTCAGGCCTGCCTTTTGCAGGGCCTGTAAAACATTCCTGAGGTGGACCAGGTGATCCTCCCAGGTGGAGCTAAAGACAGCAATATCATCTAGATATGCTGCACTATAGGCTTCCAGACCTGTGAGAACTGTATTCACCAACCTCTGGAAAGTGGCAGGTGCATTCTTCAGACCAAAGGGCATCACCACAAATTGGTAATGCCCACTAGGGGTTGAGAATGCTGTCTTTGCATCATCAGCTAACCTGATCTGCCAGTAGCCAGCTGTCAAGTCAAATGTGCTGAGATATTTGGCTGAGGCCAAAGTATCTATGAGCTCATCTGCCCTTGGTATTGGATGGGCATCAGTCCTAGTGACTGCATTGAGACCCCTGTAGTCCACACAAAACCTCATCTCTCTTTTTCCACCACTGGTGTGAGGTTTTGGCACAAGGACCACTGGACTAGCCCAAGGGCTTTCTGAGGGTTCAACAACTCCCAAATCCAACATTTTCTGGACTTCAGTCCTGATACAGTCCCTGACATGGTCAGGTTGCCTATAAATCTTATTTTTAATAGGCAGACTGTATCCAGTGTCCACTTCATGAGTGCACCAGGTAGTCTGACTGGGTGTCAGAGAAAACATATGCCTAAACTGATTGAGCACCTGTCTGCAATCAGTTTGCTGCTGGGTAGTGAGGCTGCCTGCCAAGGCTACACCATCTACTGACCCATCGTCAGGGTTCTGTGAGAGCAGGTCAGGGAGTGGGTCACTCTCTTCCTCCTGCCCTTCATCAGTAGCCATGAGCAAGCCCATGTCCGCCCTGTCCACATATGGTTTTAACCTGTTGACAGGGAGAACCCTGTGGGGACTCCTGGGTGTTCCTAGGTCTACTAAGTAGGTAACCTCACCCTTCTGTTCAACAATAGTGTGGGGTCCACTCCATTTGTCCTGGAGAGCTGCTGGGGCCACTGGCTCCAACACCCACACCTTCTGCCCTGCCTGATAAACAGTCAGCACAGCCTTTTGGTCATGCCAGGCTTTTTGAAGTTCCTGGCTAGCCTCAAGGTTTTTGGTTGCCTTTTTCATATACTCAGCCGTCCGGGAGCGGAGACCAAGTACGTAGTCCACTATGTCTTGCTTTGGGGGCTTGAGAGGTAACTCCCATCCTTCCTTCACCAAGCACAGTGGACCCCTGACAGGGTGACCAAACAAAAGTTCAAAAGGGCTGTAGCCAACCCCCTTCTGAGGCACCTCCCTGTATGCAAATAAAAGGCAGGGCAAGAGAATGTCCCATCTTCGCCTGAGCTTTTCTGGGAGCCCTTTAATCATGCCCTTCAAGGTTTTGTTGAATCTCTCAACTAAACCATTGCATTGTGGGTGATAGGGTGTGGTGAATTTGTAAGTCACTCCACACTCCTTCCACATTGCTTTTAAGTAACCAGACATAAAATTTGCATCTCTGTCTGATACTACCTCCTTAGGAAAACCCACTCTTGAGAAAACTCCCAGGAGGGCTCTTGCCACCACAGGTGCTGTGGTGGTCCTGAGGGGTATTGCCTCTGGGTACCGGGTGGCATGATCCACTACCACCAGGATAAACCTGTGCCCAGATGCAGTTTGGGGATCCATGGGACCAACTATATCAATCCCCACTCTTTCAAAGGGCACCCCCACCACAGGTAGTGGTATCAGGGGGCCTTTGTAGTGCCACCTGCCTTGCCACTGGCCTGGCAGGTTACACAGGAGCGACAAAACTCCTTGGTGTCTTCAGACATGTGGGGCCAGTGAAAGTGAGGGACAATTCTGTCCCAAGTCTTGTTCTGGCCCAGGTGACCTGCTAAGGGAATATCATGGGCTAGGGTCAATAGGAAGCCCCTGAACTTCAGAGGTATTACCAACCTCCTGGTGGCACCAGGCTTGGGGTCTCTACACTCTGAGTACAGGAGTCCATCATCCCAATACACTGTATGGGGACCACTAGCTTTCCCAGCAGCCTCAGCAGCAGCTTGCTGTCTGAGGGGTTCAAGAGAGGGGCAGCTCTGCTGCTCCTGGCTCAGATCTGCCCTGGAAGGTCCCCCTGTCCCCAAGAACTCAACCTGGTCAGGTTCCAGTTCCTCTGGGACAGTTCCTTCCTCAGGACTGAGATCATCCCCCTCAAGGGACTGATCTTCCTGCTGAGCCAAGGGGGAAGGCACTGCCTTTACCCTACTACTCCTCCTCTTGGAAGGCACTTGGTCCATTATTCCAGAATCCAAGGCCTGTTCAGTTTTAGACAGTTTGGCCTGTGACCTGGTCACAGCAAACACATCTGCAGGGATGCCCAGCATTTCTGCATGAGTCCTGAGCTCCACTTCTGCCCAAGCAGAAGTTTCCAAGTCATTGCCAAGCAAGCACTCAACTGGTAGGTCTGCACTTACCACAACCTTCTTAAGGCCAGTTACCCCTCCCCAGGAGAAGTTAACAACTGCCAGAGTATGGTCTGTTCTGACGTTGCTAGCATTGGTCACTTGGTACATTTCACCAAGTATAACTTGCCCAGGATCCACAAGGTCTTGTATCACCATTGTGACACTTGCCCCTGTGTCCCTAAATGCCAAAGCCTCTTTTCCATTGATTAAAGGCTGTTGTCTGTACTTGCTAGATTACTGGGACTCACAGAGGAGGTCACATCCATGCCTCCATCACAGACTAACACAGCCTGAGTGAGTTCTCTGACTAGGTCAGAGCCCACTTCATTACCCAGGGTGAACCCTACTAAACCCTTGGCTGGAGCACTCCCACCAACTGTAACTGTACTAGGGGGAACAGGTGCCTTAGGGGCATTGGTGGGTGCTGGATTAGAGTCTTTGGACTTGGTGCAATCACTAGTCCAGTGGGTCTTTTGCTTACAGACCTTGCACCATGGTTTCTTTTGGCCTTTTCCCTTATTAGACTGTGAATCCCCACCTGAAGAAGATTTTTGGGGCCCTTGTGAAGACTTCTGGTCTTTACCCTTCTCCCCACCCTTATCAGAGTTTTTAGAATCTTGCTTCTTAGGGTCACCACCTTGGTTCTGTACCTTCTGCCTCACCCTGGTTCTGATCCATTTGTCTGCCTTCTTTCCCAATTCTTGGGGAGAGGTCAGATCAGAGTCCACCAGGTACTGATGCAACAGCTGATTTTGACAGTTATTAAGAATCTGCTCCCTCATTATCAGATTGTACAATCCTGTGAAGTCACACACCTTACTGCCCATCAACCAGCCTTCCAGAGCCTTAGCAGAACAATCCACATAGTCTACCCAGTCGTGAGTCTGTGCTTTTTGGGTATCTCTGAACTTCAACCTGTACTGTTCAGTTGTTAGGCCAAACCCATCAATAAGAGCACTCTTCAAGACCTTGTTATTATCAGCATCCTCTTCTCTTACAGTGAGGAGCTTATCTCTACCTTTGTCTGCAAAGGAGAGCCACAAGATTGCTGCCCACTGCTCCTGAGGGACCCTCTGTACTTTACAGGCCCTCTCCAGTGCAGTTATCCATTTGTGGATGTCATCCCCACTCTGGTAGGGAGGGACAATCTTGCTCAGGTTCCTATGGTCAAAGGACCTTTCCCTATCTCTAGGGGTATGGCTGCCACCATGGGACTATAGTCCCAACTTTCTTCTCTCTCTAAAGAGATCTAGGGACTCCCTGTCTATAGCAAGTTGCTGTTTTCTGATTTCAAGCTGAGCTTCCTCATATTGAACCAGCCTCTTCCTTCTCTCATGAGAGGATTCCCTCCTATGAGTGGAGGCAGAGGTCCCTATGGAGGTGCCAGAGTGGTTAGACTCCTGAGAAGGAGATCTAGACTTTCTGGGCACACTCATAATCCTTCCTGGGGGACAAAGTGGGGATCATCTTGATCATCCTCTTCATCTTCCACAGGAGGGATTGGGTTATCCAGGTCAGGGTCATTGTCACCCTCCTGGCCAGTTTCAGAGGGGGGCTGGGGGTATTTCTACCCTTGACCCCATCCTCCTCTTCTCCCCCACCCTCAGCTCCTACCCCTTCAGTCCCCAAGGGCTTACTAAGGTCATAAGCTACCAACAACTCCTTAAGGTGTTGGGTGGTGGGACTTTGGCCTGTCCTTAATTTCCTCAAGTTACATAATGCTCTCAATTCCAAGAATGGGAGTGTATCATACTTGGAGGGTGGAAGCTCAGTGGCTTCCTGCAAGGATTCTTTAGATCCTACCCTTAAAGACATTACTAGTGTGGTGTGGTGTATGCACTACCTACTCTAGTGTGGCCTACTAAACTCTCTTGAGTTGTAGAAAGGGTTGTGCTATCCCTTAACACACAACTCTAAGTTCAGTAGAACTTACTGTATTCTAAGCTTAAATTATATGTACCTTAGGTACCTTTAGTGGTTTTCAGTTGATCAATTCAATTGAGATTATCTGGTAAAACAGTAGCAAGCTGGAATCCCACACGGTGCACACCAATGTGAGAAGTTGGCCTGGCATATGCTGTCCACTAATTATAGTGGGCACCTTGTACCAGTCCAAACAACCCTTATTGGAGTTAGGTTTAAAGACAACCTTTATTGAAAGCTATCCTAGTGGTAGCTATGGAGAGCAGCCTTCAGGCTAAGTCTTGAAGGAATGTAAAGCAGCTTGTTTTACCAGTCTATAATCTCTTGAGTGACCAAATGAAAGAGCACCACACCAGGTATATATTCAAAATATATGTATTTATTGCTAAACACACCCCTCTAGTCTCTTTATGAGGCTAGAGTTCGAAATACATAAGTTATAAGTTAAATAATCACAGTAATAGCACAAATACACGTTTGGGCCCTAGGGGCGTACCAAACCATATACCAAAAAAGTGGTATAAGAACCACGACTGAGCTAGACACTAGGCCTAGAGCCTGTAGAAGTGCTTGGACCCCAAGGAACCACCCAAGGCAGTGACACAGGGGACCCACGGAGGGACGCGTGCAGTGTGGGAACACAGCCGCGAATCGCCGTTAACTTCAATGGGCAAAGGCGCGATTAGAAATTTAAAGAAAAGGGACACTTAAAGAAGGACTTGGAGCAAACCCTTTGAGACTTAGGACTTTGGAGAGTCTCTACCCACGGGAGCACCGGAGTACTCGTGTTACCTCACCCAGGGAAGCCGCGTGCATAGGTGCCTTTCGGGGTCGGGTTTCGTCGTCGATTTGAATGGCGATCTGCTGCAAAGTGCTGCTGGCGACCAAGTGGAAAGTGTCCGGGTGGATCCAAGAGTGGATCGAGGATCTGAAGAACCTGAAAGCAGAGGGGACAGAGTCTGGGTCACTAGCCAGTGACCAGGAAGGCGATGAACAGATGCCCACCGATGTTGGGTGCTTCAGGTGCATTGACGGTCATCTTGACTCCGCAGTCACGATGTCCAGGAGGCGTTGTCGGCGACCAGGAGCAGGATTCGGACTGTCCCACGACGTCTGCTGCTTGCTGAGGTGTCGGCGACCGGATTGGACCCAACAGGCCTTGGCAACAGCAAGTCTCGTGGATGGTGAAGATTGGCGACGGTGCAGACCAGCAAGATCTGAGGAACTCATCCAGCAAGGGTAAGTGAGGGCAAGCCTGGAGCAACCAGGGAGCCCAAGAAGAAAAGGTTTGGCCTTCGTGGAGGGCTACTAGCCAACGGACTAGCAACCGCAAAGGAGCCTCGAGATGGTGCACGTGGAGCTGGCTCACAGGACACTCGTGGAGTGGAGGCCAGTGATCTTCGGTGCAGTCGGTGCTGGAGGCTGGGGCTACTCGGAGCCCAAAGCACAACTTCGAGGGATTCCAGAAAGATGGTGCACTTGCAAATGTGCTCGGTGTCCAGGGGTCACGGTTCCTCATTACCCACGGCAGCCACGGGCCTCAGCTTCGCTGGGAACTCAGGGTAGCTTTGGGGAAGTCAGGAAATCCACCTCTGGGGATGCAGGGACTTCGGCGTCCGGCGGGAGCTTCGTCGATGCAGACCGGACAGATGCTTCTTTGGTGCCTGCCAAGCAGGGGAGTCACTCCTTGACCCCAAGGGAGATTCTTCTGTCCTCTAGTCTTGAGTAGAGCGTCGAAGGTCCCGGATTCTGTTTCAGAGTTTCGTCCAGGGATAATCTAAAGTCCTAGGGACTCGGTTCCTATACTTATACCAAGTTTAGGGGTTGGACTAACTCTGTGGTCCCACCTATGGGTGGGTCAGGGCAGAGGGGTGGCTACACCCCTTTCCCTTTGTCCAGTTCGCGCCAAAGCAGGGGCTGGAAGCCCCTGATCCGGTTTGAACTGGGCTATGCACAGGGACACCAAATGTGCCCCCAGTGCAGGACTTCAAAGCACACAGATGGTGCTCCCGCCCAGCCCCAATACACATTATCCTGTCTGGGGAGGTGGTCACACCTCCCTGCAACAGGAAACCTATTGTCCAGGCCTCCCCTGCCGGAGTTTCGTCCAGCAGCAGGAGGCCAGACTTGTGTCTGTGGCAGCAGCATCCATTTTGTGATGCTGGGGCTCTGGAAAGAAGTTACCGGTTAGACCAGGGTGAACATGTCTCTCCCTCTAGAAGGGTGGAATGCTACCCCCGCCGCCAGGATTGGCGGGGGGGTAGTATTCCAAGATGTTTGACACCAAACACGACATGTTTTGATGCAGTCATTCCAAAGTTAGCATTCTACCGCGAGGATATAATGCACTTAAGAGTATATGGTTTAACCGCATTTACAAACAGTACCAGAGAATGGACTCTGAGCACTGCAGAGGGGCCCTGCTCATGCAGTGGCACCTTCTCACATAAGAACCAAGCACTCTGCCTTCAGGATTGATAAGGCCTGCCATAGGAGTGACTTATAGGTTTATATATGTGTAAGTATGTAGTGATATAGGTAACCTATATCACAGTAAGGAGTGCATGCACCACCTTACCCAGGCTGCAGTAGCAGACCTGTGGTGTCATTTTGGATGGCCTTCCAGGGGTGGCACAATACATGCTGCAGCCCCTGGTAGGCCTCTGAGGTACCTATGCCCTGGGTACATAGTATACCATATACTAGGGACTTATAAGGGCACTCCAGATTCCAATTAGAGATGTGCCTAAGGCACATGGAAACCAGTTTAGAGAGGAAGCAGCTAGGCTGGGGTTCTGATTAGCAGGGCCCCAGCCAGACTAAAGTCGAAAAACAGTGAAGCATCAGCAAAAAGTGGGGGTACCCATGTGAAGCAGATCCTACTCTCCTACACTAACTTTATGTCTGCTTACCTGAAACACATGTGGAAGGAATGTGGGGTGCAGTACAAGTTTACTACACCCTATCATCCACAAACCAATGGCCTTGTTGAGAGATTTAACAAGACATTGAAAGGCATGATTATGGGGCTCCCTGAGAAACTCAAAAGGAGATGGGATGTCCTCTTGCCATGTCTGCTTTTCGCTTACAGAGAAGTGCCACAGAAGGGAGTAGGTTTCTCACCCTTTGAACTTCTGTTTGGCCATCCTGTGAGGGGACCACTTTGTCTTGTAAAGGAGGGCTGGGAGAGGCCTCTCCAAGAACCCAAACAAGATATTGTGGACTATGTGCTTGGCCTAAGGTCCAGAATGGCTGAGTACATGGAAAAGGCATCCAAGAATCTTGAGGCCAGCCAGGAGCTTCAGAAGCACTAGTATGACCAAAAAGCTGCACTGGTTGAATTTCAACCTGGGCAACAGGTGTGGGTTTTGGAGCCAGTGGCACCAAGGGCACTCCAGGACAGATGGAGTGGCCCTTACCCTATCCTGGAGAGAAAGAGTGAGGTCACCTACTTAGTTGACCTGGGCACAAGCAGGACACCCAAAGGGTTATCCATGTGAACCGCCTAAAGCTCCACAATGACAGGGCTGACATCACCATGCTGATGGTGACTGATGAGGAGCAGGAAGCAGAGAGTGAACCTCTCCCTGACCTCCTCTCATACAGCCCAAAAGATGGGTCAGTTGATGGAGTTGTCTTTTCAGACACCCTCTCTGCCCAACAGCAGACTGACTGCAAGCAAGTCTTGCAACAGTATGCTAAGCTCTTTTCCTTGTCCCCTGGTCTGACAAACTGGTGTACCCGTGATGTGGACACTGGTGACAGTGCACCTGTCAAGAACAAGATCTATCGATAGTCAGACCAAGTCAAGGAAAGCATCAGAGCTGAGGTCAGCAAGATGCTGGAGTTAGGGGTTATTGAACCCTCTGAGAGCCCCTGGGCTAGCCCAGTGGTTCTGGTCCCCAAACCTCACCCACAGGATGGAAAGAGAGAAATGAGGTTTTGTGTGGATTACAGAGGGCTCAACTCTGTCACCAAGTCAGATGCACACCCTATCCCAAGAGGAGATGAGTTGATAGACAAATTGGGTGCAGCCAAATTCTTAAGTACCTTTGACTTAACTGCAGGGTACTGGCAGATTGGCATGGCACCAGGAGCAAAACAGAAAACAGCATTCTCCACACCTGATGGGCACTATCAGTTCACTGTTATGCCCTTTGGTTTAAAGAATGCCCCTGCCACCTTCCAGAGGTTGGTGAATCAAGTCCTTGCTGGGTTGGAGTCCTTTAGTGCAGCTTATCTTGATGATATTGCTGTCTTTAGCTCCACCTGGCAGGATCACCTGGTCCACCTTGGGAAGGTTTTAAAAGCCCTGCAAACTGCTGGCCTAACTATCAAGGCATCCAAATGCCAGATAGGGCAGGGCACTGTGGTGTACTTGGGCCACCTTGTTGGTGGAGGCCAGGTACAGCCCTTACAGCCCAAGATCCAGGCCATCCTGGACTGGGCAGCTACAACAACCCAGACCCAAGTCAGGGCATTCCTTGGCTTGACTGGGTACTACAGGAGGTTTGTGAAGGGATATGGGTCCATTGTGACTCCCCTCACAGAACTCACCTCCAAGAAGATGCCCAAAAAGGTTAACTGGACAGTTAGTTACCAAAAGGCTTTTGACACCCTGAAAGAAGCAATGTGCTCAGCACCAATTCTAAAAGCTCCAGATTATGCCAAGCAGTTCATAGTGCAGACTGATGAAGAGACCAATGATGAAGGCCAAGACCAACCTGTTGCTTTTATAAGCAGGAGGCTTCTCCCCAGAGAGCAGCGTTGGAGTGCCATTGAGAGGGAGGCCTTTGCTGTGGTTTGGTCCCTGAAGAAGTTGAGACCATACTTGTTTGGTACTCACTTCCTAGTTCAAACTGACCACAGACCTCTCAGATGGCTAATGCAAATGAAAGGGGAAAATCCAAAACTTTTGAGGTGGTCCATCTCCCTACAGGGAATGGACATTGAAGTGGAACACAGACCTGGGACTGCCCATGCCAATGCAGATGGACTTTCCAGGTTCTTCCACTTAGACAATGAAGACTCCCAAGGGCAAGGTTAGTCTCATCACCTTTCGTTTGGGGGGGGGGGGGGTTGTGTGAGAAAGTGCCCTCTTTCTTGCATGGTATGCCCCCACTTTTTGCTGAATTGCTGATGTGCTTTGACTGAGTGTGCCCTGGGCTCCTGCCAATCAGGTACCCAGGGCCTGTGTTCCTTCCCTTAAACTGCATTGAAGCCTAAACCCAATTGGCATCTCTGGCCACAGGTAGGCCCCTGGTAAATGGTACCACTGGTACCCAGGGCACTGTGACCAGAGAAGGCCTCCAAGGGCTGCAGCACTTATTGTGCCACCCTTAGAGGCCCTGTACCCTGACACACACACACACTGCCTTTGCAGGCTGCGTGTCTTGGTGCAGAATAAAGTGAAGAGTCGACATGACACACATCCCTGTGTGCCATGCCCACAAACCACTGCCCTGGCATACCTCAGTCACCCCTCTAGCTGGGTGCCCTATGCCAGTGGTGAGGGTACAGGTGCATGAGCCCTGTGCCCCTACAATACCCAGGTCCATTCCTGGGCACTGTAAGTGCAGTGCTGCCATTAAGAGTATATGGTGCTGGGAGTTTGTCATTACGAACTCCACAGCCCCATAATGGCTGCACTGAAGACTGGGAAGTTTGGTATCAAACTTCTCAGCACATTAAACCCACACTGATGCCAGTGTGGGATTTAATGTAAAATGCACAACAGAGGGCATCTTAGAGATGCCCCCTGAAACTCGACCAACTCCCAGTGACCTGACTGAGTGGCTGCCGAGGCTGCCACCCCCAGACATGTTTCTGGACCCCTGGAGTCGAGAGCTTGCTGCTCTCGGGGTCCTGAAACAATGCACATCCTGGGACGAGGTGCCAAGCCTCCTCCCCCAGGATGGGCAGGGTTCACGAAGGAGAAGCTTCAAAGGCATACCGCCTTTGTGAGGCCTCTCCAGACCACTTGCTGTACTCAGCAACTGGTCCCCACTGGTTCCACCCCCTTTGGTGTGGGAGACCCGGCGGGAAAAACAGAGTGAGGAAGAGAGGTGTGCCCACCTCTGCCAACTCCACCCCTAGGGTGGGGGAGGCGAGGTGAAGCACAACCTCGAGTCCCCGCCATCTTGAGGATGGGGAGACCCAGCCAACCAAGGTCAGGCTCCTGCCCCCCTCCCACTGGAGCATGGCAGAGTAGGGGGTGTACCCACCCCAGGGAAGGGACCCATTGGTCCCTGCCCTTTACCTACCTGTAACGCCCCTAAATTCAGTATTTAGGGGCACCCTGAACCTTCCTTCCTTAGATCCAGATTCCAAAAACAACAAGAAGATCAAGAAGAAGGAAGACCAGCCGTGCAGCTGCTAACCAGAGGACGACACCAACTGACTTGGCCCCAGCCCTACCGGCCTGTCGACCCTCGAACCTGCTCCTGCTAAACCCCGGCCTCTTCAGTGGTCAGCAACCTCAAAAACCCCGGAGGACCTGACTGCCTTGCTCAACTAAAAGACTGGGACTCCCAAGAGCAGTGGTTCTGCTCAGAGCATCTGCAACCCCAGGCCAGCCTGAGACCGCGGATCCTGCCCACTCTGCACCCGCCGAGCCCGGCCCGAGCTGAAGTGGACAAAGACCACGAGGACGTCCCCCCGGCGACTGTGACCAAAAATCCAGCACCCAAGGACTCCCCTCGACGCTCCTGACGCCGCCTGCAGCCTCAATACCAGGGACCCCTCCAACCGCGACCAGCAGAGGGTAAGATTTCTGATGCCTAAAGACACCCCTGCACCCGGCGCCCCACGGCCTCCTGTGCCCAACTCCTGGGTGCCTACCCTTCCTACAGCTTCCCAACTTACCTCTCGAAGTGGTGGTCGCACCTGAAGAATCACCGTCCCCGAGCTTGCAGCCTTTGTTCGTCTTGCAGCTTTCCCATTGAAATCCATTGGGCGCCCGACGGCCCAAAAGCCCACTGCACCCGGCCGCCCCAGTGCCGCTGAGGGTGCACCAACTACCCTGTTCGACTTCTCCACTTGCCCTGAGTAAGTGACCAGGAGCTTTGCTCCCACAGCCAAGTGGCCTGCCTGCCAGCAGCCACCAACCAAAGGCCCCCCGCCCGCCATAGGCTAACGTTGGGCCTACTCTCTCTGCACCCGGCCGCCCCTGTGCCGCTGAGGGTGTAACAACAGTACAAACCTGAACCTGGGAGACCCCTGAGTCTTGCCCCAGAACCTTAACTCTGCCAGCCGAGTACTTACCTGAAAGCCGATAACTTGCATTTTCTCCATAGGGTAACATTGACTGGTTTTCACTTGGAAATTCTTCAAAGTGTTGAGTTTTGGAACTTCGAAATATTCACTAAAAATCGTCCGAATACCAAAATCGAAATTACTCACCTGTTCTCAGGAGAGATCCCAGTGCTGGATTTAGGTACCCAGCACTGACTAGAAAAAGTGATTACAACTGTGATTTTCCGGTAACTTGATTTTTCCTCCATAGGATAACATTGACTGGTTTTTGCCAGAAATTCTTCTAAGTGTTGATTTTTGCAACATACAAATATTCCTTAAAAATCGCCTGTGTAACAAAAATGATTTCTTTCAACTGTTTACAGGAAATGCACCAGGGCTGAATCCAGGATCCAGCCCTGAGTAAGAAAAACATTAGTAAAGTAATTCTATTACGGTTTACTTAAAAATCCCATTGAGCTCAATGTTATAGTATACCAAGTATTGTGTTGCCTATTGCAACCCCTGTGCCATATTGCATTTAAAGTCTATTGTTCATTGAAAGTATTTAACAAACAGCATCTTATTTTGAGAAAGTATTTTTATGCAAACATGTGGTTCTAAAATAAAACAACAGTATATTTTTTTATACAAAACAATTGGCCTAGAGTTCAGTTCTTGAGTGTGTGGTTTCATTTGCTGACTGAGTGTGTACATCAAATGGTTTACACTGTCCTCTGATACTGCCTTACTGCTCGACCAAGCTACCACTTTAGAGAGTAAGGTTCTATCTAACTTTAACCTCTGCCAAACCTCTGGAGACCCTTGGACTCTATACACACTGTACCTCACTTTGGTGCAGTATATATAGAGCCAGTTTCTTACACAAAGTCACTGAGAAGATTGTCAACACCCAGCTCACAAACTTCATGGAAGCCAACTCCGTCCTCGACTCCTCCCAATCTGGATTCCGCAGCATCCACAGTGCCGAGACCGCCCTCCTAGCTGCCACAGACGACATCCGCACTCTCCTCGACCAGGGCCACACAGCGGCTCTCATCCTACTAGACCTCTCTGCAGCTTTCAACACCGTTTCCCACCGCACACTCACCGTCAAGACTCCACGACACTGGCATATAGGGAACTGCCCTCGACTGGATCCACTAGTTCCTCACCGGACAAACCCAAAGAATCAGATGCCCGCCCTTCCTCTCAAGACCCACGGAGATCAGCTGCGGAGTACCACAAGGATCGTCGATCAGCCCCATGCCCTTCAACATCTACATGACCCCCCTCGCCGCCATCGTCAGACAACATGGACTCAGCATAGTATCCTACGCCGATGACACCCAGCTCATCCTCTCCCTCACAAAGGAACCAGACACCACCACACTCAGCTTCCAGGAAGGAATGATAGATGTTGCATCCTGGATGAGCAGCAGCTGCCTGAAGCTCAACTCGGAGAAAACAGAAGTCCTCGTCCTCGGACCCACCCCCTCCGCATGGGAGAACACCAGGAGGCCCACCGCACTCGGCAACCCACCACACCCACAGACCACGCCCGCAACCTCAGCATCATACTCGACTCCTCTCTCACCATGACCGGAAAGATCAACGCCGTCTCCTCCGCATGCTTCAACACCCTCCGCGTCCTCCGCAAGACCTTCAAATGGCCCCCCCCGAATCCAGAAAGACAGTCACCCATGCACTCATAACCAGCAGACTGGACTACAGCAACGCCCTTTACGCCGGAATCAACAAATCCCTGCTCCGAAGACTCCAGACCATCCAGAACGCCGCCGCCAGACTCGTCCTCGGCATCCCGCGACAAGACCACATCACCCAGCACCTATGAGACCTCCACTTGCTCCCCGTCGAGAAGAGTGTGAGAAGTTGGCCTGGCATATGCTGTCCACTAATTATAGTGGGCACCTTGTACCAGTCCAAACAACCCTTATTGGAGTTAGGTTAAAGACAACGTTTAAAGAAAGCTATCCTAGTGGTAGCTGTGGAGAGCAGCCTTCAGGCTAAGTCTTGAAGGAATGTAAAGCAGCTTGTTTTACCAGTCTATAATCTCTTGAGTGACCAAATGAAAGAGCACCACACCAGGTATATATTCAAAATATATGTATTTATTGCTAAACACACCCCTCTAGTCTCTTTATGAGGCTAGAGTTCGAAGTACATAAGTAATAAGTTATTTAAAGACAGTAATAGCACAAATACACGTTTGGGCCCTAGGGGCGTACCAAACCATATACCAATAAAGTGGTATAAGAACCACGACTGAACTAGACACAAGGCCTAGAGCCTCTAGAAGTGCTTGGACCACAAGGAACCACCCAAGGTAGTGACACAGGGGACCCACGGGGACGCGTGCAGTGTAAACACACAACCGCGATACGCCGTTAACTTCTATGGAGAAAGTCGCGATCAGGAAATTAAAGGAAAGGGACACTTAAAGGAGGACTTGGAGCAAACCCTTTGAGATCTAGGACTTTGAAGAGTCTCTACCCACGGGAGCACCGGAGTACTCGTGTTACCTCACCCAGGGAAGCCGGGTGCATAGGTGCATTTCGGGGTCAGGTTTCGTCGTCGATTTGAATGGCGATCTGCTGCAAAGTGCTGCTGGCGACCAAGTGGAAAGTGTCCGGGTGGATCCAAGAGTGGATCGGAGATCTGAAGAACCTGAAAGCAGAGGGGACAGAGTCTGGGTCACTAGCCAGTGACCAGGAAGGCGATGAGCAGATGCCCACCGATGTCGGGTGCTTCAGGTGCGTTGACGGTCGTCTTGACTCCGCAGTCACGATGTCCAAGAGGCGTTGTCGGCAACCAGAAGCGAGATTCGGACTGTCCCACAACGTCTGCTGCTTGCAGAGGTGTCGGCGACCGGATTGGACCCAACAGGCCTTGGCAACAGCAAGTCTCGTGGAAAGTGGAAGATGACAATGGTGCAGACCAGCAAGGTCTGAGGAACTCACCCAGCGAGGGTAAGTAAGGGCAAGCCTGGAGCAACCAGGGAGCCCAAGCAGAAAAGGATTGGCCTTCGTGAAGGGCTACTAGCCAACGGGCTAGCGACCGCGAAGGAGCCTCAAGACGTTGCACGTGGAGCTGGCTCACAGGACACTCGTGGAGTGGAGGCCAGTGATCTTCGGTGCAGTTGGTGCTGGAGGCTGGGGCTACTCGGAGCCCAAAGCACGACTTTGTGGGAGACCCAGAAGAGGATGCACTTGCAAATGTGCTCGGTGTCCAGGGGTCACGGTCTCACGTTACCCACGGCAGCTACAGGCCTCAGCTTTGCTAGGGACTCAGGGTAGCCTCGGGGAAGTCTGAGAATCCACCTCTGGTGATGCGATGACTTCGGCGTCCGACGGGAGCTTCAGTAATGCGAACCGGACAGATGCTTCTTTGGTGCCTGCCAAGCAGGGAGTCACTCCTTGACCCCAAGGGAGATTCTTCTGTCCTCTAGTCTTGAGTAGAGCGTCGAAGGTCCAGGATTCAGTTTCAGAGTTTCATCCAGGGATAATCTAAAGTCCTAAGGACTGGGTTCCTATACTTATACTAAGTTTAGGGGTTGGACTACTCTGTGGCCCCACCTATGGGTGGGTCAGGGCAGAGGGGTGGCTACACCCTTTCCCTTTGTCCAGTTCGCGCCAAAGCAGGGGCTGGAAGCCCCTGATCTGGTTTGAACTGGGGTATGCACTAGGGACACCAAATGTGCCCCCAGTGCAGGACTTCAAAGCACCCAGAGAGTGCTCCCGCCTAGCCCCTATACACATTATCCTGTCTGGGGAGGTGGTCACACCTCCCTGCAACAGGAAACCTATTGTCCAGGCCTCCCCTGCCGGAGTTTCGTCCAGCAGCAGGAGGCCAGACTTGTGTCTGTGGCAGCAGCATCCATTGTGTGATGCTGGGGCTCTGGAAAGAAGTTACCGGTTAGACCAGGGTGAACATGTCTCTCCCTCTAGAAGGGTGGAATGCTACCCCCGCCGCCAGGATTGGTGGGGGGTAGTATTCCAAGATGTTTGACACCAAACACGACATGTTTTGATGCAGTCATTCCAAAGTTAGCATTCTACCGCGAGGATATAATGCACTTAAGAGTATATGGTTTAACCGCATTTACAAACAGGACCAGAGAATGGACTCTGGGCACTGCAGAAGGGTCCTGCTCATGCAGTGGCACCTTCGCACATAAGAACCAAGCACTCTGCCTTCAGGATTGATAAGGCCTGCTATAGGAGTGACTTATAGGTTTATATATGTGTAAGTATGTAGTGATATAGGTAACCTATATCACAGTAAGGGGTGCCTGCACCACCTTACCCAGGCTGCAGTAGCAGACCTGTGGTGTCATTTTGGATGGCCTTCCATGGGTGGCATAATACATGCTGCAGCCCCTGGTAGGCCTCTGAGGTACCTATGCCCTTGGTACATAGGATACCATATACTAGGGACTTATAAGGGCACTCCAGATTCCAATTAGAGATGTGCCTAAGGCACATGGAAACCATTTTAAAGAGGAAACAGCTAGGCTGGGGTTCTGAATAGCAGGGCCCCAGCCAGACTAAGGTCGAAAAACAGTGAAGCATCAGCAAAAAGTGGGGGTACCCATGTGAAGCAGATCCTACACTCCTACAAAGAGAGTGACTTTCAAGCTACTCACTCACACCTACAAATCCCTCCACAACACCGGACCACAATACCTCAATGAAAGCGTCTCCTTCTAAATACCCAAGAGAAGCCTCCGGTCTGCCGTCCTCGCCCTGGCAGTAACCCCCCGCTTCCGCAGAGCCAGAACAGGTGGAAGAGCCTACTCCTACATCGCGGCAAAGACCTGGAATGAACTCCCGCTCAGCATCAGGCGTTCACCCACTCTGCAAGCCTTCAGGAAGAGCCTCAAGACCTGGCTTTTTGGGTGAGATGGAGTTGCATGAGCCCCCCCCCCAGCCCTTGAGACCCTCACGGGTGAGTAGCATGCTTCACCAACACCTGATTGATCAACCCAAGAAATACCAACATTGGTCACTGCTTCATCGAAGGAAAGAGGATGATTAATCACCTGAATTGGCATCCCTGTTTATCTGCTCTCCACTCTATGAATTATCACTAGTTAGATCATTGGGATAGAAGCTGACTTCTGACTCCTTATTGCATCTTATTGCTAGCCTGTCGTCCCACTCCCCCTCTTCTAAAAGTGCCCCAAATGCCTAGTGTTCAACCATCTTAACATTTACCTTTCGTCCTCTAATCTGCGCAGCCCAGATCGATTTCATTTCCACTAACTTCACTGAGACTGCAGTTACACGTCAACATATTTCTCAGTGTATATGAGGGTATTTGTTTAGCACAAAAGTAGCTAGTAAGCTGCAAAGCCTTGACTAAAGGGCCTAGTCCTAGGGTAGGATTCTATGTTGTTTGCTGAGCAAAGGTAGCTGGGGAGTTGCTAAGGTGAAAGGGATAATGTTCCTTAAACAGCTGAGCCTTCATCTTCATTTTCAATTGCAGGAGGGTTAGGCAGTTGCGATGTAGGTGAGGATGCTGTTGCGTTATGTCAGTGGTTGTTTAAAGTTGTTGTCTAACAGGAGGAACTCTGTGTTTGTGGGTTGAGCTTTAGGTAGGACCTTGATGTACAGTTCTGGATTTGCTTAAGGAAGCTCTTGAGTCCATGAATACTGTTGATCAAGGGAATTTTGATGTAATTTTCATGATGTGATCAATGAGTAAGGATTCAAGAGGTTCCATAATGGGGATTGAAGGTGACTAATGGGGATACTATTCCCAAACCAGGAGACTCAGGAAATGAACATGGACTCCAACCACTAGAGCATGTATCTGATTGGCAAGCTGTTCATAGACATTGGAGATCACATGTCTCTTAAATCAGCTGTTCTCCATACCTCCATTTTGCGTTAAACCCTGGGTAGCACACCTGCAGCAGTATCTTTTCCCAAAAAGCATTGACTGAGTGCTACCAATCTGGAAAACTTCTCATCTGAGAGAGACTTTTAGCTGCAGATTCCTTACTTTAGAATAATCACCAGGCGTCAGATGGGATCCAGAAATTTTCAAGCAGTACCCGTGCCCGCCGGTAGGTGGTGTCATTCTGCTCCACGTCAGTGTTGTCCACGCCTGATGTGGTGTGAGCCCACTGACCTCAGATCTTTTCTATCTGCATTAATCAGCACAGATCCGAAGAGAGCTACCCCCAATCTTTTTTGACTGACTTTTTTCTCAACTTTTGTTGAGGCCTTTTTCGAGATTTAAACTCCTGGTGTGCTAGGGATGTCTCCCAAGAAGCCCACAGGCTTCAAACCATGTGGTGCCTCTCACAGACAGATGTCTGTGACAGACCCACACCAGGTTTTCCTCTGGTGTTTGGCACGGGGCCACGACTCCAAGATCTGCGAGTAATACCGTACCATGAACCCCATGGCGCTGAGGGAGTGTTCCTCGAGCTCTTCGCTGCCTGATGTTGGATGACCCCCGTGATGCTTTAGATCCCAGTCGTGGCGAAGGTGCCAGGATTGCTCGCGGAACTGCTCCGGATGGTCGTCGTCTCCTCGAACCTGGTCGTCAGATAAGTCCCACAAAATAAGTGGTCAAAGAAGTCGAAGCATTCTTTGACTTCTCCATGCAAGTCCAACTTTTCGGACTTTGAACAAGAGTGTCTGCACTCAAGGCCTCACTCCACGGTGGAGCATGTGCCACGGTCGGCTCTGCACCTCCCAGAGTTGGAGGGACCCCTGCCCAACTCAAGGAGTTTTATGAGACTAAGCATCTCATATTTGAGTGGCCAGACCTCCTCTGGAACACCTTAGGGCCCAACGGGTGTGCGGGCGGCACCTACCGGTTCTCCACTGGCCGCAGACTACAGTGCTGCTGTTCCCAGCACTCAGCGGGCCCCATCGTTATACCTGACTCCAACACGGATGGCCGTCATCCGACGCTGACTCCGGCGCCAACCAGTACCATGCCCTCTGAGTCTGAGCTGGTGCCTTTTTCTTTTGACAGGCCTGGAGAGGTTGACGATTGAGAGTGGTTAGAGGATCCATATGGTTATATCACCCCTCCTGGATGATACAGAAAACAGCTAGTATGAGGAACTGGTATTTTGAGCACTTTACCAGACACTGGCCTGGTCTCTCCCCTTGCTTTGGCCAAGGAGGAGAGGGCCTCATTCATACTGGTGGTGCGGTGGGCGGATGAGGTTCTGGGCATTTAGCTGCCCATGGCAGCTGCCTATGTTTATACTCAAGACAAAGGTTTTGATAAAGGGGCTTCAGCCGGGAGTTGCCCCTTTTGAACCTTTTCTCCCATTCATTGAAGGCCTTACTGATGTCCTCCTTGGGGCCCGGTTCAAGCCCTGCACAGGGGTTCCTCTGCATAAGACAATTGCCTGCCACCATCGCACCGCTCCTGTGGACACCAGTTTCCTCACACAGCACCCACCCCAGAGAGCTTAGTGGTCCAAGCCTCCATTTCTAGGATCAACCACAGTGCATTACCTACCACTGAACCAGATAGGGAATCCAAAAGGCTGGATAGCTTCAGTGAGAGGATTTTCTCTTCCATCAGCCTAGCACTGGGCCGATATCAGCACACTGTGTGGGATTCGGTTGCGCAAGTGCTGCCCATATCCTTGGAGGAGGCCCAAGTGAGACTCTCTCAAGCAATTGCTGGTAAGCGAAATGCAGCGAAGGTTACCATCAAATGTGGACTTGATACGACTGACTGGGCAGATAGATTTCATCATCATTGACAATGAGACGCCACGCCTGGCTGAGAACCACAAGCTTGTCAGGGGATGTCCAAGCCTCGTTCATAGACATGCCCTTTGATGTCTCCTGGCTCTTTAATGTGAAGGCAGACTCTGCACTGGAGCGCTTTAAGGACAGCAGAGCCACAGCCAGGTCTTTGGGTCTAACCAAGGCCCCTCACCAATGCCAGCCTGTCCTTTCGCCTCTTCTGTGGCTAAGGTAAGGGCTACCAGTTGTATCCCTTTACCCCCAGCCACTAAGGCCAATAATGTTCCCAGCCCTTTCGTAGCCTTGGGTCCCACAGATCACATGGGACCACCAGCCAGAAATCAGGTCAGTCCACCACTTCCCCGGGAGCTACAGCCTCCAAACACCTTTTATTTTGCCCTCTTACTAACATGGGCACCCAGTAGGTGGTAGCATATGCCATCACCTGCCCCATTAGATGTCGATAACATCTGACAAGTGGGTTTTGCAAATCTTTCAGAAGGGCTACTCCGTCCCTTTCTCAGAACCCCCTCCACTTATGCCACCCATATAAACAACTGGCTGACTGAGGACCATCTCTGCTTGCTCCATAAGGAAGAGTTAACTCTTTTGGCCAAAGGAGCCATTGAGAGGGTGCAGGCTTCAGAAGTGGGTTGTGGCTGCTATCCCCGCCACTTTCTGGTGCCCAAAAAGGATTGAGGTCTTTGTCCTATCTTAGCCTTGCACCTTTATAACTTCTTCCTGAAAAAAGGAGAAGTTCAAAATGCTCACCTTAGCTCAATTCCTGCCTGCCCTGGACGCTGGATGGTGGCGTTGGACTTGCAGGGTGCTTTTTTACATCTCTCTCCTGCCAGCCCACAGGAGGTACCTGCGGTTCACAGTGGGCCAAGAGCACTTTCAATCTGACGTGCACCCCTTTGTCCTTACCAGCTCTCCTCGGGTGTTCACGAAAGTGATGGCCGTGGTTGTAGCACATCTGCGAAAGTCATGGGTTCCAGTCTTTCCCTCCCTAGACGATTGGCTGTTGAAGGCGGGTTCGCCCCAGGTAGTCGTCGCCCACCTCCAGACTATGGGGGACCTCCTACATTCGCTGGGGTTCACTATCAACTTGAAAAAGTCGCACCCGAGTCTCTCTCATTCTCTCCCTTTTCTTGAGGCCATTCTGGATAAAGTACAGTTTTGGGCCTATCTTCCTGAGCAACGAGTCCAGGATATTTAGGCTATGATTCTGATGTTTCAGACTCTGTCCTGGAATTAGGTGAGGCTGACTCTGAGGCTGTTAAGTCTCATGGCCTCCCGCATCCTTCTTGTGAGGGCACAGCATCAGGGGAATCTCTTCGACCTGGTCCAGATCTTGGAGGGAATTGCAAAAGACCTGAAGTAGTGGCTGACGGGCCGTGATTGGGTCAGCGGCAAACACTACTCCCTCCCCAGACCTGGTGGTAGTGACAGATGGGTCTCTCCTGTGATGGGGCAGCCATGTGGAGATCAGGTGACTCTGGTCTCTGGCGGAGTACGGGCTTTGCATCAACCTGCTGGAGCTCTGTGGCAATGTGGTTGGCATTGAAGGCAATTCTTCCTTCACTCAAGGGAAGGCTAGTGCAGATGTTCACAGGTGTGGGACTACATCAAACAGGGTGGGGAGGGGTCGTGGACTCTTTGTCAAGAGGCCCTTCACCTTTGTTCATGGCTGGAATGTCAGGGCATTTCCCTGGTAATTCAAAACCTGGTGGGTTCTCAGAACGCCAGAGTGGACTAACTCAGCCGTCAATGCCTATCAGATCATGAATGGTGTCTCCATTCAGAGGTGGAGAGAGCTTCGGTTTGATCTGTTTGCCACCGGCGAGAACATGCAATGTCAGCAGTTTGGCACGCTGGAGTTTCTAAGGCGGTTCACGCTAGGAGATGATTTTCATCTCGAGTGGAACTCTGGTCTCCTGTGCGCCCTGCTGCCGATACCACTCCTGCGCAGAGTTCTCAAGAAGATCAGGAACGACCAGGCCCAGGTCATTCTTGTGGCTCTGCATTGTGAACAGAAAGTTTGGTATGAAGAGCTTCTGAGCACGAGCATCAGTCTGATCAAGCTGCCCTTTTGAAATGATGTTCTGTTGCAGCAGCTTGAAAAGGTTTCGCACCCGAACCTGCACTCTCTCCACCTTCATGGTTGGAGATTAAGCATTGACAGTTGACATCTTTTGGCCTTCCTCCCCAAAGTCTGTGACGTTATTCTGTCAGCCAGGCATCCCTCCAGTAAGACTGTATATGCCTGCCATTGGGACAATTTTGTGGCATGGTGTGCATCCAAAAACATTAGCCCCCTTTCTGCACCCTTATCCCAGGTTCTGATGTTTGTTCTTTCTTTGGCCCAGCGGGCCTCTGCTCTGGGCACTGTTAAAGGTTTAAGCATTCTTTTGGTTGCCATACCAACCTTACTTAAGTCACCCGTTGTAACTAGGTTCTTGAAAGGGCTACAACACATGTTTCCCCAGGCCATTCATTATGCCCAAGTGGTATCTTAACCTGGTCCTTACCTTCCTCATGTGTGCACTCTTTGAGCTGTTACACAACTGCCCTCTTCGGGAAACAGCCTTTACAACGTAAGCGTTACAACGCATGCCATTACAACGCATGTCGTTACAACGCAAATGGCTTGTTGCAGTGGGTAGAAGGTGTTGAAGTTAACTCCAACACCTTCCCTACTGTTGCACACACTGGAGTTGGAATAGTAAATTATACTATTCCAACTTCCAGCGCACCCCGACAGCAAGTCGGGGTAAAGGTATGCGTTGTTAACGGCATGCGTTGTAACGGCATGCTTTGTAACGTCATACAACCCCCTCTTCGCTTGTTGAGCATCAAGGCAGCCATTCCAGTGGCCATAACATGGGCCAGCAGGGTCAGCTCACTGCAGGCCCTCTCTGTACACCCTTTCATGTAGGCCAAGATATAACCTTGCCTACCTTCTATGATCCACCTCGCCCTTTCAAAGAAGAGGAGAGACTGCACTGTCTGGACTCAAAAAGATCGTTGTCGTTGTACATTGATTGCGCAAGAGAGTTCCGGGTGGACGATCAACTCTTTGTAAGGTATGTTGGGGCTAAGTAAGGGAAGGCAGTGCAGAAACGGATCACCTCACAATGGATTGGCCCAAAAGCAACCCCTTGAAGTCTTGCATGCTCATTCTACCAGAGCCAAGGCTGCGACCACTGCATTAGCTTGTGGAGTCACTTTCCTGGACATCTGTCAGCCAGCAACGAAGGTGTCCTTGCACACGTTCACCAAGCACTACTGCCTGGATGGTCGCGTCTAGATGGGCATTTTGCCAATTTGGTCCTGCAGGACTTTTTAGTCTAATCTGCTCACAGACCCACCTCCGGGGAGGTATTGCTTGGGTATCTATACTAAGGTTAGACATCTGCAGCTAGAAGTCTCTATCAGATGAACAAATTGCTTACCTTCGGTAACGTCTTATCTGGTAGAGAATATATCTAGCTGCAGATTTCTTAACGACCCTTCTATCCTCCCCGTTCTGCGAATTGAATCAGTAGGGTCTTTGTGGGAAAGTGCCTCTTTTGGCACATTAGCCCCCACTTTTTGTATGGAACCTGTTGTGATTTCGATTGAAAGTTCACTGGGTCCCTGCTAACCAGGTTCTCAGTGCCAGAACTCTTTCCTTAAACTGTACCGCGATTGGCACAACTAAAGCAACCCCTCTAAGTCCCTAGTAAATCATACCCCTGGTACCCAGGGCATTGGGACTGAAGAGGGTCCACTAGAGCTACAGCACAATTTGTGCCACCCTAGGGACCCCTCACCAAGACCATGCAAACTGCCATTGCAGGCTGCATGTCTTGGTGCAGGGAAAAATGAAGAATGGACATGGCACACATCACTGTGTGCCATGCCCCCAGACACTGCATGAGGCATAGGTAAGTAATCCCTACTTCAGGCCTTATTGCCTTAAGACAGGGTGCACTATACCACATGTGTGGTCATATCTGCCTGAACAGATATGACCCTACAATATCTAGGTCCAATCTTAGGTCTTGTAAGTGAGCAGGGAAGCCATATAGAGTACATGGTCTTTGGGGAGTGGGCATAACCCTTACCCTAATTGGCTAAGTCCCTCTCAAACAAGATGGAGGAAACTGAAAAGTGGGGTCCACATCATCTGCCCCACCTTACGGGTGGTGCTGGCTGCATGTGGGCCTACCTCCGAATCTAACTAATTTTCCCATCTGTCCTCCTGCTAAATGTGGAGCAGGACAGGTGAGTCGGCATCCTCCACTATCTGGAGATGCCTGGGTTGCATTTGAAAGGGGGCATCGCCTTTGAAGCTTCCCGCCTTGGAATGCCATTCCGGCCTGGAGGAGGTGTGAAGCACCTCCGCCCAGAGCAAGCAATGTTCCTGTCCTCTGAGAGCGAAGGCTCTCACCCCAAGAGGTCAGAAACATGTCTGGTGGTGGCAGGCTGGCTAAGACCAGTTGGAGACCACACCAGTGCTTGGTAGGTTTTATGGGGCCCTCTAAGCTGCCCTCTGTGTGCATATATTAATAAATTAAACACTGGCATCTGTGTGGATTTATTAAGAGGAGATGTTTGGTACCAAACATCCATGAGTACAATGAAGCCATCATGGTGCTGGGTAACCCGTAATGACAGGTGTCCAGACCATGTACTCTATATGGCTTCCCTGCTCACTTACAAGACCTTAGAATGGACTTAGATATTGTAGGGTTGTAGGAAAGTAGGATCTGCTCTTATGGTTACCCCCACTATTTGCCTGGTGCTAAGCTGTTTTTGACTAGTCTGACTGGGATCCTGCTAATCAGGACCCCAGTCTCTCTGCTTTCTCCCCTAAATGGTTATGTTCAGTACGTAGGTACATCCCAGATTGGATACTGAGGTACCCTTATCAGTCCCTAGTATATGGTACTAAGGTACCCAGGGCATAGGTACCCCAGAGGTCCCCCATGGGCTGAAGCATGCATTATGCCGCCCATGGGAGACCAATCAAAATGCAACTACATGCCTGCCATTGCAGCCTGTGTAAGCTGGTGCTAGCACCACTTACGGAAGATATAGGTTTCCTATATCTAGGGTCACTGCACTTAAAACCTATACGTCACCCCTCTAGCAGGCCTTTGCAATCCTGAAGGCAGGGTGCTTGATCTAAGTGCATGAGCAGGACACCCCTACAGCCTACAGAGTCCATTCTCCCAGGTTGTAAGTGAGACAGCCATATACTATATAGAGGGGCACCGTGTAATTACACGATGACCATCTCGAAATTGGTATCAAACACGTTGGAATCCTACCCCCACACAGTAAACAGTGTGGGAGCACTGGAATGGCCCTCCGTTAGGCTCTCAGTGCTCCCGGTGCCAGTCTTCTCGACCCAGACAGTACAACATGGCTGCTGCCGACCAGATACACGATTCTGCCCTCTTACTACTGAGCAAAGCTCAAGCAGATGAAGGCAGAACAATAGGTATCCTGTCACAGGGAGGTGTGACCACCTCCCAGACAGGATTTAGTGTAGTGGGGTAGGGTGGGTGCACTTGTCAGCATCACTCAGTCTGCATGAGAGGCACATTTGGTGTCTCCTTGCATAGTCCAGTTCAAACCAGCTCTGGGAGGCTCTGGGAG
The DNA here is from genome assembly GCA_963921515.1 of Calotriton arnoldi. Lineage (NCBI taxonomy): Eukaryota > Metazoa > Chordata > Amphibia > Caudata > Salamandridae > Calotriton > Calotriton arnoldi. The sequence goes on along the minus strand of CAWUFW010015031.1, from coordinate 245,718 downwards.
CCGTTGGACAAAGGACATGGGAGTATCCTCCCCCCTGTCCAAACCCTCCCCTCGGAGGGTCCCCTGAATCGTCCCAACCCTTTCCTTAGGGTACTTAAGGGTTTACCTGGGTGTAGGTCCCTAGATTCGTCGTGGGACATGATTCAATTCAGACACCACTTCAACTTCTACCGTCTGGGCACTCTGGACTTCGCTGGACTTCGTTTGGGCTCCACTTCGTCTCACCTCTAGTCTGCTGCATCGTCTGTGCCTGTGCATCATACAGGAACCTTCCAAGGCCTGTGGGTATCCAAGACACCTGAAGGAATCTTTCTTGGAGTGAAGGAGTCACTTCCATGCATCTGCAGGCACCGCAACTAATCTTACCGGTCTGCTGATCCTGAGCTCCCACGGACTCCGAAAGGCTCAGCAACACAGGTGGTGGTTCTCCACAGCTCTCGAGACCTGCCCTGCCTTCCCATCAAGTTTGAGGCCAGTATCCCTCTTAGGAGCCGCAGGAACTGAACCTCTGTGCACCCCGTCGACTTGCCATTGCAAAGGCTTGTTGGCTCCCTTCCACCAAGATCTTCGGGCTCCAAGTAGCCCCAACTTCAAGCTTCTCCAGTGACCAAAATCTTTATCCACATCGCATCGTTGGCACCGTGGCCTGCAGCTTTTGGTGAGCTGCTCGAGGTTCTCTTGTGACTCCAGTGCCTCCGGCCTGTGGGTCCTGTTGAGGGTCATATTTGTTTCTATTGGGCTCCCTGATTGCTCGGGGCCTGCCCTGGCTTGTGGTGAGTCCCCTGGACCTTGCTGGTCCCGACACTGCACCTTCTTCGACTTCCACGTTGTTTGCAGTTCCCAAGGCTTGTTGGTGCTCCTGACGGACACCAACCCCTCAACTCGCGACATCTGATGTGGGACAGCTCGTGCACGGCTCCTGGTCTTCCTCAGCATCGCCTGGTCCTCACAGCTGCAGAGTCACTGTCACCGTCAACTCTCCTGCAACTCCCGACATTGGTGGGCATTTGTCTTCCAGGTTTCCGGGTCACTCCTGAGCGACATAGACTCTGTCCCCTCTGCTTGCAGGTACTCCTCAACTAGAATCCACCTTCGGATTCCACCGGAGACTTTCTCCTTCTCCAGCAGCGGCATTTTCCTGAGGTCCTCCATTGGGTTTGACTGCGGTTTCTGACACCACTTCACACCTATGCACCCGGCTTCCCTGGTTTAGGTAACGTGGGTACTAGGGTGTCCAACGGTGGGGTGGCTCTCCAACCTTCTGTCTTCCACAGGGTTTCTTCAGGGTCCACTGGGAAGGGTCCTTAATCTTTAAAATTGCAACCGCGACTTACACGTTGATTTGTACGGAAAACACGTTAGTGTTCCCACATTGCACACGATCTCCGTGGGGTTCCTAGTCACTCACCTTGGGTGGTTCCTTGGGTCCCAGGCACTTCTACATCCTCTGGGCATTGTCTTGACACGAGTCGTGGTTCTTATACCACTTTCTTAGTTTATGGTTTTGTCCCCCCTGGAGTCCACTGCGTATTCTGTGCTAGTTATGTGATTTCTATACAAAGTATTGTGTACATTGTGCATATCTCCGGGTAGGAGATATCTGTAGGTGTTAGATAAGATAAAATATTTGCCAATGATCACACAATTTCAGTCTCACAATTTCAGTCCTGTTTATGGGTCAAGAGTAGATTGATCAAGTTACTAGACCTTCAGGTCTAGTAATATTTTGGTAGATTTTTCGACGCCTGTGTGGACGCCGCGAGACCGGGACAGTCACAAGTTCAAGCTGACAGCAATGAAGCGCGGGCAGGCTGCAGGGACCGAGTTAGCCCAGCCGAATACAGTACCTTAAATCCTGGTTTACAGCACATTGCAAGGATCTGCGTCGAAGATGCATCGCGCAGCCGAGGGAATGAGTTGGTTCCGAGATGCGTCTGCGATTTGAGGCATGCATTATCATCGAGGATCCTCTTGATGGGGCTTGCGATGTGGAGCCTGACGTTAAGGATGCGGTGCGCAGTTGGGGTGATGCACTAGATCCTAGGAGCTTTAAGGCTGCCATGCGGAGTCCTGCGACTTCATCGAGGCTGCCGTCGACGAGGGATGTGGAGATCTGCGCCAAGGATGCATCGCGCAGTGGCAGTTTCTATGTGGCTGCGGAGATGATGCAGGTCTTGCGGTGGGTCCAATCCATGCAGGTGCGTCGGTTCTGGTTGGGTTTGCGCCGCGTATCAGAGGAGTTGTGTCGGTTCCACTGAGTCCACAGAGCATGGCAGAGCACCTTAAACCCACTTCCAATGGTCCAATACTGAGGTGCCACCACTTGGCAAGGTAGTCTCACAGATTGCAGAATACCAGGTGCAGGTGCAAGGTTGTTGGAATCTTGTGTCCTAGAGGCTTCAGATCAGGATGCCAGCTAACTAGCCTTTGGAGTCACTATAAGTTCTGGGGGTCTTGAGATGCAAGTCCAGTCCTTCCCACCCAGGGAAGAGGGCAGCTGGCAACAAATTAGCCCAGCAGTCCAGCAGAGTGGCAGTACTTTCAACAGCCCAGCAGTCTTTCATCCTGGCAGAGTATCCACAGGCCCAGAAGTGTATAAGATTTGGTGTCTGAGGTCCAGTATTTATACCCTGTTAGGCCTTTGAAGTGGGGAGAAGCTTCTATTGGCATACATTTGAAGTGCACAGGTGCCCTGTCTGCCTTGCCTTGGCTCCAGACTAACTATAGTGGGTATGCAACCCTTTGTGTGGAGGAGGGACACAACCTATACTAGTGTGTGTGTGTGTGTGGCTAGGGTCCAGGTCCTCCCTCCCATCCTGCCAGTGATGGCTCACCCTGTGATACCAAAGCTTCCCCATTGTGTGTGGCTGTCTAGGGGGAATACACAAAGCCTGTCAACTACACCCAGTCATGTGATCCAGGCCATGCGGCAGGCACCGAAAGGCTAAGTCAGGAAAATGCCAACTTTCTAAAAGTGACATTTTCAAAATTTTCATTTAAAATCCAACTTTACCATAAGTTAGGATTTTTCATTATAATTCCAAAGACACCAAATATGAACTGGTTACCTGTTCTCTTTTGGAAATTGCACTTATAAAATGTAATAGGGTAACTCTAGTGTTATCCTATGGGAGAGGTGGGCCATGCAGCAGTGAAAATGGATTTAAGAGTTTTTCCTGACCAGGACATGTAAAACCCTAAAGTACCCAGTTAGGGTCAGGGTTGTGCCAGTACCCAAAATGTCCAACTTTTAAATACACTGACCCTGCCCTCTGGGCTGTCCAGGGCCTACCCTAGGGGTAAAGTAATAAATATATTAATATATATATATATATATATATATATATATATATATATGTATGTATGTATCTATCTGGAAGGTTTGGACCGGGCAAATTTTGCCAGGTCAAAATGGCAGTTTGCAATGGCAGGTCCGAGACATTTTTAAAGTGCTACTTAAGTGGGTCCCACAATTAGAGCTTCAGGCCCACTAGTAGCATTTAATGTACAGACCCTGAGCACAGACAGTGCCTAATTACTAGGGACTTACAAGTAAATTAAAAATGCCAATTGGGTATATGCCAATCTTGCCATGATTAAAGGGTAGAACTCAGGCTCTTTAGCACTGGTTAGCTGTGGTAAAGTGTGTAGCGTCCTAAGGCCATCAAAAACGAAGTCAGCAAAACAGGAGGTCTGAAGGCAAAAAGTTAGGGGGAAAACCATGCCAAGGATACCAGGTTTAACTAGAGACATACTGCATTAGATGGTGATAAATCCCATGGTTATCAATTAATGGCACATGCTTTTCAGTGAACAACTACAATCCAGCATTTCCTCAGGGTACTGACTTACATGTGTAAAGTGCGTACAGCTTGGAGAAAAGGTGCATTTCCTCCTTTAAGGTCTCAGTTTAATCATACCCCTCTTGATGCATAATTATGCTATAATGCTGGTGCATCAAGGTCTTCAAGGTTTTCACAAACAGATGTGGATCCCCAAGGAAAGTAGAATATTATTTGATATGGCTGGGTAGCCGTACCATGTAATATTATCACAGTACCCCAAAGATGGTCCTTGGATTCACACTAATAAATCCTTATCTTAGTCCTGGTAGAGTGGCATAGAGCAGTCAGGCTTTACTAGAGGAACATGTGTTAAGCATTTCAGAGTACCATCATGGACGATAAGTAATTGACATGACTCAAGAGAAAACCGACACCAATTCATGAAAAATAGAGTGTACTTTTATCTTAATTTAGACACCCAAACGAATGGAATAGCATACATTTAAAGTTACAGATTTTTGCAGCAATATCAAATCAGTGGAGTAAAATACATAGAAAAGATAACATTGCGGTCAATGGCAAGAACCACTAGTGACGATCAATCACTTGCAAGTTGAGTTACATGGAACTCTTACAGGGTTAAGGTCATGCGGGCCCCAGGACCAGGCCATGATAGTCAGATACATTTTACCTAGCCCATAGAGTCTTGGTGAAGAGTTGTTCTGGCTGTCCTTAGTGCTGAACGGGAGCCGCGGTGGGTCTGATTTTACCACTTACACAGCGCTGCCAGAAACAGAATGCTAAAACACAAGATACATAGCTGCTGATGTCAGATGATGGTTACACATGTTCCCTGTAGATGCATCTTCGAGTGTAGGGGTCGGGTACCGGATTGGTGACCAACAAGCTTTGGCAGAGGTAAGCACAGCAAAAGGCTTCTGGAACTTCACGGGGCGAGGTAGCGGCTTGAAACAGGACAGGAGGGACTACATCTTCCACAGTGCACTGGACCACCTGGATGTGAGCAATACCACTGAGGGCCAGATGGCCAGCGATTCTTTGTATCCAGCAAGGGTTTTTACCTACAGTTTACAGGGGACTGGTGCCATTAGTCCAGGGGAGACAGAAGGTTCTTCTGGATTCCACAGGGGTCCCTCTCTTCGAGAGTGTTGAGTTTTAGCCAAGGACAAGGGTTGTTCACTCAGTTCCAAGTCTGTTGCCACAGGGACAAAGTATCCCTATTTTGCTCTGGTGCTGGGGGTAAAGTCCTGTTGTCAGCGACACAAGTATCCTCTTGATCTTTCATTGACGTAAGTTGGTCAGATCTGGGGTTCTGGTGTCAGGGAGTCCCTTAAATCCTAGATATAGAGGAGTTAGGGGTTTGGGAGCTAGTAGCAATTGGCAGCTAATTCCTTCAGCTAAATTGGGTGACCACATCCGGGGGGTGTAGGTCACCTTTTCTACCCAGAACCCACTATTCCTGCCCTACTAAAGATGGCAGAATGCTATTTTAGGTGTACAGATCATACTGCTCACCCTGGAGGTGTGGCCCGTCTTCCTGGAGGTGTACATCTCCTGCATAATGAATTTCCCACGTTGCCCGGGTGCAAGCATCCTTGGGCCAAGGGTGGGAGCTGTGTCCTCCTCAGGGGTACAGCCCAGATGCGTATCTGAGGCGGTGCGGCCTTTGAAGCTCACCACTCTGATGTGTCACTTCACTAGCCTGCTGGGGAGGAGGGAGTTGTGCCCTCCTTCCTGCCCAGCCTTTATTCCTGACTCCTGGGAGTGATCATGCTGCCTGGCAGGAGGTCAGAATCCTGTCTTGGCTGCAGCATGTGCGGCAAAGCATAGGCTGGTCTACCATGGATGTATGACGAAACATAGCGCACCATCCCACCGCGTGCTTTTACCACGCGTTTATGACATCGCACAGTCAACAGCATCGCCAACTTTCACATCGCACGGCGTTGCAACGCCAATGCGTTGATTCCTATTGGCGAGTACGTAACCTCGCAGAGAACGAAATCGTACGCCAATACAACGCGTTCCTTGTGACCCCGCCTCTACCCCCGCCCCCCCTGCCCCCCCCGCCGTCCCCACGACGCTAATTCTTTCCTTTCTATTGTTCCTAATGTTTAATTTGTTTAATTAAATTCCTGTGAATAAATAGTGCTATGAACATTTCTACAATATTAAAATGTTTACCCCCACTGTTGTGAAAAACTTATTGGGGGGGTACAAAAGGGGTCGCCGACCGTGTCTCCAGCCATTCAGACTCTATTGTCCAGCTGACCAGACGTGAGTCCAACGTTCCTGTGCCCAGACATCCGCCATATCCAGTAAGTTGAACCCAGTAATGGCTGAGCGTTGAACCCGCTGTTTGCAATGTTGAAACCTAAAGTTATTTTGTTTTTGTCTCCTCAAGGACGTGCCTTTCAGAGGCATACTGCTGACAATCTGTAAACTTCGTAGATTGCGAAGTTCACTGTGCGCGTCCCCCCGACTTTTTCGATCACAATCGGTAAGTGTTTGCGAATGCGAGTGATGTAACAGTATTTTAATGTTTACCTCCACTCTTGTGAAAAAAGCATTTTTAAATGCAGAATTGATTAGTCTGCAGCAAACAAAGGCTAAATTTACAGAATTTAACATTTTGAAGGGCAATTGAAATCAGAATAAAAACAAGCCCCTGGCCTCATGAATCCATTAAATTCGGCCTGCTTTTAATTGAAAACACGAGAGGAATGAACATCCATAGAGTTGTTTTACCAGCTAGCACCTTCCTTGTCCCACTATACCTTGTGCCGCCATTCGCTCAAGTGTGTCAGATCTTCATTAATGGGACATGACGAAACCCCTGTGTAGGAAGGTGGAATCTGACTATATGGTTGCCCCCACTTTTTTTATGGTGTTTTGCTGGTTTATGACTTAGTTGGGCTGGGATCCTGCTATTCAGGACCCCAGTCTATCTGCTTTCTCTGTAAAATGGTTTCCATGTGCCTTAGGCACCTCTCTAATTGGAATATGGAGTGCCCTTATAAGTCCCTAGTATATGGTATACTATGTACCCAGGGCATAGGTACCTCAGAGGCCTACCAGGGGCTGCAGCATGTATTGTGCCACCCCTGGAAGGTCATCCAAAATGACACCACAGGTCTGCTACTGCAGCCTGGGTAAGGTGGTGCATGCACCCCTTACTGTGATATAGGTTACCTATATCACTAAGTACCTACACACATATAAACCTATAAGTCACTCCTATGGCAGGCCTTGTCAATCCTGAAGGCAGAGTGCATGGTTCCTATGTGAGAGGGTGCCCCTGCATGAGCAGGGCCCCTCTGCAGCGCTCGGAGACCCTTCTCTGATGCTGTTTGTAGTGCAGCCTGACCATATACTCTTAAGTGCATTATGACCCTGCGTTAAATGCTAACTTTGGGATGGCTGCACGGAAACATGTCGTTTTTGGTGTCAAACATCTTGGAATACTACCCCCCCGCCAATTCTGGCGGCGGGGGTAGCATTCCACCCTTCTAGAGGGAGAGACATGTTAACCCTGGCTTGCCCGGTAACTTCTTTCTAAAGCCCCAGCATCACAAAATGGATGCTGCTGCCACAGACACAAGTCTGGCCTCCTGCTGCTGGACGAAACACCGGCAGGGGAGGCCTGGACAATAGGTTTCCTGTTGCAGGGATGTGTGACCACCTCCCCAGACAGGATAATGTGTATTGGGGCTGAGCGGGAGCACCATCTGTGTGCTTTGAAGTCCTGCACTGGGGGCACATTTGGTGTCCCTGTGCATACCCCAGTTCAAACCGGATCAGGGGCTTCCAGCCCCTGCTTTGGCGCGAACTGGACAAAGGGAAAGGGGTGTAGCCACCCCTCTGCCCTGACCCACCCATAGGTGGGACCACAGAGTTAGTCCAACCCCTAAACTTGGTATAAGTATAGGAACCCAGTCCTTAGGACTTTAGATTATCCCTGGATGAAACTCTGAAACAGAATCCTGGACCTTCGACGCTCTACTCAAGACTAGAGGACAGAAGAATCTCCCTTGGGGTCAAGGAGTGACTCCCCTGCTTGGCAGGCACCAAAGAAGCATCTGTCCGGTCTGCATCGACGAAGCTCCCGCCGGACGCCGAAGTCCCTGCATCCCCAGAGGTGGATTTCCTGACTTCCCCGAAGCTACCCTGAGTCCCCAGTGAAGCTGAGGCCCGTGGCTGCCGTGGGTAACGAGGAACTGTGACACCTGGACACCGAGCACATTTGCAAGTGCACCATCTTCCTGGACTCCCTCGAAGTTGTGCTTTGGGCTCCGAGTAGCCCCAGCCTCCAGCACCGACTGTACCGAAGATCACTGGCCTCCACTCCACGAGTGTCCTGTGAGCCAGCTCCACGTGCACCGTCTTGAGGCTCCTTCGCGGTTGCTAGTCTGTTGACTAGTAGCCCTCCACGAAGGCCAAACCTTTTCTTCTTGGGCTCCCTGGTTGCTCCAGGCTTGCCCTCACTTACCCTTGCTGGGTGAGTTCCTCAGACCTTTCTGGTCTGCACCGTCGCCAATCTTCACCATCCACGAGACTTGCTGTTGCCAAGGCCTGTTGGGTCCAATCCGGTCGCCGACACCTCAGCAAGCAGCAGAAGTCGTGGGACAGTCCGAATCCTGCTCCTGGTCGCCGACAACGCCTCCTGGACATCGTGACTGCGGAGTCAAGATGACCGTCAACGCACCTGAAGCACCCGACATCGGTGGGCATCTGCTCATCGCCTTCCTGGTCACTGGCTAGTGACCCAGACTCTGTCCCCTCTGCTTTCAGGTTCTTCAGATCCTCGATCCACTCTTGGATCCACCCGGACACTTTCCACTTGGTCGCCAGCAGCACTTTGCAGCAGATCGCCATTCAAATCGACGACGAAACCCGACCCCGAAATGCACCTATGCACCCGGCTTCCCTGGGTGAGGTAACACGAGTACTCCGGTGCTCCCGTGGGTAGAGACTCTCCAAAGTCCTAAGTCTCAAAGGGTTTGCTCCAAGTCCTTCTTTAAGTGTCCCTTTTCTTTAAATTTCTAATCGCGACTTTGCCCATTGAAGTTAACGGCGATTCGCGGCTGTGTTCCCACACTGCACGCGTCCCCCGTGGGTCCCCTGTGTCACTGCCTTGGGTGGTTCCTTGGGGTCCAAGCACTTCTACAGGCTCTAGGCCTAGTGTCTAGCTCAGTCGTGGTTCTTATACCACTTTTTTGGTATATGGTTTGGTACGCCCCTAGGGCCCAAACGTGTATTTGTGCTATTACTGTGATTATTTAACTTATAACTTATGTACTTCGAACTCTAGCCTCATAAAGAGACTAGAGGGGTGTGTTTAGCAATAAATACATATATTTTGAATATATACCTGGTGTGGTGCTCTTTCATTTGGTCACTCAAGAGATTATAGACTGGTAAAACAAGCTGCTTACATTCCTTCAAGACTTAGCCTGAAGGCTGCTCTCCATAGCTACCACTAGGATAGCTTTCAATAAAGGTTGTCTTTAAACCTAACTCCAATAAGGGTTGTTTGGACTGGTACAAGGTTCCCACTATAATTAGTGGACAGCATATGCCAGGCCAACTTCTCACATTGGTGTGCAGCGTGTGGGGTTCCAGCTTGCTATTGTTTTACCAGATAATCTCAATTGAATTGATCAACTGAAAACCACTAAAGGTACCTAAGGTACATATAATTTAAGCTTAGAATACAGTAAGTTCTACTGAACTTAGAGTTGTGTGTTAAGGGATAGCACAACCCTTTCTACAACTCAAGAGAGTTTAGTAGGCCACACTAGAGTAGGTAGTGCATACACCACACCACACTAGTAATGTCTTTAAGGGTAGGATCTAAAGAATCCTTGCAGGAAGCCACTGAGCTTCCACCCTCCAAGTATGATACACTCCCATTCTTGGAATTGAGAGCATTATGTAACTTGAGGAAATGAAGGACCGGCCAAAGTCCCACCACCCAACACCTTAGAGAGATGTTGGTGGCTTTTGATCTCAGTAAGCCCTTAGGGACTGAAGGGGTAGGAGCAGAGGGTGGGGCAGAAGAAGAGGAGGGGGAGGGGGGTAGCAATACCCCCAGCCCTCCCTCTGGAGCTGACCAGGAAGGTGAAAATGACCTTGACCTGGATAACCCAATCCCTCCTGTGGAGGATGAGGGTGAGGATCTGGATGACCACACCTTTGTCCCCCCAGGAAGGATTATGAGTGTGCCCAGAAAGTCTAGATCTCCTTCTCAGGAGTCTAACCACTCTGGCACCTCCATAGGGACCTCTGCCTCCTCTCATAGGAGGGAATCCTCTCATGAGAGAAGGAAGAGGCTGGTTCAATATGAGGAAGCTCAGCTTGAAATCAGAAAACAGCAACTTGCTATAGACAGGGAGTCCCTAGATCTCCTTAGAGAGAGAAAAAAGTTGGGACTAGAGTCCCATGGTGGCAGCAATTCCCCTAGAGATAGGGAAAGGTCTTATGACCATAGAAACCTAAGCAAGATTGTCCCTCCCTACCAGAGTGGGGATGACATCCACAAATGGATGACTGCACTGGAGAGGGCCTGTAAAGTTCAGAAGGTCCCCCAGAAGCAGTGGGCAGCAATCTTGTGGCTCTCCTTTGCAGACAAAGGTAGAGACAAGCTCCTCACTGTAAGAGAAGAGGATGCTGACAATTACAAAGTCTTGAAGAGTGCTCTGATAGATGGGTTTGGCCTAACCACTGAACAGTATAGGTTGAAGTTCAGAGACACCCAAAAGCTCAGACTCAAGACTGGGTTGATTTTGTAGATTGTGCTGCTAAGGCTCTGGAAGGTTGGATACATGGCAACAAAGTGCATGACTTTTTAGGATTGTACAATTTTATTATGAGGGAGCAGATCCTTAATAATTGTCAAAACCAGCTTTTGCACCAGTATCTGGTGGACTCTGATCTGACCTCTCCCCAAGAATTGGAAAAGAAGGCAGACAAATGGGTCAGAACCAGAGTAAAAACTAAAAATCAGGGTGGTGACCAGAAGAAAGATTCTACTAAGTCCCAAGAGAAAGGTGGGGATAAATCTAAGGATAAGTCCACTACAGGGCCCCAAAATTCCTCTTCTGGGGGTGGGTCCCAAACTCCTTCCTCTCCTGAAAAGAAACCATATTGCCATGCCTGTAAAAAGCCTGGGCACTGGAAATCTGATCCCAGTTGCCCCAGGATTGGCAATAAAGAAAATGTTCCTCCAGTAACTACTACCACCCCTCCTGGTACTACCAGTAGTAATCCTCCAGTTGGGAGTAGTGCACCCAAAAAGTTAGGTGCTTTTGCAACAGGAACAGAGGTGGGCCCTGGTTTAGACAGGGACCCCTCAACAGACTCCTCTGACTCTGATGGTGGTGCAGGATTTGCCACCTTTACCATGGGTCCCACAGCAATGGGCAGGTACAGACTGGAGCCAATAATTAATAGTCAGAAGGCTGTGGCATTTAGGGACACAGGGGCTAGTGTCACCATGGCGGCAGGGAAACTAGTCCCCCCTCACCAGCTTTTACCTGAGTTTAAATACCAGGTGACCAACATTGATGGTGTCAGAACAGATCACCCCATGGCCATAGTTAATCTCAGCTGGGAGGGGGTCACAGGCCCAAAGAGAGTGGCTGTGTCCCCAACCTTACCTGTAGATTGCCTGATGGGTAATGATCTGGAACTTTCAGCCTGGGCTGAAGTTGAACACCAAACCCATCTAAGGATGTTGGGTGTCCTTGCAAAGGTTAGTGGGGCTGTGATGGCCACAGCCCCAACCCAAGAATTTGGAGAGATGGAGCCTGAAAGAATGGCCCACTCTCCCCCAAAAGAGAGCACAAGGGTTGAAGAAAAGTCTTCTTCCCCCCAGACAGTAGGTAAGGGTCAGCCTCCTCAGGGAACTGACCCTACCCCTAGTGAAGGAACTACCACAGAGGTAGTCAGGCCTGGCCTGGCCACCCCCTGATGGCAGAGGACCCTTCCAAGGTGGTACCCAGTCTGGAGCAGGTAACCTGCCCTCTCTACCCTGCCTCAGCCAGCCCAGGGCTGCAGAGGTCAGGGAGGTCAGTGGACCCCCCCGGGCCCCCTGTCCAGAGGAACCCCCCATCAGCAGATTAGGGGCACCCAGTCTAGCAGCCCTAGCCAGGTGCAAATTCCTCTACATACTGAGGGATCCCCCATACCTTTATGCAGGGACCTCCCCCAGAAGGACTCTGGTAGGCAAGGGCAAACCTGGGACCAAAAGGTTCCAAACCTGCCATGTCCCTCCAGTGTTCCATCCAAAGGGACCCAACCCCCAGCTGTAGGCAGCCAAAGGTTGACCCTTAGAGCAAAGTGCAACTCAGTCATGGAAAGACAGGCATATATGGTGACCAGTGATCTGAGGAAGCTGAGGCCGACATTCCTAGGGCCTCACTTCCCCACTCAGACACCTCACCAGCCTTGTACTTTACCTAAGCACACCACAGGTAGTGATTCCCCATGGTGGAGACCCTCTCATACCCTTAGGGTGAGGGGTTGCTTAGTGGACCATAAGATAGGGGGCAACCATGCTAGTGCAGGTGCTTCCTTATATGGCCACTTAGTCAATAAAGGCTCAACTGGCCAAGGTTAGCCTTATCGCCTTTCGTTTGGGGGGGGGGGGTTATGTAGGAAGGTGGAATCTGACTATATGGTTGCCCCCACTTTTTTTATGGTGTTTTGCTGGTTTATGACTTAGTTGGGCTGGGATCCTGCTATTCAGGACCCCAGTCTATCTGCTTTCTCTGTAAAATGGTTTCCATGTGCCTTAGGCACATCTCTAATTGGAATCTGGAGTGCCCTTATAAGTCCCTAGTATATGGTATACTATGTACCCAGGGCATAGGTACCTCAGAGGCCTACCAGGGGCTGCAGCATGTATTGTGCCACCCTGGAAGGTCATCCAAAATGACACCACAGGTCTGCTACTGCAGCCTGGGTAAGGTGGTGCATGCACCCCTTACTGTGATATAGGTTACCTATATCACTAAGTACCTACACACATATAAACCTATAAGTCACTCCTATGGCAGGCCTTGTCAATCCTGAAGGCAGAGTGCATTGTTCCTATGTGAGAGGGTGCCCCTGCATGAGCAGGGCCCCTCTGCAGCGCTCGGAGACCCTTCTCTGATGCTGTTTGTAGTGCAGCCTGACCATATACTCTTAAGTGCATTATAACCCCGCGTTAAATGCTAACTTTGGGATGGCTGCACCAAAACATGTCGTGTTTGGTGTCAAACATCTTGGAATACTACCCCCCGCCAATTCTGGCGGCGGGGGTAGCATTCCACCCTTCTAGAGGTAGAGACATGTTAACCCTGGCTTGCCCGGTAACTTCTTTCTAAAGCCCCAGCATCACAAAATGGATGCTGCTGCCACAGACACAAGTCTGGCCTCCTGCTGCTGGACGAAACTCCGGCAGGGGAGGCCTGGACAATAGGTTTCCTGTTGCAGGGAGGTGTGACCACCTCCCCAGACAGGATAATGTGTATTGGGGCTGGGCGGGAGCACCATCTGTGTGCTTTGAAGTCCTGCACTGGGGGCACATTTGGTGTCCCTGTGCATACCCCAGTTCAAACCGGATCAGGGGCTTCCAGCCCCTGCTTTGGTGCGAACTGGACAAAGGGAAAGGGGTGTAGCCACCCCTCTGCCCTGACCCACCCATAGGTTGGACCACAGAGTTAGTCCAACCCCTAAACTTGGTATAAGTATAGGAACCCAGTCCCTAGGACTTTAGATTATCCCTGGATGAAACTCTGAAACAGAATCCTGGACCTTTGACGCTCTACTCAAGACTAGAGGACAGAAGAATCTCCCTTGGGGTCAAGGAGTGACTCCCCTGCTTGGCAGGCACCAAAGAAGCATCTGTCCGGTCTGCATCGACGAAGCTCCCGCTGGACGCCGAAGTCCCTGCATCCCCAAAGGTAAATTTCCTGACTTCCCCGAAGCTACCCTGAGTCCCCAGTGAAGCTGAGGCCCGTGGCTGCCGTGGGTAACGAGGAACCGTGACCCCTGGACACCGAGCACATTTGCAAGTGCACCATCTTCCTGGACTCCCTCGAAGTTGTGCTTTGGGCTCCGAGTAGCCCCAGCCTCCAGCACCGACTGCACTGAAGATTACTGGCCTCCACTCCACGAGTGTCCTGTGAGCCAGCTCCACGTGCACCGTCTCGAGGCTCCTTCGCGGTTGCTAGTCCGTTGGCTAGTAGCCCTCCACGAAGGCCAAACCTTTTCTTCTTGGGCTCCCTGGTTGCTCCAGGCTTGCCCTCACTTACCCTTGCTGGGTGAGTTCCTCAGACCTTGCTGGTTTGCACCGTCGCCAATCTTCACCATCCATGAGACTTGCTGTTGCCAAGGCCTGTTGGGTCCAATCCGGTCGCCGACACCTCAGCAAGCAGCAGACGTTGTGGGACAGTCCGAATCCTGCTCCTGGTTGCCGACAACCCCTCCTGGACATCGTGACTGCGGAGTCAAGACGACCATCAACGCACCTGAAGCACCTGACATCGGTGGGCATCTGCTCATCGCCTTCCTGGTCACTGGCTAGTGACCCAGACTCTGTCCCCTCTGCTTTCAGGTTCTTCAGATCCTCGATCCACTCTTGGATCCACCCGGACACTTTCCACTTGGTCGCCAGCAGCACTTTGCAGCAGATCGCCATTCAAATCGACGACGAAACCCGACCCCGAAAGGCACCTCTGCACCCGGCTTCCCTGGGTGAGGTAACACGAGTACTCCGGTGCTCCCGTGGGTAGAGACTCTCCAAAGTCCTAAGTCTCAAAGGGTTTGCTCCAAGTCCTTCTTTAAGTGTCCCTTTTCTTTAAATTTCTAATCGCGACTTTGCCCATTGAAGTTAACGGCGATTCGAGGCTGTGTTCCCACACTGCACGCGTCCCCCATGGGTCCCCTGTGTCACTGCCTTGGGTGGTTCCTTGGGGTCCAAGCACTTCTACAGGCTCTAGGCCTAGTGTCTAGCTCAGTCGTGGTTCTTATACCACTTTTTTGGTATCTGGTTTGGTACGCCCCTAGGGCCCAAACGTGTATTTGTGCTATTACTGTGATTATTTAACTTATAACTTATGTACTTCGAACTCTAGCCTCATAAAGAGACTAGAGGGGTGTGTTTAGCAATAAATACATATATTTTGAATATATACCTGGTGTGGTGCTCTTTCATTTGGTCACTCAAGAGATTATAGACTGGTAAAACAAGCTGCTTTACATTCCTTCAAGACTTAGCCTGAAGGCTGCTCTCCATAGCTACCACTAGGATAGCTTTCAATAAAGGTTGTCTTTAAACCTAACTCCAATAAGGGTTGTTTGGACTGGTACAAGGTGCCCACTATAATTAGTGGACAGCATATGCCAGGCCAACTTCTCACACCCTGCTTAGGGTGCATCCGAGAAGTCCACAAAGTTGACTTTTCAACTAATATTTTCCTCTGCGTCTTTTTATGCTGTACGTGGTTATTTTTTTGAACAGAGTTTTATATAGCGCGAACTTGACCCGATTCGGGTATCAGAGCGCTTTACACGAGCACCAGTTGCGTTACATGAGGACACATGGTCGACCGCCCTAGCCGTTAGGCCAACTCCTCTGTATATGCACTATGGATTTACAGAGTCGACTCATGCACTCCAATAGCTGAAGATGATCTGCACTATGGAGATGTCAAATGTATTATTATTCCATGATAACGTCTGTGCAGTTTTCAGGTGTGAGAATGCTCCCTTCAAGCAAGACACTTGGCAACAGGTCGATTGTAAGGTTCCAGGGTCGTGTGTGCTTAAAAAATGTCCTTTTTGCTTCATCTAGACCATCCGTCTTTTGATCAATGTGTCCCGTTTTTCTGTGCATTCGTGTTGTGAGCCACATGCACAGGAATGATGCTGTCACAGGGGGGAGTGCATGTGCCATACTGTCACTGAGACTGTTTTAGATCCTGCTGCGAGGGATTGCGTGACATCGAGGGAGAGGCACTCAGCCGCTACTGAGTGATATTTGCTTTTTTAAATTCCTAATTCCGATTAGTAGTTTCAAAGATTCAAATCTTGTGGTCTTGTGGTCCCAGCCCTCGGCTCTCGCCCAAAGCACGGCAGACTGCGTTTATAGTATCTGCCACTTGGTGGCAGCGTAGTCACGTCTCTTTTACATGCTAGCTATTTTATTATTACTTTGAGAGAACTGCTTGTGACATTTTGTATGTGCAAAATTGTATGGATGACGTGTGAATCAGAGCAATTAATGTGACGCTCTGGTCTCCATCTAACATAATGGTAAATGCAATTAAAAGCACACCTGCTGTAGAGTTGCTTATGCTTGTGCGTCCAGCTATTTGCATGCGACAATAACTCTGGTGATTAATATACATTTTGGAGAGAGAGTGGAGTTTTGTATGGTGGCAGTTTTGACTCAAAATGAAATTGCGTAGATGGTTAATGTGCCTGCTGTAAAGCACATGTATTATGCGGATTACACAATTGTATTTTGCTTGCATTCTTTTTACTGGCTTTATTTGTGTTAGGCTATCCGGTATGTGTTTGACCTCCCATGGAGCATAGCCTGTTCACCATCACTCCTTACATTCTTCAGCGAGTGCTCGTTTTCTCTAAGGTCTTTAAACGTTGATCTTATCTAGTCACATTTAATGTGCATTTAAAGACAGTGGTCAAATGTCAAGCTCTGCCGTCTGAGGGATCTTGGTGTATACTTTTCTTTCTCTGACTTCAAAGTGAGAGGATCTAAGTGACAATCGTGCTGGGTGAGAGGAACAACTGTAAGATTTTCTTTTTCCTAGCAGACAACAAAAATTAAATGTCTGAATGAACTGTAGAAATATTTTTGAATATATCAGAATCAGAAGGCACAAATGAAGCAAAGCCTTTTAATTTTGATATGTGAGGGAAAAAAATCTTTTAAAAGTGTCAAAACAAATCAATCCATCTTGAGGATGCCATTTTTGCACATTCACGCTTGTGATCAGTAAAACTATATGTATGTATGTGTAAATGTTAAGGTCATGTCAATCGAAAATGTGTTGTCAGTAATGGGAATGAGCTGCCATGCAAACTCAAGTTAAAATCCTAACATAGAACAGTGAGCTATTAACTGTCATCTAAGAGCAGCATACAAACAGCAAGTTATAAATTACAGTCTTGCTATGTATATATAAACAACTGTAATATCACCATTTCACATTAGGTGCCATTTTTCTTCTTTTATTGCAACCTGAATCTGTCAACTTGCCTGTGTATTTAATGTACTATATTTTGTTTTCCCTTTCCCCCCCCAGCTAATGTCTGGATCAAAGATGGCGAAATACATCACCTCCAGCAGGGGAAACCGCCTACTAGAACACAGTGGTTATGTGTATTGCAAAGAGCGACATTCGGAACCTCGGTGCCATTGGAGGTGTGTGCAATACTACTCCACTCATTGCAGAGGTAGAGCGGTTACACTGGGTGACTCTGTTCTAAGAACCACAGACCATAGCCACTCTGCTCTCCGCAACAGCGATTCAAGTGAGAGAATCTGTTAATGAAATGAAAGAAATTGCAGTCAACTCTAATGAACCGTGCAGTGCAATTTTAAGGGAGGTAGCCCAACATATCCCTGAGCATGTTGCAACGAGTATGCCTAGTATCCCAAATTTGCGTAGAATTATACAACGTAAAAAACAGGCATGCAACCCCAAAAGAGTTACCCCTCAAACTTTTTCCGATATATGTATTCCTCCGCAACTGTCTGTCACTGCTTGTAATGAACCTTTCCTATTGTATGACAACGCAAACGACCAAAAGCGCATTTTAATCTTTAGCACCCCCAGAAACCTTGTTAGGTTGGAGAACAGTGAGGTGTGGATGATGGATGGTACCTTTAAAAGCACGCCCCACCCTTTCACACAAATATATACAATTCATGGGTACTGTAACAACACAGTTGTCCCCTTGGTGTACAGTTTGCTCCCAGACAAACAATAGTCCACGTATAGTGAGCTTTTAGCAGTTGTAAAATCCAAAACCTCTGGCAAAAGTCCGCGCAAAGTTATAATGGACTTTGAATTGCCAATGATGAATACGATAAGTAAATTGTACTCAGAGACCAAACTTCAGGGTTGTTTTTTCCACTTTTCTCAGGCCTGTTGGCGCAAAATCCAAAAAACATCTCTAATTGCAGATTATGTGTCTGACAGCAAACTGCAGTTTGAGTTAAAAAAATTAACCGCACTTTGCTTTGTTCCTCCTGAAAGTGTAGACGAGTACTACACCTCTAGTACAGAGTCTGATTACTTTACGTCACACGAAGAGAAATTGGCACCTATCCTCAATTATTTTGAAGACACATGGATTGGCCATCTAAGCAGGTCAGGTCGCAGGAGGAAGCCACGTTTTCTTGTGGACTGGTGGAACTGCTACTCGACCTGCTTAGAGGGAGGAGCAAAGACAAATAATTCCATCGAGGGATGGCACAACTCCTTAAACCACTCAATAGGCAAGCCACACCCTAATTTGTACAATTTTCTTGAAATTTTGGTTAAGGAGCAATGTTTTCAAGAAATGCGCATGTCTCAATCTTCGACAGGTAGTCTTAACCCACGTATTTCACATAGAACTAAGGAAATGTCGGCGAGACTATTGTCAGCATTACAACTCTTTAATTTGTCTGTGGCTTCAGACTACCTTTCTAGCCTTGCCCACATACTGAATTCCTATGTGTAACTATACTATTTTTCCCCTTGTAACATACAATTGTAATCAATAAAGTCCCAAACGGTGCCACAACAACTAATTCTAATTTAAGGTTGTCATTATTAAGGCCATGCAATACAATGACTTAGAATTCCCTGTTAGAATGTGTAACTTTCATTACAGTGACAAAGAATAGTTGTTTCAAATGTGTAAATTGCATGTACGTAAAAAATGTAATAATGTCATACAGTGTTGGATAATCATCCATGACAGTGATGTATAATTTTCTGTAAAGATGTGTAAATACAAAATGTAATACTCTTCTGTTTTTTTTTGCCCACGTCAATAAAAATGTTAAAGAAACCAAACATTGTACTTCCATTTCCTGTGAAGACGTACATGAAGCAATTATTAATACGTATGTTTGTTAACCATACGTGGCATATAAAGTCCCCCTATTAATCACTCTTCCTTTTGACACATTGTACCTGTTCCAAACTTTACTCAACAATATGTATGTCTCCCGTCGACTTTCATCCACCCACTGTTTCAGCCGTCCATCCGTATATCCTTCATCCATCCACCCTTTCATCCATCCATCCACCCATCATTCATCCACCCACCCTTTCATCCATCCGTCCACCCACCCTTTCATCCATCCACCCACCCATCCTTCACCCATCATCCATCCACCCATCATTAATCCACACACCCTTTCATCCATCCATCCACCATTCATCCACCCACCCTTTCAGCCGTCCATCCGTATATCCTTCATCCATCCACCCTTTCATCCATCCATCCACCCATCATTCATCCACCCACCCTTTCATCCATGCGTCCACCCACCCTTTCATCCATCCTTCCACCCTTCCTTCATCCATCATCCATCCACCCATCATTCATCCACCCACCATTCATCCACCCACCCTTTCATCCGTCCATCCGTATATCCTTCATCCATCCAGCCTTTCATCTATCCATCCACCCTTTCACCCATCCTTTTGTGCTGGCCAGTTTCCCTTCAACCATCCAGCCTTTCATCCATCCATCCACCCTTTCACCCATCCTTTTGTGCCGGCCAGTTTCCCCTAGAGGACTGTATTCATTAACTTTTAATGTACACGTGTTATCTTTTCCCCCGTCTGTGGTGCTGTCTGTATTAATACAATTTTAATTGTATGATAACAATGCTCACAATAGCTTCTACTTGTAATGAGTTGTTTACTGATGGTGACACATTGATTTAAAAGAAAGCCGATCCAGGCATTCTCTTGAATTTAGTTTTTGTAGGTGATGCTTTCTGAGCAATACACAATTGTACTCGGAAAACAATACAGTGGAACAAACATCCCCCGGCAGCAACACAGCTTGTAGCCTGCAGGAGTGCAACCTTAGCATGCCAGGGTACCCTGCTGCAGACTTCCATCTCTGCCAGGCTATACCACCCGTGGGATTCCTTCCTGCCACTCGGCATGTCCAGGGTACTCGACTGAAGACCACTGTCCACCTCCCGGGCACCCGCAGCATGCCCAGGGTAGCCCGCCCCCCCGAGTGAATGTTTAGATGTGCGCCCTAATACCATCACCCGCAGCATGCCCAGGGTGCGCCCTAACATCCATCAACATGAACCAAGTGCTTAGCACTCCTTTCATCGCTCCCTCGAGGCAATAATGAAATCCATCCATATTGGTGTAATTTTATGATAACAATGCTCCCAATGATGCGTGGCAATGTATTCACGCCTACTTATGCAAA
The DNA here is from genome assembly GCA_963921515.1 of Calotriton arnoldi. Taxonomy (NCBI): domain Eukaryota; kingdom Metazoa; phylum Chordata; class Amphibia; order Caudata; family Salamandridae; genus Calotriton; species Calotriton arnoldi. Next base: position 225,439 of record CAWUFW010015031.1, on the reverse strand, counting down.
CTCAATCTGTGATAAATAAAGTGGTGAAAAGGTCTGCAGTGCTTAATTTTGTCATGGGATGAGACGCTTTTGTTGCTGTGACTTTAATGGATCACCGCTTATGCGATTTCATTCAGCACTGATGGCACTCAAACCGCAGCATATAACACCAGCTGCGAACTCTTGGCTTTGACTTCCAGCCAAATATTCTGCTAATCTTCAATGTGATGCTGTCTATATACCCGAGACACACAAAGCACTTTGTTTTGCTGTTCTTTCCCTGAAAATCAGTGATCCTCATTAAAAATATATACATTCAGAGGATATAATTGCTATGTGATAATTGCTGTGATGTTTGCCCTTTTGCGTGCACATGAAAACGGCAAACACCCATCGCAACGAAGTGATCACTTCGCGGTGACATCGCAAAAACGTTAACATCGTAAAGTTGCGTTGTTGTGGCTTACGTTGATATGCCTTACGATGTAAACGTTTAAGCGTTGCTGTGCCTTACGATGTAAACGTTTTTGCGAGGTTCTATTTGCGGTGTAATGTCACCGCGAAGTGATCACTTCGTTGCGATGGGTGTTTGCCGTCTACCATAGCACAGGGCAACTGGGGCAAACAGTGTGGGCAACCACTTGGGTGCCACCTGGGTGCATGCCAGCCTTCCTTAGACACCAGATTTGTGTCAAGGGAGAGAAGGCACATTGTTTCACACCAAACTCGTCATATCTAGGTGGTACTATAAGGGAGCTAGTAGCCCAGGGTGCAAGTCCCATGTTATCCTATTGACCGCCTATCACTGATAGTGTACTTTAATGCTAAAGTCACTATAGAGACATATAAGCTTGCACCTACATGTCTACACTCATATACTGTACCCTGCCTTCTGGGCACAGGGCACCTTCTCTATGGGTGACTGACATATACCAAAAGCAATGTGTTTGACTGTGCTACTCATGGTGAGGGCACAGTTGAGTTTGAGAAGTTTGCACTGCTCCTGCAGTCTGCAATGTCAGACCTGCTGTTAATAGTTTGCTTGGGTCACCCAGGGTGGCCCAAACTGTGCTGCAGACCTAGGGATCACTTTACCGCCTATGCCCTGGGTACCCCTAGTACTACATACTAGGGACATATAAGGGGGCAAAGACTCTGTCAGTTAGGATTGCCAATTCACACATAAGTTTTATGTAAAGAGCCTTGGCACTGGAGCCTGGTTAGCAGGCTTCAAAGCTCTGTCAGTCGAAGACCAGCATCTAGTAGTCCAAATGGGTCAAAAAGTGGGGGCACATCTGCAAAAAGCCCTGCTTTCTTACAATACCCAGTGTAAAAAAGCTGGTAAAGGCCATGTTCAAGCGCTGATGTGTAAGGAAAGAGGGCAAATTTTAGTGGCGATTGATTACCGCACATGATAAGAAACAATTAAATGTATGCCAATGACAATGACAGAAACAGCAATTTTGTGTAGATCAGATTTTCACCCCCTTCGGAATGGTGTTTCTGTTAAACACTGAGTTTCGTTAACTCTTCCATTGCAGGATTTCAACCTCTTTCATAATACAGCAAGGGTTTCAGTATAGAAGATAAGGCCAGACAGGCTACAGATGATGTTGATTAAAAAAAAAATGCCAAAGGTTGCGGAAGTGGCCCCACACATCCTTTAAATATAATGACGTCACCAAAAATGACATCATTTGACCATTGACCCTGAATCTTCCCACGAAGTGGTTACATGACCTTAATCCGTATTACATAACAATAACTAATAATTGCATGGAGGTCAAATATTCCTCCTGTCTGTTCACCAATAGTGGACAAACTAAGCGCACTAACTGTAGTTTTAAAGCAACTGATGGAGGAATTGAAAGGGAACATAAAGAACAGGGAAACCCGAACTACAGCTAAACCTATTAACAACCTTAATATTGACTCATGATCTGAATATCTAGAAATCCTCAACAAGATTGCCGTTCCTGTTTTATCAAAATGTCCCCCATTGAAACCACAGAAGTATGCAGAAGTGACTTCAGCCGCCATTCCAAGGCAGATAAAACATCTACTCACAGCGGGAATGCATCAGGTTCTACCAAAGGAGGAAACTGCTTCCTCAGAAAAGTCAATAAACCACTGAAGCGGTACCTGATCCCAAAATGGATGAAACTACCTCCATTAGCACACTGTCAATACCTGAAGATTCTTCCTGCAACTTATGCCAAAGAAATATAAAACAGCTAAGGATCTGATGATCAAATTAACAAGTAATTGGGGCATAGGCAAATTCCAGGTTAAGGGTGCCAACCTAGAAATCCGAAGGACACCCAAGACTCACATTGAGATAATGTAGTTGAGAGGAGCACAAATGAAAACATGCAACTCGACGCAGAAAGCTAGGAGAAACCGGCAAAAGTTTTGAAAAGGGCGCAATAAGGATTATAAAACTGCCGTCCTTTAACAGAGGCAAAGCTTGCCCAAAGTATTTCAGATTTTCAACAAGAGTACTGATCTGAGGAAAAATGAAGTACAAAAATGCCCACGGCGCCTGCAATCAAGAACTCTTAACTGTAAAGAATAAACCTGCTGGCCACGTTGAAATAGAAACAGAGTCAATAAAGTCATTACTTGTATTGAAAATCAACTGGTACACAAGGAGCCAGAAGTATATCAAAATTCTGATAAGGATTTGTCAGTACTTGAGAGACTGTTTGAAATAAGTTGTAAAGCAAGTATTATCACTAAAGCTATTCAAACTGAGGTGGAGATAATTCATTGGAAGGAACTAGAAAATAAGGATGTACATATACACAGCAGCTCCTATACTGAAGCCCATCGACTAGATGGAAGCAAATTGCAAGCCAGAAATAAATGCCAGCCAAAGGTTTTTACTTGCCAACTAGACAACTCAACTTTGCCTTATGGTGTGGCAAGCATGGCTGGTAAAATGATCACTGAACGGTGAGTCCCTACAGAATATGAATCTCTACCTTCAAAAAGTAATACATACATTATGACATTGCTGAAAAGTGATACTGATTTGGCATGACTAAAACCAATGGACATATAGGATTTTTAGCCCCAAGAGGATCACAAACTTGGGAACCAACCTTAGTGACCTTTGCCACAGCAGACCTGGCCGAATCAGTCCTCACAAAAAGAGAAACTTTTAGACAATAGGCATCAAAATTTCAACCTATCCGGAATCCCCTCACCCATCAATCTCAGTCTTTCCATCGACAAAAAGGTTCTCAGCCAATCAATCGAATAAAGAGCAATCAACTAAGTTTGCCAATATTAGTGAACATGGAGGCAAATGAGGCACTTCACCATCCACCCGAAAGAAGAGGCACCTTATTCAATATTAAAAGGTAAAATTGGAAATATCTCAGTCTCTGCAAAAGACATCAAACGAAGTGTGCCAATGATGTCAGGACAGAAGACATTCTAATCAGAAAAATCATAGGAGAGTGAAACCTCACCATTCTAATTCCAGAGTCTCACCATAAAGATTCTTGGAGACCCTCACCCACTAGTTCCAGCCAGTGGTGTATATAATCACTGGTGTACGCTAGAGGACAGCTTCATCATCGGGTCCCCTACCTGGGCATGTGGTAGTCCAGGTAGGTACCACCTCCACAAGGAGGGAGAATATCTGTATGTAGAAATTAGGTGCGATCAGGCAGTTTCTACTGCATCAAAACAATAATCGACAATTGTCCTTTCTAGTCGTTTCTCCCCTTTGAAAGGTTTGGACTCCATTGATTGACTTGACAGCGTCAATAGATCTGCATTAATTACTGGTCCTGATATATGGAAAGCATTTTAGGCGCAAATTTGTCTACTGTGACCAATATTAATTCTATTAATAACTCTAACATTGTTGGTGATATTAGAAAAATGGGCCAAACCATTATGTGGACTAGGGATTCTGATGTGTCTGCATGTTCTGTTTCAAGTAATTTTAAACTTCTATCTTGGAATATTGCTGGACTGCTTTCCAAACTTACTGATCTATTGTGGTTATATTTTATTAAATTGTTTCAGGAACCTTGGACAATTGTTCTTTATTAAGACGGATTTGTCACCTTCTTTACACCAGCAGACCCCTCTAAATCTGATAGAGTGAAAGGTGGTTTGATCATCTGGGTTGCAACCTCACTGAACTGTAAAGTCAGATATCTCCCAATTGACTCGAAAAATGTAGAGGAGATTAATTTAAGAAGGGGCATAGTTTTAATATTCATATTTTTCATTTTTTAATAACAATAAATAAAACAATATGCTTAGAACTCTCTGAAACACCACTAAACATCCCTCCCTGCAAATACACCCTCTCCACAGAACAGTGCCTCCTTCCGGATAAAGTAGAGGCACTCATTCGCAAGGGGGCAATAGAGCCTGTGCCACCACACCAGCGCAACAAGGGGGTGTACTCCCGATACACCCTTATCCCCAAGAAAGACAGGGCACTCAGGCCGATACTAGACCTTAAGCCCCTCAACTAATACATCCTATCAGCACTTTCACATGGTCACGCTCCAGGGCGTTATCTACTGCAGCAAGGCAATTTCATGAGCACATTCTACCTGAAGGACGCCTACTTCCGCAACCCAATTCACCCTGCACACTGTCAGTTCCCTGTGATTCGTGGTAAGTGGCCAACATGCTGCCCTTTATGGTCACCAAGGCCTCCAGGGTGTTCACAGAATGTCTTGCCGTGATAGCCGCTTATCTCCAGACGGGGGGGTATCCACGTGTTCCCTTACTTGGACGACTGGCTGATCAAGAGTGCAAATGAACAACAGTGCTTCACACTTACCCAGTCCACCATAGACCTACTGCACAATCTCAGTTTCACCATAAACACAGCCTTAAGCCCCTTCAAATACAGCCCTTTCTAGGAGCATTTCTCACCCGGATACAAGCTTTCCTGTCATTACTGCATCTTTTTCGGCCATTTCACCACATGACGGTCAGAAGAGTTTAGCTCCTTCTAGGCATTCTAGCCTTCTGTATTGCTATAGTTCCCCATGTGAGATTGCACTTGCGTCCGCTACAAGAGTGCCCAGCAGCACAATGGTCAGAAGGGGAGGGTTACTGGGAAGATCTAGTGTCGATTTGGACCAGCACACATCGCTCTCACACTTTTACTGGACTTGACCATTCACGGAATGCGTTCACCCAACCAACTGAATTTCCACATTAACTACCTGGAGCTACTGGCCATCCAGTTGGCTCGCAAAGCCTACTTCTGCCACATACAACTCAAGGTAGTCTTCACCCGGACAGACAACATGAGCGCCATGTATTGCCTCCAGAAACAAGGCGGCACAACAATTGTCAACGCTAGAGCAGGGCTTTTGGTGGGGGTAACCACAACAAAATCCATCTACTGACAGAGTAACTACTGGGTGTAGACAACAACTTTGCAGCCCTGCTCAGCAAGATGTGAATACAAGTCCACGAGTGGAAACTCCACTCAAAAGTCCAACTCCCATACTTTCGTCGGGGGTGGGGACTGGAGGTTCCTCGACCTCTTCGCCACTGCCAAAAACTTCAAATGCCCAAGCTTCGCCTCCATGTTCCCATACCCACAGTCCACTGGCAATACACTGTGGATGAACTGGTCAGGGATATTTACCTGCGCCTTTACTCCTCTCCAGCACCTTCCGTACATGATCCGGAAAGCTTCAGAAAACATCCCTTACTCTCATCCTAGTAGCTCCCACGTGGGCCAGGCAACCCTTGTTCACCAAGTTTCTAGAACTGTCCCTAATGCTCCTTGAGAAGCTGCCTAATCAGCCAGACCGTCTCACTCAGAACTAGGGCACAGTCAGGCATTTGACCCCAGGCAACTCCATATTGCGATTTGGCTCCTGATTTATTAGAATTTGGCTACCTCAATCTACTTCTTGAGTATGTATCCATCCTTAAGGAGGCCCGCAGATCCTCCTTGCGGGCCAGCTATATGGTCAAATGGAAAAAGATTTGCCCATTACTGTCTTCCTAAACACATTGACCCATTGAAGCCTGCAGTCCAAGACAGTTTGCTACCTGCTTCATCTGCTAGACGTCAGGTCTCTCCCATCTTTCTATCCTCCACTCAGCCTCAGTTACAGCTTACCTTCAGAATAGGGAACATTCTTCCTTGTTCAGGGTCCCAGTCATCAAAGCTTTTAGGGAAGGACCAAAATGGATTATCCCACGTAGGGTACCCCCATCCCTTGTCTGGAACCTCAATGTTGTCTTCACCCAACTCATAAGCCCTCCTTTCGAGCCCTTGCATTCCTGACATCTACCGTTTCTCTGTTTGAAGGTGGCCTTCTTAGTTGCCACTACATCTCTCAAGCGAGGGAGTGAATTTCAAAGTTACCCTCAAGGAACCTCCTCCATAGTGATAGTCATCCTTAGGACTAATCAGATATTTCTGCCCAAGGTGGTATCTTCTTTCCACTTTAACCAAAGTATTGGTGTCCTTCCAACACTGACTCAGTGGCAGAGAGGGATCTTCACACATTAGATGTCAAAAGAGCTCTTATGTACTATATGGGTAGAACAAAGCCTTTACACAAGACACAACAAATTTGTCTCATTCACAAAACCTCACAAAGACCATGCTCTCTTCAAAGCGGGTGTAGCCAGGTGGCTAGTCAAATGCATTCAGACTCCCTACACTAAAGCCTAAAGGCAGCTGCCTGCACCACCCAGGCCCCACTCTATCCCCAGAAAGGGGACCTACATGGCTACTTGGTCCACTCCACTCCCATTCACTAAGCCTTATTGTGTGGATGTTTTAACACGTCAACAACCTATGTTGGCCAATCTGCTGCAACATCCTCCAGCTAGCCACCGCTTAGGGGAGAACTGCTTTACAGTCTGTGCAGAGCATATGTATCTATAGCTGCACATGCCATGAACGGGAAGTGTTACTTACTTTGTAAGCATCTGTTCGTGGCATGTAGTTCTGTAGATTCGCTTGGTCCTACCCTCCTCCCATAAAGACTCAGGTTTTTTCAGATCTCTTTCTTCTTCTCTGCATGGTCATCTTCTTCTGCTTTTGTATGCTCCATTTTCATCCTCACCTGCTGTGCAGAAAAAACACTCTAACAATGGAGCCGATGCACATGCACTTTACCAGTCATAAGGAGTCACTATAGCTCATGACTTGAAAGACTTCTTCTGAGAAAAACAAGTCCTAGCCCAACACTAGATGGCAAACGTATGCAGAGCATGTAAATCTGCAGCACAAGTCCTAGCATAACACTAGATGGCAAGGGTATGCAGAGCATGTAAATCTACAGCACTACATGCTACCTAACAGATGCTTAAAAGGTAAGTAACATTTTCCTTTCTTATCAAGGTCTGGCCTTTGATCATTTATCTTCTTCGAAAGATCTATTAATATTAAGGCAAAGGTCCTTTGTAGTTTCCTTTCCATCTGTTTTTAATTTTGCCCATAGAGGAGGTGTGTGGGGGTACAGTCACCCCGCTACCTTGCATACAGAGGAAAATATTATGTTGGCAAAATTTATCAGTCCTGCGGTGTCGTCCTCACCTTCTTGAGGAGCTCAGGATCCCTTATCTAACTGATAGGATTCAATTTTCACCACTCATGTTATGGATTTCCATTTGTTGTAATCCAGTTGCTACATTAACCAGATTGATTATTAAAGTATTTTTATCTTTGGACAGACCTGGTAAATCGAGATGCCAAGCTATTTTAAATCTCTCTGTACACAACTAGGCAGAGCAGACATCTACAACTCCCCTTTGACCATTACCAAGAAGGCTAAGTTATGGGCGAAGACAACCTTTTATCAACACATAACTTATTATAAAGAGGTTTTTGAGCTGTCTAAATCATCTGTCAAGTCACATTTTATGGTTAAGACAACTAACAAAATGGAACCTTATCTTTCTTATATTCATGATACATGGGATTGTTATTTGTTAATACGCTTTAGGATGGGACTTGTGCTATAATAGTCAGCATTTCCTTTGGGCAGAAGATTACACAACTGCACTTTTGCACAATGTAGATCTGCACTTCTATATTTGCAGATGCTTCCATTGCTGTTAGTATGCTATGCTGTTAGTCGTTACTTGTCTGCTGGTATTAGAATACGGACATGTCTTAACATGTATATTGTGATGGATTTTACATTTTATATATTGTTTTATTTGTTTGCTTTTATGGTTCTTGTAACCGAATAAACATGAATTGAAATTCCAAAAGTAATTGCAAATGACCACACCGATGGAGCCCCAGGGCTGAATGGTCTTCTCCTTGAAAACAAATCCTGAGTTCTGGGCAATGGAATTGTGCACACTGTTTGAGCATGTATTATATAATGAGGTTGCCCTAGATTCATGGAGGGCATCGACAATGTAACCGATATATAAAGGGGGCGATAAATCTAACCCAGCTAACTATCGGTTAATAGCCCTTCTGGATAATAAAGCAAATGCAGGTCTTTTACTTCATGAGCTAAGCAAAGGGGCAACAATGTAAGATGTTCCCTGGACCATACTGCGTTCTGTCAAGGAACAGGAACCATATCAAACTTAATAGCACTCTCCTTAAGCATAGAAATCTCCTTGATGTCTTGTTCATTATTGTACTCATTCTTTGTAGATTTGTTTTGTCAAACATCTGTTTATTGAACACATTTTCCAGCTTCATACAAACAGGCACGCGGCCTCACCTTTTCTCCCGCTTGCATCCCCCCCCCGGCTAACAAATACACAGTTTCTAAAGGTGCGAGACAAACAGTATGCACTCCCTTTTGTCGGCATTAATCTGCCAAAAGAAAATTCAACAACATAACTTGAAACCCCCGTCCCCTCCCCTCCCTCCCCTGTGGTGGAGAAGCAGTATTCTAACATGTCCTTGCTCGCTACTGGATCCTTGCGCAAAACGAGACCTCCCTCCGCGTGCCTCCACCAAGGAACCCCACTTGCCAACGCTGGCCTATAGCTCCATGGGGGACCCCCATGGGTGCCCTAAAACTGAAACAGGTGCAAGTCACTCAGCGTAGGAGGGCAGACCACCAACGGGAGACCCTTTGTGAGGTATGACACCAAGGGACCCCATTTATACTCAAGGTTTTTATAGTCATCCCTAAAGATGTCTGCCAATCGTTCCATCGTGATTATTCTCCACAGTCGTGTGTGCCATTGTGCCAGTACAGGTGCCTCTTTTCTTTTCCAGTTAGCTGCAATAGCCTTTTTGGCCGCCCCCAACCCCGCCCACATGATTGCCTTATCCGCCTTCGTCTGGTGCTCCAAAGCGTCATCTCTTCATCCTGAAAGTGTTGTTTCTATCGTATTCGGTAACGGATATCCCAGAATATCTTTCATCTGTGCCAAGATCTCCTCCCAGAAAGGTTTAATGGAAGGGCAGTCCCACCAGATGTGGCAAAAGTCTCCAAGTAGGCCGCAACCCCTCCAACAAAGGTCTGAGGTACGGGGAAAGATCTTTTTGAGTTTAGTAGGATACAGATACCATTCGCACATTGTCTTGTAGTGTGCCTCCCGTAAATCTATCGAGTGAATGTGCTTCGTGAGATCCATCCATAAATATTTCCAGTCCCCCGGTGTTACCTCTCTACCCAGGGTCTGTTCCCAGAAGTGCGTGTAACGTGGACTTGGTGTAATCGTTGTGGAGACCAGAAGGCCATATAGGTAAGAAATTACCCCTTTTGTGGTGCCTGCCTTCCTCACAGAGGATTCTGTCGGGGACTTCTCCCGGGTAGCAGCCTCCCTGACAGGTGGATGAAGCACCCAGTGCTTCAATTGCAGGTAGTGGAAGCGTTCCGTTGGTAAAACATTAAAGTCACGCTGACAATTTTCAAAAGTGAGAAAATTAAAATTATGGAACAGGTCTGAAATCACCAGGCACCCCCCTCCCTCCAAGCTTCGAACGGGCCTGCCTTCAGTGCCGGTGGAAACTCCGGGTTGAAGTGTATGGGGGTGTTTGGGGAAGGGAAGGAGGTCCACCCCAGGCTACGAGTCACCTCATCCCAGATCCTGAGAGGGGTTTGAGTGGGGGTGCTCAAGTAGGCATTGAGAGGTCTGTCTTTTTTGGGTTTCCAGAGGATATCCTAGATTGTTCTACCGACTATCGCTCGGTCCATGTGGAGCCAGTGTTTGTCCGATTCCTTCATGGACCATTCCAGTATCACTCTCAGCTGTGCCGCCTTATAATAAAGTCCGAAGTCTGGTAGTGCCATCCCTCCCTCGGCTCTCGGTTTTCTTAGCACTCGGAAGGGAAGGCGAGCCCTCCCCCCCCACCCCTGCCAAATATACCGTAGGATCAAGGAGTGCACGCCCGGTAAAAAGTCCTTTTCCAGTTCTATAGGTAGCGCTTGAAACAGGTACAGCAGTTTGGGAAGTATTGTCATCTTAACTGCGATTATCCTCCCCAGCCAAGAAATAAACAGCGGTTTCCTGCTGTACCTGAGCCAGCAAAGGCGGGAAATTCGCTTTGAACAGGCCTTCTACGCGAGAGGTGATCTGGATCCCTAAATATGTTAATGTATGTTTGGCCCATGCAAATGGGGACTCTCCCTGAATCAACGCCAGTTCCCCCTCCGACAAGGTCAAATTCAGCACGGATGATTTGGTCAAATTAACCCTGAAGCCTGCGACCTCCTCGAAATCCCTCAGTTCCTCCTGAAGGGCTCGCAAAGAGGAGCGGGGGATGTAAGTGTCAGGAGTACGTCGTCAGCAAACAATGAGACTTTATGCTCGTCTCCCCCAAACTTAATCCCCTGGATCTCCGCTGCCGCTCTGAGCCGGGCCGCCAGCGGCTTGATGCTCAGGATAAACAGCAATGGGAAAAGGGGGCACCCCTGGCGCATGCCACGTCCAAGGTCAAAGGGGCTTGAGCTCACTCCCTTCACCTGGACTCTAGAACACGGAGTCCCATAGTTAGCTCTGATTATTTTAATGAACCTTTCTCCGAATCTGAAGCGTTCCAGGGTGAGAAACATGAACTGCCAATCAACCCTATCGAAGGCTTTCTCTGCATCCAGCCCTACCACCACTGCTGGGATCCTAAATTTGGATACCTTTTCTATGAGGTGTAAAGTCCTCCAAATATTATCGTGTGTTTGTCTTCCTTTTATGAATCCGTATTGGTCCGGGTGGATAATGTCAGGCGTTAGGTCTTCTAGTAGGGTCGCCAGGATTGCTGAATAAAGTTTAGCGTCCAAATTGAGTAACGCTATCGGTCTGTAGGATGCGCATTGCTGGGAGTTCTTCCCTGGTTTTGGTATCACCGTGATCAGCGCCTCTGCCATGGACGGAGTCACTCCCTGCCCGTTCGCTATGTCATTAAATAGAGTTGTGCGGTGTGGAGCTAGCTTAGTTACAAAGGTTTTATAGAAGTGGACCGTTAGACCATCAGTCCCTGGTGACTTATGGGGCTTGAGGGCCAGGATGGCTTGTCTCACCTCCTCCCCTGTTATTGGTTCCTCCAGCTGTTCTCTCCAGGCAGCCGAAATCTGAGGAAGTGCCAGAGGGGCCAAGTAATCTGACTGGGCTACCGTGTCTAAGGGGGTGGCTCTGTAGAGGGCTTGGTAGAAATCACCAAAAGTATTAGCCTTAGTCTGGTCGTCGTGGACTAGTTCCCCGTCGCCTTTATCAATGCCCCCAATATATTCCCGTTTTTCCCGGAGCTGTTGCGCCAAGTGTGTGCCCACCTTGTTACCCTGAGCATATGCGTTGTGTCGAAGCCGCAGGAGGGTAAATTCGGCTCTGTTAGTGTTTATTGCACCTAGCTTCCCTTTCAGAGCACTCAATTGGCGCCTCAGGACTCTGGTGGGGGTCCTTTTGAATTCGCTTTCTGTCCGGGCCAGGGACGCCTCTAGCTCTAACCACTCCTTTGTCCTCTGCTTGTTCAGGGCTGACATAATTGCAATGCATTTGCCCCTTAGGACAGCTTTGAAGGCGTCCCAGTTGATTTGGGGCGATGTCTCCCTCGAGTTGTTCATTAAAAAATATTCCCTAATTGCTACCCTTAACTCGTCCCTGAGCACTCTGTCTCGTGTCAGAGAGGCCGGAAAGTACCACCTAGAGGGACCCTGTTCCCCCCCACAGTGTAGGCTCACCGTAACAGGGCTATGATTCGACAAAGCAATGGGGAGAATCCTGGCATCCTGGAGGAAGCCCTGCAACCCCTGGGACAGGAAAATATGGTCCAGTCGAGAGTAGGAAGAAAGAAGTAAGAAAAAATTATAATCTTTTGTGGTCGGATGGAGAACTCTCCAGGCGTCCTCAAGTCCCAAATCTTGGAATGTGTGTTTTAAAGTGTTAGGGAAGCTACCTCCTGGCGCTCTGTGGGGGTGAGTGCTATCATCTGATGGGTGCCATGTCAGGTTGAAGTCCCCCATCATAACTTTCTGGCCCTCTGCAAACCCTCCCACCGTGTCTAGTAATGTGCGAACAAACGCTGCTTGGCCTGTGTTTGGGACATAAGCCGAAATGAAGGTCACCTTTCTACCTCTAAGTGTCCCCTTTACCATGACCACCCGTCCCTCCCTGTCCATCTTTATCCCCTCCGGTTGAAATTGGGTACTATTATGGAACATTAACGTCACCCCATTATGTTTTGTTTTAGCAGATGACGGATATATCAGCGAGTAGCTTTTATGTACGAGTCTCATTTCTTCCGTCCTTTTAATGTGTGTCTCTTGAAGAGCCACCACGTCAAACTGGTGGTCCACTAAGTATTTCCATATTTTCAGTCTCTTGGACGGAGAGTTCAGCCCCTTTACATTCCACGAAGTGATTGTAATCATAGCTCCGTGTTACCCCACTCTCCTGCCCATGGTGTCCCCAGTCATACCCCCATCTCCCGCTCTCCCCGCGAGCGCCGGTCTTGGCTCCACCCCCTCCCCTCAATCCCCTCATGTTGAAGCAAGGCATGACCACCAGTATTCTGCCCCCTCTGGTTCTCCACCACCTCCCCTCAAAAAACAAAAAACAAATTAGAACAGTTAACCCATAATGTAGAAATAACTAGGCCCGAAACATTGGGCCTCCTGGTGTCAAGTACCACGCACCTTAAACTAGATCTTCCACAGGAGCAGATGACTTTTCCCGAAAACCCCACACCCCACTGAGAACGGATGATAAAATCCACTGCCAGTAGTGAGGGGGAGAGGGGGATGGGATAAAAGAGAGACACCACTGCTGTACCTCTTCCGCTCAAACTAGGAGTTCTTTCCTATTCAGCTAGGCATCTGTAACACAAAGCACAACATTAATACTTTCCCAAACTACCTCTCCACCACCACTGCTCACCTTCTACCCTGTCTTGTCTCTTACCTTAAACTCCGCAGTGATTAGCTTCTCTCTTGTGATGAGATTGAGTTTGATAGAAGTAGTAGTAATATTGTCCTTGCAAATCTCTGACTCTCTTATTAGGTGACAGAAGTCAAATACTGATGGTAAGTAAAATATATATATATATTGTTACATACACTGTAGAGATGAAAAGATGAGACTACTGCCAAAAATTCTCCTTCAGTCTATTGTCTTGGTGTTGAGTCTTTTCTTAGTGCTGATAACTTAATGAAAACTGCGCTAGTAGTTTGCATTCAATGTACATTCTTGCTACAATTCAAACTGAGGACTTGCGCTTGTAGGTGAGACAAGAAACTAATGCTGGAGCAGCCTATAAAACGAACTGACTCTGCTGGGCTGCAAATTATTGTTAAATGTCCCAAGGAGAACCGAAAAATATGCTCTTAAAAAAGACTGAGCCAAAACTAGAAGCGTGCTTAACTGAACCTGCTAAAAAATACTCCAATGCAGGTAGAAAACGAAGGCGCGCTGAAATAAAGGCAGACACACTTACTTGTGAGGACGGGAAAGAAAACTCTCTCTCTGAAGGACTCACAAGAATGCCAAGGCGTTCCGAGAAGGGCTTACAAAAAACGATGAAGAACCGCTGCTCTGGCTTCAAAAATGATATGCTGCTGAAGAAATCAGGCGGAGACAAGAATTCCTGCCTTCCCTGACTGAATCTCTGTGGTAACTTGAAACGCGGACACTGAAACGTCCGAACGCTTCTAAACGACCGTTGAAGTGCGCTGTGCTAATGGTGTACGAGCGCGAACAGCTGCCCTCCACTACCAACTGTCCAAACACTAGAACGCTAACTCCCAGGGAAAAAATGACCTGAAACGGCAATCTTTACAGACAACTGGAGGGAGGGGGGCTGGAAACTTTTAAAATGAGAATCGGCGCAGCCGATTCCATGGGTAGTTTAGTACTCTCTTCCTAGGCCTGGAACCAAACAGAAAGGGACTTAGGGGTCTTGATTGGCCAATCCTGACAGTACCCCCACCAAAGCCCCTCCTCCTCCCTCCTTAGGTCGGTGAGGGTGGGTCTTATGGAATTCTCGTACCAATCTGGGGGCATGAACATTGGAAGCAGGTTCCCAAGATCTATCCTCTGGCCCAAAACCTTTCCAATCCACTAAATAGAAAATCTTTCCTTTCTTTAACTTGGAATCAATTATGTGTTTAACCTCAAACTCCTCTCCTGACTGACACTGAATTGGAGCAGGTGGGTGTGTCTTCCTCAAATTTAGCGGATTTCTCTTGACTAAAGAAACATGGAAAACGGGATGTATTCTAGAATTAGTGTGGAGCCTGATCTGGACACTAACTGGATTCACCATCTTGTCCACTAAATATGGACCCACAAATCTAGGTTGGAATTTCCGATTCCCTTTTAACCTCATGTTCCTAGTGGAAATCCAAACCTCATCTCCAGAGTTAAACACAGGATTACCTCTTCTTTTCTTATCTGCTTGTCTCTTGTGTGCTTCCTTAGCTTTCCCTAAATTTTGTGTAGCAGTTTGAAAAGCCTCTTGTAACTCACCCACTACCTGCTCTACAGCTGGAACTTCACTCTCAGATTTACCCATTAACGTGTTAGGATGCCTGCCAGCATTTAAAAAGAATGGGGAATAACCTGTAGACGAGTGAACTGCGTTATTATACGCAAATTCAGCCGCCCAAATCAAATCAGGCCAATCCCCTTCATGATCCATCAAATAAAGGCGTAAATACTGTTCCAGATCTTGATTGACTCTCAGTCTGACCATCGGTTTCAGGATGGAAGCTGGAAGACAATCGAGAGTCCACTCCTAATCTCCCCAAAAAGGCCCTCCAGAAGCAAGAGATGAATTGAGGGCCCCGATCAGAGATGACTACCTTGGGAATTCCGTGAGCTTTGACTATGTGTTGGGTGAATAATGTGGCCAGATGAGCAGAACTGGGAAGGGACTTTAAGGGAATAAAATGACTCATTTTCGAGAAATGATCTACCACTACCCAAATGGTGGAATAACCCTGACTGGAAGGAAGGTCTACAATAAAATCCATTGAAACTGTATGCCATGGATAGGGGGCAATTGGCAAGGGCAAAAGTAAACCTTGTGGGGCCTGTCTAGAAGCCTTCCCCTTTACACACTGTTCACAGGAAGCCACATATTGTTTCACCTGAGCGTCTAAATCAGGCCACCAAAATTCACGTTTAATCAGTTCCGAAGTTTTCTTAACACCCTTATGACCAGCCAACAAATCATCATGAAAATGTTCCATAATTTTCTTTTGTAGTTCTTCTTTAGGAACAAACAAATGGCCTTGATGGTATGGTTTGCCATTCTTGATATCTCTCCCAGACTCTTTCTGACTCCAAGCAAGCATTTCTTCTTCTGACATTGACTCTCTTATCTTGTCTTCTAACTCTGGAAACCAAATGGTGGCAATGATCTTCTCCTCTGGAATGATGCGTCCTTCTTATTTAGCTTCCTCTTGATCCCCAACATTCAAGCGAGATAAGGCATCGGCTTTTCCATTGGTTGAGCCGGGTTTGTAGGTCAAAACAAAATTGTAATCAGCAAAGAATAGAGACCACCTCAATTGTCGAGGGGTCAGGGTGCGAGCAGATTTCAAAAATTGCAAATTACGATGGTCGGTAAATACAGTAACCTCATGTCTAGCACCCAACAAATAATGCCTCCATTCCTGAAAGGCGTCTTTTACTGCAAGCAACTCCTTGTCAGCAATGGAGTAGTTGATTTCTGCTGCAGACAACTTCCGTGACCTATAGGCAACAGGATGCAACTGCCCGGTAGTCTTATGCCTTTGAGACAATATGCCTCCAATTGCTAGATTGGAAGCATCAGCTTCGACAAAGAAAGGTTCTTCAGGATTCGGATGCTGTAAGATAGGAGCTGAAGTGAACAAATCCTTTAAATCTTGAAATGCCTCCTCAGTTTCAGGACTCCAAACAAATTTCTCCTTCTTTTTTAGGAGCCGTGTAATGGGAGCTACTCTTTCAGAAAAGTTGATGATGAATCGTCTATAGAAATTGGCGAACCCAAGGAAACTTTGGATTTCTTTCACACTATGAGGAGGAGGCCAATCTTTGATTGCTTTCACCTTGGACTCATCCATCGACACTCCTTCAGGGGATAAAACAAAACCCAAAAATTCCACCTGAGTGGAGTGAAAAACACATTTTTCAAGCTTCACAAACAGCTGGTGGTCAAGCAGTTTCTGCAAAATAGCTCGCACGTGACGAACATGGTCTTCCTGGCTAGGCGAAAAAATAAGGATGTCGTCAATGTAGACCACTGCACAGCGATCCAAGAATTCTCGAAGCACATCATTTACAAAATGCTGAAAAGCAGCAGGGGCATTACACAGGCCGAAGGGCATGACCTGATACTCAAATAGGCCAAACCGTGTTTTAAAGGCAGTTTTCCATTCTTCCCCTTCAGCCATTCTAACAAGATGATAGGCCCCTCTTAGATCCAATTTCGAGTACCAAAGAGCATCCTTCACTTGATCTAGTAACTCCGAAATCAAAGGTAACGGGTATTGATTTTTCTTCGTGACTGCATTCAAAGCACGATAGTCGATGCAGGTCCTAAGAGTTCCATCCTTCTTCGGAATAAAAAAAAGTGGAGAGGAGACTGGGGACTGTGAGGGTCTGATAAACCCGTTAGCTAAATATCGATCTAAGTACTCCTTTAAATGACAATTCTCGTTTTCTGAAAGAGCATAAATTCGGCTGCAGGGTAGAGAAGCTCCAGGCTACAACTCGATTTTACAATCATACTCCCGATGAGGGGGTAGCTTTTCAGCCTCTAGTTCATCGAATACCGTCTTCAGGTCTTGATATTCCACAGGAACCTCTGGAGCTTCTACTGCACAAATCACCAGAGGCGTCTCCGCCAAAAGAGACGGTTGAGAAGGATGATGATGGGAGACTCGGGAATGGAAGCAATGCTCTCTGCAATAGTCAGAATCCAAATCTATAGTTCTCTTTGCCCAATCAATGCGTGGATTATGTTCTGTCAACCAAGGGAGTCCCAAGATCAACTGAAACTGTGGGGCATCAATGAGACTAAATCTCAAATAACTTTGATGAGAACCTGGGCCTTCCACAGTTACTTCTTCTGTTTCATAAATGATAGGACCAGAAGACAAATTGGTACCATCAACTGCTCGCACCGCTTCGGGTTTGGCCTTCTTTAAAAATTGGATACCCAAGGACTGAGCAAACTTAATATCGCAGAAATTCCCAGTTGCCCCTGAGTCAATCATTACTGAGATTTCATCTACCTCGATGGTTCCAAACTTGATCCGACTGGAAATTATCAAATGAGGGGCTGCCGATTGTAAAGTGTTTACCACCAACTGAGAATTAGGAGTTGTCTTGTCAGACGCACCCACCAGAGCAACTCCCTTTACTGGTGGGGCCTGTCTTTTACCCATGCGCTGACCTTAGGTTTCTTCGGACATTCTTTGACGAAATGCCCAGAATTTCCACAATACATACACAACTTTCCACTTCTGCGCTTCTCTCTCTCCTCCTTGGTGAGTGGACCCCTCACGGATCCGATTTGCATAGGCTCCTGTGCAACAACAGTCTCACTGGATTTAACTGGTTCTGGTTTCATTCTATCTAAACGAGGTGGAAATGATCTGATATCCTTACGACGTTCGCTCTTTCTTTCATTCTGTCTTTGATCTATCTGCAATACAAGATCAATTAACTCAGACACCTCCGTAGGTCTTTTGGGAATCTGTGCCAATCCATCCATCAGTTCATCCTTAAGGCCCCTGTAGAATATTGCAGCTCTCTTGGCTTCAGGCCATTGGGTCTCTACAATTAGTTTATTAAATTGTGCTAGGTAGGCTACCAACTCCCGATTGCCCTGTCTTAAGTCTAAGAGCTCATTATCGGTGGTCTGTGATATGGTTCTTCGATCAAAAATCCGCAGAAACTCAGCCTTGAAATCTTCGAAGTTATAAAGTATGGGGTCATTGCTATTCACCAATGGCATGGACCAAGCCGCTGCATCACCACTCAGGTAAGACAATAAAAAGGCCACCCTTGATTGGTCCTCCTTAAAAATGATAGGTTTACACAAAAAATGTAAGGAGCATTGAGTGATAAACACTTGGGCCTTATTGGGATCGCCATTAAATCTCTCTGGGGCGGCTAAGGGAATGGAGGGTGACATGGCATGGATAACTTGAGTGGTCAATTCTGTAGCTGAAGGAGAAGGGGAAAAGGTTTGTGATTTATGCTCTTTGGACATTAGATTCGCCTCAGTAATGAAATCATCAAAGCGCTGTCTAAAGAAACTAGCCTCCTGACTTGACCTTCTAACCTCCTCTCTAAGACTCTTGTTATCTTCCATAGTTTCACTAAGCTGTTTTTGTATCCCTTCCAATACCGCCGCTAAAGCCTTAACATCAAATCCCTCAGCCATCCTGCCCAGGCGGAAGTTGGAGTATGGCACTTCAATCTGTCAAGTACCACGCACCTTAAACTAGATCTTCCACAGGAGCAGATGACTTTTCCCGAACTCCCCACACCCCACTGAGAACAGATGATAAAATCCACTGCCAGTAGTGAGGGGGAAAGGGGGATGGGATAAAAGAGAGACTCCACTGCTGTACCTCTTCCGCTCAAACTAGAAGTTCTTTCCTATTCAGCTAGGCATCTGTAACACAAAGCACAACATTAATACTTTCCCAAACTACCTCTCCACCACCACTGTTCACCTTCTACCCTGTCTTGTCTCCTACCTTAAACTCTGCAGTGATTAGCTTCTCTCTTGTGATGAGATTGAGTTTGATAGAAGTAGTAGTAATATTGTCCTTGCAAATCTCTGACTCTCTTATTAGGTGACAGAAGTCAAATACTGATGGTAAGTAAAATATATATATATATTGTTACATACACTGTAGAGATGAAAAGATGAGACTACTGCCAAAAATTCTCCTTCAATCTATTGTCTTGGTGTTGAGTCTTTTCTTAGTGCTGATAACTTAATGAAAACTGCGCTAGTAGTTTGCATTCAATGTACATTCTTGCTACAATTCAAACTGAGGACTTGCGCTTGTAGGTGAGACAAGAAACTAATGCTGGAGCAGCCTATGAAACGAACTGACTCTGCTGGGCTGCAAATTTTTGTTAAATGTCCCGAGGAGAACCGAAAAATATGCCCATTAAAAAAGACTGAGCCAAAACTAGAAGCACGCTTAACTGAACCTGCTAAAAAATACTCCAATGCAGGTAGAAAACGAAGGCGCGCTGAAATAAAGGCAGACACACTTACTTGTGAGGACGGGAAAGAAAACTCTCTCTGAAGGACTCACAAGAATGCCAAGGCGTTCCGAGAAGGGCTCACAAAAAACGATGAAGAACCGCTGCTCTGGCTTCAAAAATGATATGCTGCTGAAGAAATCAGGCGGAGACAAGAATTCCTGCCTTCCCTGACTGAATCTCTGTGGTAACTTGAAGCGCGGACACTGAAACGCCCGAACGCTTCTAAACGACCGTTGAAGTGCGCTGTGCTAATGGTGCACGAGCGCGAACAGCTGCCCTCCACTACCAACTGTCCAAACACTAGAACGCTAACTCCCAGGGAAAAAATGACCTGAAACGGCAACCTTTACAGACAACTGGAGGGAGGGGGGCTGGAAACTTTTAAAATGAGAATCGGCGCAGCCGATTCCATGGGTAGTTTACTACTCTCTTCCTAGGCCTGGAACCAAACAGAAAGGGACTTAGGGGTCTTGATTGGCCAATCCTGACACCTGGGACCCTGCTGTAACATCGTTCCAGGCTATGGGCGGTCGGCTGTCGCCTAGGCCCTAGTCCGTCGACCCGCTGACATTGTGAAATATGTAACGTCGCTGTCCTTATGTCCAGTTCAGTGATAAAGTAGCGCATGCCACGTAACGGTGTCGCTGGTCATCGCGGTTCCATCTCAGGTGGCCCGCACAGCTCTCATCTGTCGCCGGAAACCTCTCACCTCCCTTCCCCTCCGAGACCAGGGCCCTGACATCAAACCCCACTTGTAGCTGGATAGTCGGCTCTCTCCTTTGCGAATCAAGTCTTGGTTTGGCGTCCTCTGAAGACCTCTCTCCAGGATGTCGCTCCTGATCGCGTTGCCTCTCTTGTTCTTCCCACCGGGCCTGATGCGTCCTCTTCCGGGATCGGGAGGCCGAGGATCTCTAGATCTTCCCTTAGCTCTGTGACGTGCCTTGGTTTATTTTAGTATTCAAAGGCCAGCCCAAAGGGGTAAGTCCATCGGTATCTCACCTGTTCGCCCCTTAGTTTGTCTGTGAGAGCCTTGAAGGATTGTCGTCTTTGTAAGGCGCCTGTGCCAAGTCTTGGTAGAGTGAGCAGCGAAACCCCTGGAAGGAGATTGCTTCATTCTTTCTGGCCTCCTTTAATATGGCTTCCTTTACCTTGAAGGAATGGAGCTTCACTAAAACATCTCTGGTTCGCCTTTTCTCCCCAGGGGAAGTGGGTGCAACCCTCTGCGCTCTTTCAATCTTAATCTTCATTTGCTTGGCGCCGAGGATCTCCGCGAAGAGCCCTTCCACGAAGGCCTCCAAGTCAGGCCCTTCCGCCCCTTCCTCCAGGTCTCTAATACAGATATTGTCTCTTCTTGACCTGTTTTCCAGGTCCTCGTTTTTCAATAGGGCCATTTGCAGTTGGGTGTGCAAGCGCTGTACCTTATCGTGTGTATCCGTCACTCTTTTTTCTAGGTCATGTGAGCGTTCCTCCATCTCCAGCAGCCGCGTCCCAATAGAGTCCACATCGTGCTGCAGGGAAGTCATCTTTTCCGACAAATCCGACTTCAATTGGTCCATTGAGGCCTGGAGATCCCCCTTTAGCTTGTTGCGCAATTCCATATTAAGGTCCTTCAGGGACGCCAGCAGGCCTTCCTTGGTTAATGCCATCCCTGCGTCGACACTCCCCTGTTCGCCCGTCTGTTTTTTCTCTGCCGGTGTAAAGTAATTTGACACCTTGGAGACAGCTTTTTTAGGTGGCGTAGATGTGGTCACTCTCCACTACCAGGTGATCTTGGTCCCCTACGGTCGCCAGGGGATCCTTCTTGGCGGTGGTGAGGGGCAGGCGCGCTTGTAGGGATGTGGCCTCGATGTGTACCCCGAACCTTCCTAGAGCCTGAACTGGTGTGACTTCTCAAGGCGGGAGCAGCTCAAGGCGGCCATCTTAGGGTCAGGCATAGACTGTGTGCTCCGGTGACTCACCGAAATGAGAGTGTCCTCAAGTCCTCGCAGGACCTTTCAAATTGCCTCAATATTCTTCTCTTGTCCCTTCAGCAGCCTCCGGGGAACCCCCTGCATTGTCTCTCATGTGGGGTGACACATCCTCCATCTTAGGGTCAGGCGGGCCAACGTGAGGGCTGTTTCTGCCTCCCTGTGACCAGATCAGTGGTCCCCCTGCCCTCTGATGGCCAGCAACCGATATTGGCAAGACCTGGGGGGCCCCCCTGCAGCTTACTCACCCCCACGGGGTTGGTGCGGTACTCGGCCGGTGTGCCCTCCAGTGCACATAACTCCTGCAGTATAGCGCTATATTCGCGCTCACCGGGATGCCCAGAACTCCTGCACCGGCCGTCGCGGGCACATCAAGGACCTCCTCTCCGCTTCTTCTCCTCTCGGACTCCTGGCTAATGTCGGGCCTGTCGGCGAGCCGGCGCTATCTTGGTTCGCGGCGCGCGAGCAGCTGACGGGAGTGCGCAATCGTCGGAGGTCCACTGTCAGTTCTCTTCCTCCCCGGTTGATGCGCCCTCGTTTCCGCAAAAAACAGCTTGGTAGCGCCTGCGGAAGCGCTAGATGTCAGCCGGCGACCGACGGAGCTCAGACGGCTCACGTCCGATCGGCCATCTTACTTGGCCACGCTTCTCTTTGTAGATTTTAACGCAGGTTTTAACTGCATCCCAAGAAATAACTTGTGGAGAAAACTAGCCAACTGGGGCATTCCTTTAGATTTGCGTAAGAAAATCCAATTACTGTATACTGGCTGTGCGTAAAACTTGGTGATGGAAATAATCTGTCACGAAAAGTACAAATGATGTCATGTTTAAAAGAGGGATGCATACTAGCACTGTTGCTTTTTAATTTGTACATATCAGGCTTATCAGAAGGTCTGGATAAAACAAAAGCACACCCTCCAAAATACATGCCAAGTTAATTTCAAACTTACTAAATGCGGAAGATCTCCTCTTGCTCAGCCAAACTGAAATAAGGCTGCAGAGGCTGCTCAATAAGTTATATGCGTTTACAGAGTTGAATAAACTGGAGGTTAATTTAAATAAAACAAAAGTATTAATAATTGGGAAAAAGATCAACAAACCTGGTATCTGGCATAACACTGGTCACAACATCACTAAAGAAGCTGAATACAAATATCTAGGTGTTATTATAGACTCTAGAGGCTTTTTCCTCTTTCATAAGCAGTCCATTAGATCTTAGGTAAGGGCATTAACCTCAGCTTTTTTTCGGCTTTCCAAATCATTGTGCGGCCCCACCATTGAGCCTATCAAAAAACAATGACCGCCAAGCTGTTTCCTAGCATTATGTACGGCAGCTAAATTTTGAGGGGCATAGAGGCCAATCTCCTTGACACGTTAGTAGCTACTATATATAAAACAATAGTCCGTCTGCCAAAAACATCCTTGCAGGCTCAAGTGCGACTTGAGTTTTGCCTCCCCAAACAAGTCATAACAAGATCAGGTTCCTTCCTAAGGATGTGCCTACGTCTAGCACAAGAAGACACGCTTGACAGCTTACTATGGACGGAAATTAATACTTTCAACAGGGCCGGTTCTAGGACTTCTGGAACCCTGGGCAGAAAGGGAATATGTGAGGCCCTTCTAATTTGTATGCAACGTGACATCACAGGCAGTGATATCACAGGAAGTGCCATCAATTGACTAGTGCTGAGCAACTTTGCAAGAAGCAACTTTCTTGGTGTGGATGTCAGTAAAATAATAAAAACATAACTATTAACACTAATAAAATAAGTACATCTATTTTAAATTTTGATTAACTGGAAATACATTATAATAGTGACACTGGATGGAAAGATTTGGTCTAGGTCTCTGTGAGAAGTTGGCCTGGCATATGCTGTCCACTAATTATAGTGGGCACCTTGTACCAGTCCAAACAACCCTTATTGGAGTTAGGTTTAAAGACAACCTTTATTGAAAGCTATCCTAGTGGTAGCTATGGAGAGCAGCCTTCAGGCTAAGTCTTGAAGGAATGTAAAGCAGCTTGTTTTACCAGTCTATAATCTCTTGAGTGACCAAATGAAAGAGCACCACACCAGGTATATATTCAAAATATATGTATTTATTGCTAAACACACCCCTCTAGTCTCTTTATGAGGCTAGAGTTCGAAGTACATAAGTAATAAGTTATTTAAACACAGCAATAGCACAAATACACGTTTGGGCCCTAGGGGCGTACCAAACCATATACCAAAAAAGTGGTATAAGAACCACGACTGAGCTAGACACTAGGCCTAGAGCCTCTAGAAGTGCTTGGACCACAAGGAACCACCCAAGGTAGTGACACAGGGGACCCACTGGGGACGCGTGCAGTGTAAACACACAGCCGCGATTCGCCGTTAACTTCTATGGAGAAAGTCGCGATCAGGAAATTAAAGAAAAGGGACACTTAGAGAATGACTTGGAGCAAACCCTTTGAGAACTAGGACTTTGGAGAGTCTCTACCCACGGGAGCACCGGAGTACTCGTGTTACCTCACCCAGGAAGCCGGGTGCATAGGTGCCTTTCGGGGTCGGGTTTCGTCGCCGATTTGAATGGCGATCTGCTGCAAAGTGCTGCTGGCGACCAAGTGGAAAGTGTCCGGGTGGATCCAAGAGTGGATCGAGGATCTGAAGAACCTGAAAGCAGAGGGGACAGAGTCTGGGTCACTAGCCAGTGACCAGGAAGGCGATGAGCAGATGCCCACCGATGTCGGGTGCTTCAGGTGCGTTGACGGTCGTCTTGACTCCGCAGTCACGATGTCCAGGAGGCGTTGTCGGCAACCAGGAGCAGGATTCGGACTGTCCCACTACGTCTGCTGCTTGCTGAGGTGACGGCGACCGGATTAGACCCAACAGGCCTTGGCAACAGCAAGTCTTGTGGAAAGTGGAAGATGACGATGGTGCAGACCAGCAAGGTCTGAGGGACTCACCCAGTGAGGGTAAGTGAGGGCACGCCTGGAGCAACCAGAGAGCCCAAGAAGAAAAGGTTTGGCCTTCGTGGAGGGCTACTAGCCAACGGAATAGCAACTGCGAAGGAGCCTTGAGACGGTGCACGTGGAGCTGGCTCACAGGACACTCGTGGAGTGGAGGCCAGTGATCTTCGGTGCAGTCGGTGCTGGAGGCTGGGGCTACTCAGAGCCCAAAGCACAACTTCGAGGGAGTCCAGGAAGATGGTGCACTTGCAAATGGGCTCGGTGTCCAGGGGTCACGGTTCCTCGTTACCCACGGCAGCCACGGGCCTCAGCTTCGCTGGCGACTCAGGGTAGCTTCGGGGAAGTCAGGAAATCCACCTCTGGGGATGCAGGGACTTCGGCGTCCGGCGGGAGCTTCGTCGATGCAGACCAGACAGATGCTTCTTTGGTGCCTGCCAAGCAGGGGAGTCACTCCTTGACCCCAAGGGAGATTCTTCTGTCCTCTAGTCTTGAGTAGAGCGTCGAAGGTCCAGGATTCTGTTTCAGAGTTTCGTCCAGGGATAATCTAAAGTCCTAGGGACTGGGTTCCTATACTTATACCAAGTTTAGGGGTTGGACTAACTCTGTGGTCCCACCTATGGGTGGGTCAGGGCAGAGGGGTGGCTACACCCCTTTCCCTTTGTCCAGTTCGCGCCAAAGCAAGGGCTGGAAGCCCCTGATCCGGTTTGAACTGGGGTATGCACAGGGACACCAAATGTGCCCCCAGTGCAGGACTTCAAAGCACACAGATGGTGCTCCCGACCAGCCCCAATACACATTATCCTGTCTGGGGAGGTGGTCACACCTCCCTGCAACAGGAAACCTATTGTCCAGGCCTCCCCTGCCGGAGTTTCGTCCAGCAGCAGGAGGCCAGACTTGTGTCTGTGGCAGCAGCATCCATTTTGTGATGCTGGGGCTTTAGAAGGAAGTTACCGGGCAAGCCAGGGTTAACATGTCTTTCCCTCTAGAAGGGTGGAATGCTACCCCCGCCGCCAGAATTGGCGGGGGGGTAGTATTCCAAGATGTTTGACACCAAACACGACATGTTTTGGTGCAGCCATCCCAAAGTTAGCATTTAACGCGGGGTTATAATGCACTTAAGAGTATGTGGTCATGCTGCACTACAAACAGCATCAGAGAAGGGTCTCCGAACGCTGCAGAGGGGCCCTGCTCATGCAGGGGCACCCTCTCACATAGGAACCATGCACTCTGCCTTCAAGATTGACAAGGCCTGCCATAGGAGTGACTTATAGGTTTATATGTGTGTATGTATGTAGTGATATAGGTAACCTATATAACAGTAAGGGGTGTATGCACCACCTTACCCAGGCTGCAGTAGCAGACCTGTGGTGTCATTTTGGATGGCCTTTCAGGGGTGGCACAATACATGCTGCAGCCCCTGGCAGGCCTCTGAGGTACCTATGCCCTTGGTACATAGTATACCATATACTAGGGACTTATAAGGCCACTCCAGACTCCAATTAGAGATGTGCCTAAGGCACATGGAAACCATTTTACAGAGAAAGCAGATAGACTGGGGTCCTGAATAGCAGGTCCCAGTCCAACTAAGTCATAAACCAGCAAAACACCATAAAAAAAGTGGGGGCAACCATATAGTCAGATTCCACCTTCCTACAGTCTCTCCAAAGCATATAAGTTTAATCAAATGTTAACAATTTGTTTCGGGATTAGTGCATTAGATACGTATGTATGTATGAAGTATTTAAATAGCGCAAACCTAGCCGAAAGGCTGCGAAGCGCAGTACAGGGTCAAAGCCAAAGACCCACTCAACATGTGATAGGAGGAATAGATGGTTTGTGGACTGTGCCTGCATTATAATGTAGTTTCTGTTGTTTGTTTTTTAAAAAGTTGATCATTCAGCTGTTTTCTAAATTGGAGCTGGGTCCAGGCTGTGCGTGTCCGGATAGATATGGGACTATCATTCCAGATCCTCAGAACATAGATGGGAAAGGCCTTTTGCTTGTTTTTTCTGTTTTTAGCACATCATCTTCTTCCGTATGAAAGTGTCCTTGCTGCAGGTGTGTGGAGAGCCACTGGAGATGGTGAGCTTGTCATCCAAGAAGGCAGGGGTGTCATTTGTATAGTGCAAACCTAGTCAAAAGGAGCACTGTACAGAGTCAATGACAAGTATAAAGTCAAAGAGTGATAGGAAAGGTAGCTGGTTTGTTGACTGTTAATGCATTGTGATGGCTTTGCAGATGATGCAGCATGGTTTGAAGGTTGTGCGGGCTGGCAAGGGGATGCTGTGTAGTTCATCACAGTGGAATGACTTGGTCAATTTTCTTCATGCTCTAGTGAGGTGTGCTGCAGCAGGTAGAATGCCCTTAAGTGGGGACTAGTGTGCATTAAAATTCCATAACGGTTTCCCAGATACCCAATGCTAAATAAGGTATGTGCAAGAAAGTTATGAAAGCAAATAACAGTTGAAAACAGCTTGACTTTTATTAAAGGCATCACCCTAGTCACTGTAAAATACTAGAAACTACCAGAATACAATTATATATGGGCTAAAAGTGTTTAATGTAATTTGTTGTGAGCCATGACTACAATACTTCTTTCAAAGTACCCTGAATTCTTTAAATGTTCTGATGCTAATATTTAGGATACATGTACACGGTTCTAGAGTCCATTTCATTTTGTAAATTAGCATGCTGCAGATTTAATGAACAGATTTGAGAAATATCTCCATTCATTTCATTTATCTCAATTTTGAACAACACCTGGACAGCACATGTTCAAATACAATTAAATAATGCTGCGAGCCTGGCCCACTAACCGGGCCATTTTCTTAAGCCCAACAGTGCTGTACTATGGCTGCAAGTCCAAGGGAAGGGAGGCCAGGGCCTCTATGGTTGTGTCTGGTCAGTATTTTACCATCATGGACAGTATTTTCATGTCTAAACCAGAGCAAAAGAACAACATATCTCTACAGAACTTCTTGGGATATAATAATATAGAAGACAAAATCTTTGCTTTATCCACTAAGTAAAAAAATCTCTCAAATTGGAAGTGCACAAAATATAAAGACAAATGGTGTAAGCAGAGGTCTTCAAATTGAGGGAGGCCCCCTTGGTGTGCCTCAATTTATCTCAGGGGGGCACAGCCTCAGCAGTGGCTGAGATTTATTCAAGCATTCAATCCATCACTTTTTTTTAATACTTTAGTGTGTCAGCCAAAGTTGGATGGGTGTGCCCAGACGTGGGTCCCTTGCACACTGTCACTGGAACCAAGCTGTACTTGGCTGATGAGCCCTAACTAATGCGAAACTGGTCCTGAGTTGCTTGTGTTCCCGTTCAGGGAGGTCCTGGCCTGGCATTTCAGTCTGGACTGTTCCCATTGGAGAAGGGTCAAGACTGATTTGCATATCACTGGGTCTAAAATAAGGGGGCATGGTGTGCAAAATAACAATGGACTGGGATGCGCCTGTGTAATTACCGGTTGCTGAGATTAATTCAAGCATTCCATCCATCACTTTTTGTATACTTGTTTTGTGGATAGTAAAATAAAGCCATAATTTGGGTGCATTGGACCCATGACCACACGAGGCCATGGCCCCACTGCACTTGCTGCCCTATTGATAGGTACACACTTCAGAGGGGCCTCTTGCCCTGGGTATTGCAACCATGGTCCAGTGCTGCAAGGCCCAAGACAGCAGGCTACCTTCCTTAGGCCTCTCAGCACTGGGCCATGACTGGTGGCCTAGGGGAGGATGGCCCTTTCCTGGGCTTCGCAGATCTAGAACATGATTGTGTAGTGCATGAGAGAAGGGACCAGTGGCATAGTAATGTAGCCATGGGCACTAATGCAAGAAAATGATGCCGGACAGTAAAACGCAGTCATAATCTGGGAGCACTGGGTCCCTAACATCCATGAGCCCTGGTGCCACTGCACCTGCTGCACTATTGATAACTACACCCCTGAAAGGGGGGCGGAGATTGCTCACGACCAAGATGGCCGCTTGAGCCGAGCGCTCCGCTAAAACCGTCTACGATCCGACCATTATCCTGCAACTGAGCTGCCCTGCGTACTCCCCCGCGTGCCCCCCAAGCTTCGGAACCTGGTGGCAACGTGTTGTTGCGTTCCCGACCGCCGTGCAGGAGCGCTAGGCCATCAACGACAGGCGTCCCAGACCCGGCTGAGCAGGGCCCTGAGCACCGGACTTGCGTGCCTGCGGTGGGCGGGGCACGACCCCAACTGCGGCTGCCTTGGAGGAGTGCGGCCTGCACGCAGCATTGTTAATAGCTCCGGCGGTGGCAGAGTGGCCCGGAAGGTGCGTGTGACATGGGGGGCGGATGCCTCCCACCTTCATGTGGCAGCAGCTGACTGGAGCGAACCGGGTTGGAGTACTGCTGAAGGCCCACGTGGCGACACAGAATGCCCTGTGAGCGGCTAATGGCGGCGCTGAGATAAATGCACAACCACAACCTGGTGTCGGCCTGCGGGGACCAAGGCGGGCAGTTGCGAGGTGGCTTGCCCCTCCCCAGCTTTGAGTGGACAAAACTTAGACGTCGAGTATTGTGGACACTGTGAGTCTGCCGTTTTCGGCGCCTGGGGGCACGGATCTACGTGGGAGGCCGCCCGCACCGGGACACAAGTGGTGCGCTGGTGGGCTGCAGGAACGAGCTACGCTACAAGTGAGTAGTGTGGCGGGACACTGGGGTGCCTCTAACGGGCCGCGTGGCCACGATTGAATCTACGGGCCGCGCTGCAGGCACCGACCGAGAGTCTAGGCCCTGGCCGACGTTGGCGCTGTGGAAGTGACCACTGCAATTGGCAATTGAAGGCGCAGAGCCCCACTGTGCTGCTCGTGGTGGATGGGTCAGTGGCGGCGATCCGGGAGCTGCTGGCGAGTAGGGGACGACACGTGTGAACCTTACTGGTGATGAGAGTGCCATTCCTCACCTCTGATGAGACTGCCCTGAGAACACACAACAACGTTCACGGATAGCAGTGTGGCCCCGCGACCTGGTGTGGCCCTCTGGCCCCCCATTGGGAGTGAGTGCTTCTGGCTGAACCCGGTCCTGGGACCGAGGAGATAATTGCGACGGAGACCAGAGGAGTGTGGGGCGCTTGGGGTGTGACCTCGCCTCCCGATATTCCGACCTCCCAGGTCCTGGCGGCGGTACCGGCGGTAAGTTCTGCACGAGGCTAAAATGGGCAAAGTGGATAGGTCGCAACCGAAACTTTCGTTTGCACAGAAAAGGTCCATGTCCAGCGACAGGTCCACGGAGGGCGCCTCCGGAATGCAGGAGCAGACTGCGGACGACCCAGGCCCGGACATACGTAGCATGCTTGTGGCCATGGAGAAGAGCCTGCAGGGTGGTATTTCGTCCCTTGGTGCGAAAATGGACGCCTTGTCATATAGAATGGACCGCATGGCGGAGAGAATAGACAAACATTCTGAGCGGCTGGATATGTCGGAGCAGAGGCTGACGGAGGTGGAGGAGGCCCACACCACCTTGGACTCAGAACACAAACAGCTAGGCAGAGTGCTCCGAGTCCTGCAGGACAAAACCGAAGATCTTGAAGCGCGCTCTCGGCGCTTCAATCTTCGAATCACGGGTCTTCCGGAGAACACGCCAACTGGTAATATGGAGCAATTCATGGAGCGGCTGCTGAGGACATTACTGGGGGAGGACTCGTTCTCGGCCATGTTTGTGGTGGAAAGGGCGCACCGCACTTTGGGGCCTCGCCCCCCCCCCGGGGGCGCCGCCTCGCCCAGTCATAGCAAAGCTACTTAACTATCGTGATCGTGACGCTGCGCTGAAGCTAGCCAGGGAGAAGCAGCCGTTGGAGTTTGAGGGTTCCACGCTTTTGCTCTTCCTGGACTTTACCGCCCGCGTCCAGGAGGCGCGCCGCCAGTTTGCACCAATGAAGAAACAGCTGCGTGAGCAGGGAGTGGACTACGCCATGCTTTATCCAGCAAAGTTGCGGGTCAACAGACAGGGCTGCTCCCATATATTCACAGATCCGAAGGCGCTGCAGAAGGCGCTCAAAGAATGGTCGCGAGAAGCGCGCTCCAGTCCGGGGCGGCGGCCCCCGGATGAGGCGGCAGGAGGACAACTGACGGAACAAGATTGAATCGGAGCTGGTGGTCCGGAGTGATAAGTATGGTCCTCGACATTGGGACATGGGAGACACTGTTGTTTGGTGGGCGGGGGGAGGGGGGGCTGGTGGTTGGGTGGAGGGGGTTTCAGTATCCAGATTTGGCCGCCGGGCATGGAGGGGCCAGCTGCCTGGGATCCTTTTCCTGTCCCATGGATTTGCCCGGGGCCCCAGTCAGGAAGGCAACGGCCAACATTGAGACTATGTTTTTGTGGACAGATAACTGGCGCTCGCCTTGTATAGTGGACTCTATATTTGATTAAGGGTTTGAGGACTGGTGCCACCGGCGCACTGGCGGGGCCTTGTAGGAAAACTCATGCCTATGGACTCATGATAGCTGTTGCGGGGGGGTGGGGATCATCATATACCAAACGGTTGCATTAGATGTGCTTGACGGTTTTCGGTGGAGGCTTCATAACTAGCTTGGAAATATTCCTTGCCTGAGGAGCGACCTCCGCCCACATGTGAAACACACCTGGGCATGTTCTTTGTTTTTGAGGGAGGGACGGGGTGGGGGGAGGGTACGGGTAAAGTTTGCGACCATGTTGGGGGAGGTCTGCTGTGGGAGGGGGGAGGTTGGGTGTTGAGAAGCAAGCTGCTGTTTTTACAGAGTGATGGTTCTTTCCAACGTGTTTATTGCTTGGGAAGATGTTGTACAAAGCGCAGATCCAGATATGTGATGAGAACACACGACTGTGATGGGGACGCCTGATAAAGCCTGCACGAATGCACCGGTTTCCATGCTTAGAGCACTTACGTGGAAGGTTAGGGGACTGAACGACTACAGGAAACTCCGTAAGGTGTTAAACTATTTACAAAATCATACTATAGACGTAGCTTTACTGCAGGAGACGCACCTCCCGATTGACAGTCCCCTTTTACGCAGTAGAGGTCTGAAGGACAACATACATGCCTCAGGTTTCACCACGCATGCTAGAGGGGTGATTACATGGGTCAACCCAAAATCCTCATATACTATAACACCGTTGGATACTGACAGGGATGGCAGGTACGTTGTATCAAGATGCCAGGGGAAAGGCCATGATTTGGTCCTTGTGAATGTCTATGGTCCAAACTACGACAGCCCAGAATTCTTTGACAAGCTGGTGACGGTAGTCGCCAAATATTCGGACTGCTGGTTCCTCTGGGGTGGGGATTTTAATGTGGTCAGAAACCCAGGGGAGGACAGATCGGGGGCCCAGAGAGACGCCCCACAGCAGCTGCGGGGGCACTGGAAAGCGCTATGTTGCGCCTGGACTTACAGGATGTATGGCGCACTAGATTTCCTCTTCAGGGGGGGTACACCCACTACTCCGCTTACTATAATCTACACACTAGGATTGATTACTGGTTGGCATCCTCTCCTCTCTACGCAGAGGTCCGGGAGTGTAGGGTCCTCCCTCGCACACTGTCCGACCAATCGCCCTTGCTGATAGCGATCAACACCCCCAGGTGAGGCATCCCACCGTTCACATGGCGTTTCCCTCCATACTCGTTGTTGGACACGGTTTTTCAGGCTGAACTCGCAGAGGCGATTGAGACATTCTTTGAGACAAACACGGGTTCAGTGGACAGTCTTCAAGTACTCTGGGAAACGTTTAAGGTGTATATACGGGGCATTGCCATGTCCAAGCATTCGGGTGTCCTCCGGGACATATGCCGCCGCCTGGCAGATCTTGAAAAGAGGTTGGGTGTGCCGGAACGGCGCCTGTTGCTGCAAGCGGACGACGCTGTGGCTTCTGATCTTAAGACTCTATTGGTGGAATATCAGGACGCAGCGGATGCTGAACTGAAACACTTGGGCAAATACGCCAAGGCGCGAGCGTATGGGGAGGGGGAACGACCGGGAGCGGTTCTAGCGCAGTTACTGCGGAGGCGTCGCAGTAGGGTTCAAGTAGCGGACCTTAAATCAGCGGACGGTGAGGTTCTAACAGAGGAGGTAGACATAGCAGAGCGTTTTAGGAGCTATTATGCTGACTTGTATTCAGCGCGCTTTTCTGGGAATGAGGAGGAAATTATGGATTATCTCTCCTATATTAAAATGCACTCCCTCACGAACGCACACCGCGAATATTTGATGCGACCTGTAGAAAAGGATGAGATTATTCTGGCGCTGAAGGGGATGAGATCCGGAAGTGCACCCGGGATGGATAGCCTCACTGTGCCCTTTTATAGAACTTTTCTCGACCTCCTCTTGCCTCATCTGTCCGCACTCTTTGATGATATGTGCCAAACAGGCACAATGCCGCCTACCATGAGAGAGGCAGTGATTGTGGCTATACCCAAACCGGGAAAACGGCCTGAGGAGTGCGTGTCATATCGTCCGCTCTCCCTGTTGAATGTTGACACCAAAATCTTTGCCAAAATTCTTGCCAATAGGTTGGCCCCCTTCGCGCAGATCCTAGTTGCCCCCGAGCAAGCCGGGTTCATTCCAGAGCGGAATCTTACTTATAATTTGCGCACGGTATTTGGGGCTATGCAGCATACTAGACCAGACACCACAGCAGTTGCGGTCTTTTTGGATATGGAAAAAGCCTTCGACTCTGTCGAGTGGCCATTCCTACGGCATGTCCTGACTAGGATGGGTCTGGGTCCGGTTTTTCTACAACTGATCGATGTGCTGTATCACCGCCCCTTGGCCAGAGTCCGCATTGGTAACCTGGTGACGGCACCTTTCAACATTTCCCGTGGGACACGGCAGGGATGCCCGCTGTCTCCGTTGCTCTACGCCCTGGTGGCGGAGCCACTGGCGTGTGCACTGCGTGAATACCATAGTCACAAGGGCCTACGATTGTCAAGGCTTGAGCTCATAGTCTCCAGATATGCAGATGATACCTTACAGTATGTCCGCGATCCCGAAAATAATCTCTCCTCGGTCTTGCGGGAGGTGGTGCACTTTGGCACGCTCTCAGGTCTGCGGGTCAACTGGCCTAAGTCAGTTGTTGTCCCGCTCACGCCTGCTACTAAGCAATATGACCTGGAATATCCCTTGCAGTGGTCCACGGACTCGATCAGATACCTGGGTATCCAAGTACACCCTGATTCGGAGGTAGTATTCAGGGAAAACTATGGGGTAGCGGTTAGCAGGCTGGAGGATGACGTGGAAAACTGGATCAAGCTGCCACTGTCCCTCTTAGGTAAGATCTCCATTATGAAGATGGTGGTACTGCCGCGGTTTTTGTTTTTGTTTCTGAATATCCCCATGGTGTTGCCCACTTCTTTTTTTAGCCGGGTCACGACATTATTGATTAAATTAGCCTGGGCGGGCAAACAAGCCCGAATAAAGTGGCAAACGTTAACCTTGCCGTATGATATGGGGGGCTTGGGAGCCCCCGATTTAAATCTGTATTACAGAGCTGCGCAGTGCGCCCACGCTTATTACTGGATTCATGGCCCACCGGATGCCCCCCACCTCCGCCTAGAGGCGCTTGTGGCGGAGCCGTTGCCTCTTCCAGCCCTGCTTTGTGAGGAAGCTGATCGCAGGACAGGCATACTGGATTCTATAAATGCTACACGGCATGCCTGGCGGTTTATGCTGCAGCTACAGGCGGGCGCCCTATTATATTCCCTGGTTATGCCACTAGACTGGGCTCGCTGGTTACGCCCCTGCAGAGACCAAGGGGTAGTACAAGCACTTAATTCCATGAATTTGCGGACGGCTGGGGACCTGTTTCACAATGGCGCAGTTAGGCGGTGGGAAGATTTGGGACAGCAGGAACCTCCTCCTACTCTGCTGCACCGCTTTCAGTTTCATAGAATCAGACATGCACTGCGAGACCTGCTGGGTGACGATCTACTTGAACCCCCTGAGGTAGCGGAATTAACATATGTCATTAAAGCTCAGGCGCCACGCAAGATAGTCTCCAATGTGTATAGGATGGCTATGTCTCACAGGGCTAACCAGTACACGAGGGCTCGACTGGAGTGGCAACGTGATCTACAGCAACCGATCAATGATGCCATGTGGACATATTGCTGTAACAGTACGTGGCGAATATCGCTAAACGGTAGGCACAGATTAGTCCATTTTAAGTACCTCCAAAGGGTGTATTATACCCCGGAGAGACTCCACAGGTACGGGCTGATGGACACCTCTGCCTGTGAAAGATGCACGGAACCGAGGGCCGACTTTATGCATTTGGCCTGGAGTTGCCCAGGGATATACAAATTCTGGGAACTGGTTTTCAAAGAGTTGGCGACCATCACGGACTCGGAGCTTTCCCCGGAACCTGCCATGGCCCTACTGGGCTACTCTAAAACAATTCCGTGAGCGCAGCGCAAATTGGTTGATATGGCCTTACTACTGGCGAAGCGTAGAGTAGCGATACATTGGCTTCGTGGTCCTACCCCCACTATGATACAGTGGTCGCGCGACATTCTTTACTGCTGCACACAAACAGAGAATTTCAGTGAGTTATTACCCCCCAGGAGCCGTCCCAAAAACTTTTGGGGACTATATGTGACGTATATTGCAACTAAGGGACCAGATCAGTCTGAAAGTGCTAGCGGACAAATTCCCTATGCTCACGATGTGCCAGAGGCCTGAGTCCCCCCCCTGTATCATTCTTCGAATGTGATCACCGATTGCAAAGCTGAGGCTGTCCCTGCGAGGTGGCCTACAGGGGCTTGTATAGACGTAGCCGACAATGGTGGTGAGGGATCGTTTGCATGAACAATGGTTTGTCTACGCAATAAGGTGCTGGAAGGTCATGGAACTGGTTGTTTAATCGCTGATAGTCTCTAAAATCTTGTACATGTGGGTCTCACAGTGATTATGATGTCGCTTTTTTGCTTCTTGTTTGCTTTGTAAGACTTTTGAGAAATAAAGAAATAAAAATTAAAAAAAACTACACCCCTGAGAGAGGCCTCCCCATGAGCCTCACAGCCGTACTGCTGTGCTGCTAAGCTCATGGGCTGGTGCCACCTTCCCTGAGTGTCCAACCACAGCATGCAGCAAGGTCTAGGGGAGAGAGGGCCTCTCCCATTCCTCACAGCTCTGGAACATGACTGTGAGGCCCATGGAAGAGAGGCAGGTAGCACTGCAGTGGTGCCATGGGCTCTGGTGCAAAGTAAAAGCATCTCCTCATCCTTGTCCACTGGCTGCACAGTAAAATAAAGACATAATTTGGGAACATTGGGCACTTAATACCCCTGGGCCCAGTTCCACTGCGCCTGCTGCACTGCTGATGGCTATGCCCCTGACATGGTTCCATGCACAGAGCCATGGTACAGAGCTTTGAGACTGTTTCAGGTGGACCCAAGGGAGGGGCCCACACAAGGTGCATCTCCTGGGCCTGTCCAACATGGTGTAGCACTGAGAGGATTAGGGGAGGGAGCCCCATGGGGCTCACAGTACATAAGCCTGGCTGTGAGGCCCAGGAGAGAAAGGCCCTCCCCAAGGCCTTGCAATGCTACACCATGGCTATGAAATGTAGGCTAGGGGCCCCGACTCCACTAGGCCCCGCAACCATGGTCTAGTTCTGCGAGGCCCAGGAGAGGTGACTTAGAATAGGGGAGCCCTCTATCATGGACCTCACAACAATGGTGTAATGCTGCAAGCCCAGGAGGGTAGCCACCTTCCCTGGAAAACCCTACTATTATCTAAAGCTGTGAGGAGCAGGGGAGGATGGTCCCATCCCCTGGGCCTCACAGCTATGGTCTAGTGCTGCAAGGCCCATGGTATGTGGCCTCACTGCCCTGTGCCTCACATCAATGATCTGGTGCTGCAAGGCCCATGGTATGTGGCCTCACTGCCAGGTGCCTCACATCCATGATCTGGTGCTGCAAGGCCCAGGGGAGGAGAGCCCCCTTCCCTGGGCTATGCAGCCATGTTGTCCACTCACCGCTGCAAGGGCTATGTACGGTGGCCAATTGTCTAATACCACTTGACGGGACAATTTATGCCTTTGGAGAAACACTTAAACGTGTGGAGATGCATTCTGTGTGCAGAGACGTTTGAAGATTTTTATTGGGGGACAGGGGAACTATGAGTACCATAGCAGGTTTTGGGTGTTTCATTCTGAAATCCACCCCTATAAAACAGGCCATGTTAAAAGATAACTCAGGTGTAGGTTGAGTTTCAGTTTGATTATTCTTCATACTATACTTGAGTTCTAATCCATTTACCACCTCCTGGAATGAGCCTTGACTGCTCGCTATTGACAATTTTGAGCAACAAGTTTGGAAAATGAACTGTGATATTCAAATAGAATTCAACAGTCTTACGCTTTGAAACACCAGTGGTAAATATCAATATCTACCATGCCTACTGTCCAGTAAGTACCCACTGCGACAGGACCTGGTCCAACCTGTACATTTTAACCATGGAATTAGGATATTTGACATCTAATCTCAGTTTTATGATAGAAATAAGCACCATGTTCTAAAGCTGAATAAGCCCATAACAGAGTGGCCATTCCCTGGCAGGGGCAGCCTCTTTGTCTTGCCATCAGAATCACTGCCACCCTTGTTGTGGTCTAGTGGACTAGTTGGAAATATGGAACCCCAAGAAGAAGTTTTTATCTTTGCCTTCCATTTGGCCAAACTGTGTGCTCTTGGGCAAACACTTTCCTGAACGTATTCCCAGGGCCACTGGAATTATGTGATTGTGCAGCTGAGGCATTTTTCTTATAATTATAGATTTGCAATATTTGTCACATAATCCGGCATCATCTGCATAATATGCATATTTTTAAAAAATGTTTCGAACTCAAACGGTTCAAAAGTTACTAAAAACGCACCAGTGATGGTGCGCAGTCGAGGACCCTTTGCAAAGCTTGACTGTTCACCTTTTTATGCTTATTGCTACATGTTAATGTTAAAACTGGTACTAACTGATGCACCAAAGTCCAGGCTGTGTTAACAAGTGTAAATATGACAATATAGTTGAGTAATACTATCATAAAATGTGTCGCATTACACTGCATAATTTGACTTTTCTTGTCACATAATTTACTCAACTCTGCCACAAAATTTGGCACTCCCCTGCCGCATAATTCCAGTGGGCCTGCTTATTCTTTTGCTGCTCCCTTTTTGGCAATGTTGGGAGTATTTTGGTTCAATGTAAAAACTGCTAGTGAGCTTATTTAAAAAATAACTGAATGTTACCTGGGAGGAGAGAGGTGCCCAGTCACTGACCTTAATGCAGTACAGTGGTAAATATATAGCCTTTACGCCAAGAAGCAGTGTACTGCAGTCCTAGGTCTACTGATTTAATGAACCTGTGCAAATAATACTCTACCTCATCTGCTGATCTGACACTATATCTGCACTTTGAAACAGGCTTAATGTGAGAAACCGACACCAAGGGCATGCTGCCTGGCTCTGGCTCAGCTCAAGCCCATAACGAGTTAAGCTTTCATGTGGCTTCTGTCTGCCACCGTCCCGGCTAGAGCTGCCAACTTTGGAACTAGGGAACCAGGTTCCAGTCTTGACGTGAGCACAACATCTTGTGATTCTGGGCAAATCACTTAATCTCCCTGTGCCTAAAAAAACAGAATGTGTTGTTGTGTAATGTAACCAATGCTCATGTAAAGTGCTCCAATACCTTCGGGTCGATTTTGCCCTATATAAAACTGCATAAAATGGTTTCACCCACTCATTCAAAGCTGTTTGCATCTAGGGTTGCCACCGGGCTGGCTTTCTTTGGCCACACCAGTATTTTAATGGTCCTGCTGCTATAAAAATAAGCAAAATCACCTAAAGCTGTTTTCTTTTTTTTAGCCCTTATCTGTATATATTTCTAATATAAACAGAAACAAGTTTAAATTTGTTCTAGAGCTGTGTGTACACTCGCTGACAAAGAATTAAAGTAAAAAAAGGCAGAAAAGTCGTGTTACAAATTAATACAAATCTGTCCAGGCCTTTGCAGACTCTTAAAACAGCAATACATGGCTGTTATTTGGTGGCAACCCTGTTTGTATCTCAATAGTTGAAGGTGATCCTGAACCTGCATAGTGCCGGACCCTTCCTGTGCTGCAACGCCCCCCTCCCAGACACTGAAAGCATCTCTATCACAGCTCATCAAGAGCTGAGAGAGTGAGTTGTTTTTCCTTAGAAAGGGCCCCTTCCAGTGGCGATACACGGAGTGGAGACCGAGAGGAGCGGACACAATCCTGCATAGAACAGGGATTGGCTGGGCTGCAGAGCGTACGCGGCTTAGAAAAAGGATGAGTCACTCTGCGGCGGCCTGGGAGGACCAGGGGATGGTGCAACGTAGCATGAGGCTGGGCTAGGAGTGGAACAAGATTCACCGGTGAGGATTCACATTGATTTGTGAGCCCCACCCCAAATTGAGGGCCAGGTCAGGTGCCCTACAAGCTGGCAGATTTCTGTGGACGAGAAAGGGGACACTACGACTACATTGAGTAGATTAGATATACGGAGGCTAACCCCACAGCAGGCAGCAACGTGGAGGAAAAGGAACACAAACCTAATTACGCCCGAAATGCATAGTATGGACTGAGGGCTGAAAATATTGATGTAAGGCCAGCAGAAAAGTGTAGAAAAGTACAAACATGCAATTAACGGGGATCGGGGACCTTGCTGCACACTGAGAGGACTAGGCGCCAATATATAGCTTGGCCTATCCAAGATGCACTGGTAAATGCTGTGCTAAGTCAATAGGGCATAACAGGGTCCAGTTGATCAGTGCACGATGGGGAAAACATATACCGAGCAGCAGAAATTACAATTTGATGCACGAAATCAACGAGATCGAAAGAAGGCAATTCTGCCCCTACATCAGACGCTCCAACGGACAAGGCACCATAAACATGGACAGAACAAGATGGAAAAACACTCCTCCTAGAAGTGAAAGGAAGCCTGACATCAATAGACACCAAAATGGATAACTTGACATGCAGGTTCGACGTATGAAGGGGAGTTTGGACAAGCAGAATAGAAGTATCGATATTGCCAAAAAATGCGTATTGGAGGTGGAAGATGAAGCACATGGTAAAAAACATAAGGTCATACCAATAGAATTAGAAAGAATCAAAATGAAGAAGCAAAATTTGGAAGTGAGGTCAAGGACAAATAATCTGAGAATACTTGGCGTTCCGGAGTTGCTGGCCCCTCATCTTTTCCCCTAGGCAGCACTATGACCCATCATTGCCAAATTATTAAACTATTGTTATGGCAACAAGGTCATAAACCTGGCAAGAGAAAAGAGTGAGACTGACTAAAAAGGCTCCAAGCTAGCATTGTACCCTGAATGTACGCAGGTGGTCCTACAAGCGAGACAGAAGTTCCTACTAGGGAAAAGGAAATTCAAACATTGCGAATCAAAAATGGTATGCTACATCCAGCTAAATTAAAATTCTACCTACCCGGCAATGTGCACATCACTTTGGACTCACAGGCAGCAGCAGCGGTAATCAGTAATAACCCACCAAAACATCAAGGGCCATCCGGGGCTGAACGCAGGGCCGTAGCCATGGGGAGGGGGGGGGGGGCGACAAGATCCGGGTCCCTCTTTATTTCAGTGTGCCCCCCACCCCTAAAAAAAAATTACAGGCTTCCTGTTGCTTAACAACAGGGCCAGCTGCCCACTTTCAGATCCAGTAAATCCTCGGCCTTGCTGGCATGCAGGACGATTTCAGTTACACACCATGCGAGCAGGGCCTACCCGAACCGAAGAGGATAGCTGTGGAGCTGCTCACGGAGACGATTTAGAAACTGGACTATGACACTCAGTGCTGCGCCTGGCTTGAGCTTTAACCGGGCCCGACAGAGGGTTTCAAACTGCAGCAAGTGAGGCAGTGAGCTAGTTAGTTTACTTTTTGGGCTAATTTTGAGGGTTAGAGCGGCCTTGTAGAGGTGAATGACCCCCAAATCAGTTTCAGATAAACGATTTACATAATACTTGTTAATGGATTTAAATATTGCTGCAAAAACACAAAGTTGAAAGGATTCTTTTTCGGGGAGATGAATAAGAATTTTTTTCTCAGCTGTGCATGGGGTCATGTTAAGTGAAGAACTCCATGTTCTTGTACAGAGTTCTGTTTTGCCAGTGTTTCCACACTTAATGAAACTGTGTTCTTGGTGTATATCAACACCGTAATACAGTTTGTTATCACTGACGTTTTCAAAACGTTTCCACACTTAATGAAACTGTGTTCTTGGTGTAAATCAACACCGTAATACAGTTTGTTATCACTGACGTTTTCAAAACGTTTCCACACTTAATGAAACTGTGTTCTTGGTGTATATCAACACTGTAATACAGTTTATCACTGACGTTTTCAAAACGTTTCCACACTTAATGAAACTGTGTTCTTGGTGTATATCAACACTGTAATACAGTTTGTTATCACTGACGTTTTCAAAACGTTTCCACACTTAATGAAACTGTGTTCTTGGTGTATATCAACACTGTAATACAGTTTGTTATTGTAGGAGAGTAGGATCTGCCTCTTATGTTGCCCCCACTTTTTTTCTGATGTTTACACTGGTTTCTGGCTATAGTCTGGCTGGGTCCCTGCCAATCAGGGCCCCAGCCTCTCTGTTCTGTCTAAACGACTTGGAGTGCACTCTAGGTGCACTAGTGATTGGATACTGTGGTACCTTATGAGTCCCTAGTATATGGTACCTTGGGTACCAAGGGCATAGGTACTTCACAGGCCTACTAGGGGCTGCAGCATGTATTATGCCACCCCTGGGAAGCAGACTAAATCTGACACCACAGGCCTGCTACTGCAGCCTGGGTGAGGTGGTGCTAGCACTCCTCACTGAGATATAGGTTCCCTATACCTCTCCAACACACACATATAAACCTATCAGTCACCCCTAAGGCAGGCCCTATCAATCCTGAGGGCAGGGTGCTTGGCTTCTATGTGAGGGGGTGCCTCTGCCTGAGCAGGGCCCCTCTGCAGCTCTCAGAGTCCATTCTATGGTGCTGTTTGTGGATGCGGTTAAACCATATACTCTTAAGTGCATTACATCCTCGCGGTAAAATGCTAACTTTGGTATGGCTGCATCAAAACATGTCGTGTTTGGTGTCAAACATCTTGGAATACTACCCCCCCCCCGCCAGTCCTGGCGGCGGGGGTAGCATTCCACCCTTCTAGAGGGATAGACATGTACCTACTGTGGAAACGCGGTAGAGTCCTGAAGAGCCCTGGCATCACAAAATGGATGCCACCAGTCACAAACACTGGGCTGCTCTCCTGCTGATGACCGAAACTCGCAGTGGAGGAAGCCCAACAAAAGGTATCCTGTCACAGGGAGGTGTAACCACCTCCCAGACAGGGTTTAGTGTATTGGGGCTGGGTGGGTGCACTCTTAGAGTGCTTTGAAGTCCTGCACTGGGGAGCAGAAGGCTCCTCTGTGCATATGCCAGTTCAAACCGGCTCAGGGGCTACCTGCCCCTGCTCTGGCGCGAAACTGGACAAAGGGAAGTGGGTGTAACCACCCACTCCCCTGACA
The DNA here is from genome assembly GCA_963921515.1 of Calotriton arnoldi. Lineage (NCBI taxonomy): Eukaryota > Metazoa > Chordata > Amphibia > Caudata > Salamandridae > Calotriton > Calotriton arnoldi. Next base: position 183,325 of record CAWUFW010015031.1, on the reverse strand, counting down.
CCCACTCCCCTGACCCTCCCATAGGTGGGGTCTAAGAGCTAGTCCCTCCTTTCCTTGTTAGTATAAGGTAGGGAACCCTTGAACTTGAAAGTTAGATATCCCTGGACGACGCTCTGAAGAAGAATCCTGGACCTTCGACGTTCCACTACCTTTGGAAGACTGAAGAATCTCCCTTGGAGTCAAGGAGTGACTCCCCTGCTTGGCAGGCACCAAAAACTACAATGACGGTCGCAAACTATGCCGCTCCCGCCAGAGTCCGAAGTCCCTGCAGCCCCAGAAGTGGATTTCCTGACTTCTCAAAGGCCATCGTGAGTCCCCAGCGAAGCTGAGGCCAGTGGACCCCAAGAGTGACGAGGAACCGTGATCCCGGGGTACCGTGCACTATTGTTGAGTACAACCACTTCACAACGTTCTAAGAATCTGTGTTTCGGACCACGTGTGGTCCCAGCCTCCAGCAGGAATCCCTCCGAAGATCAGAGGCCTACACTGTCCCGCGTGACCGTGGACCCCTGTTGAAGGAATCCTCCAGAGGCGTCTTCTCGATCCCTTGCCAGCCAGCTCGTGGGTCCCCTGAAGACTTTTCTAAGAAACCAAATGGCTCCCCTGATTGCTCCAGGCCTGCCCTGACTTACCCTCGCTGGGTGAATCCCTCAGACCTTGCTGGTCTGCGCCATTGCCTTTTCACACTTTCCACGAGACTTGCTGTTACCAAGGCTTGTTGGCTTCAATCGAGTTGCCGATACCACAGTAAGCTGCAGACATCGTGGGACATGCCGAATCCAGCTCCTGGTTGTCGTCGACACCTCCTGGACCTCGTGGCTGAAGAGTCAAGGCACCCGTGACAGACCTGAATCCTGCGACGACGGTGGGCATCCATCTCCCTTGCCCCGAGTCACTGCCAAGTGACTTTGAACACTGTCCCCTCTGCTTTCAGGTCTTCCTTCTTCTGAATCCAGGCTTGGATTCCCCCGGACACTTCCTCGGACATCACAAGCAGCACGTCTTCTTTGTTCGCCATTGAAAACGACGCCGCGACCCGACACCAAAGGACACCTAAGCACCCGGCTTCCCTGGGTGAGGTAACTCCAGCACTACGGTGCTCCTGTGGGTGTGGGCCCTAGAACTACTTACCCTGTAAGTGACTTGCTTGTAGGTTCTCCCGAAGTATCCTAAAACTCCTATTTTCCCCGTGCGATTCTCGTACTGGCTCGTACAGGGTTCGCGTCTGTGTTAGACACATCGCGTCCAACTCCCTTGTAACTCTACCAGTATCTGCGTCCTTCGACTCGTACTGACCGATCGGTGTGTTCGCCTCGAACACGCCAGGGGCCTGTAACATTGATAACTCAATCGCGTCCTTTTGCATAGACTCGTACAGGACTCGCACCAGTGTCTGAACACCGCGTCCGTCCCCTGTGGGTCTCCTACAACTACCTGGGGTGGTTCTCTGGGGGTCCCTCGATTCTATGTCCCCTAGACCCCGGTCTAGCCAAGATAAGATTGTGATATTTACTGTGCTAACTTATTTTGATAACAATTGACTTGTACATATGTTCCTGACTTCTAATCTCATAAAGAGATTAGTAGAGAGTTGTTTAGTAATAAATACATATATATTTGATATATATACCTGTGTGGTGTCTTTTCATTTGGTGATTCAAGAGATTGTGTGGTAAAACAAGCTGCTTTACATTCCTTCAAGACTTAGCCTGAAGGCTGCTCTCCACAGCTACCACTAGGATAGCTTTCTATAAAGGTTGTCTTAAACCTATCTACCATAAGAGTCGATTTGTACTGGTGCAAGGTGTCCACTTTAACTAGTGAACAGCATATACCAGGCCAACTTCTCACAGTTATCACTGACGTTTTCAAAACGTTTCCACACTTAATGAAACTGTGTTCTTGGTGTATATCAACACCGTAATACAGTTTGCTATCACTGACGTTTTCAAAACTTTTCCACCATTAGGCTTCATGACAGAAATGGTGTATAGATTTAGTTTGTTTAAAGGAAGCGTTATTTGTTTCCCCCATCATGCTTTTAAAGTAACCACACTTATGATTTCTGACATGAAACTAGAGAATAGTAAAGTTATAAAACATTCCACAATCAAAGCAAACTGTAAAATAGTGTGGACAGGCATCAGACGGGCAGTTTTATTACATGTGGAAGTGCTGGAAAGATTGCTCAGTGAGTTGTACACTAGCCATAATACATTTGTGAGCACTCCAAGTCATAAGCTGCAATCTCAGTATACCACCATGGTCTTCTATCCTCCGGAGGTTGATACATTTAGTCCCTATATATTTGGTAACTATGCCATCTGGTTTGTATAGAGTTAGAGATTGCAAAATTGCAATACTCAGCTCTGTACCAAAACAAGCTTTTTATTGTCAGAAGAAAATAACCTCAGTAAAATTTGCACACGTGTGAGAGGGTTATAGGCTCACTGACACTGCCCAACACTTGTATAGCATTGGCCATGAAATAATGTTGGTAATTTTGGGGATATTGTACGCTTCTATGACTGCAGTGGTGACACACGGGCAAGCAAAGTAGAAGAATCTTTCCATGTGTGGCGAAAGTAAATAATGATACAGTTTAATAAAAATAAAAAGCTTGTATTTCAGAACAAACATGTATTTTGTTGTATGAAAGCATTCATTTTGTGATTTTCAGAATTGAATTTATTATTCTAAAATTAATTATAAAGCTGTACTAAGTAGCAATTTTCATGTATTTTCATGAACTGAAAAAGTTATGTCTTGGAGAAAAAATGGACAGTTACACAAATATATGTCAAAACAGTATTTATTTGATAATCACTATTTCTGTCTGCAGCTCTACTCTTTCTTGACCAAGAAATGTGTGCATTTTTTTTTTTTTAACGTGAAAGGCAAATGTTAGTACTATTTTATAAATTTTTATGTACCATATACAATCATAAGTAATGTTACAGGGTTAGCCACGGGTGGTGGCGATCATTCTTACATAGCTGTTTAAGTAGCTACCCCTTACTTTTATCTTTTGAGAGTGAAAGAAGTGTAAGGAGGAAAGGATAGGAAAATTAAGTGGTGAAGCCATATAGGGATAGGACAGGCATGTAGAGAGGTACAGAAGTTTGGTATTACATTGGTGGCAGCTATACATACTGCATTACGACTTTTCAGATATACGGTGACTGTGAGTCCACCGGCGAGCCCGCGCGAGCTCTGTTTCAGTCTGCGGCTTTGGCTCGAGGATCGGCCATCTAAGTGTGGAGGTCCGATGTTTATGGGGGTTTATAAGGGTCTAGGTATGTGTCCAGCGCTTCCCACAGCCCTTTCGAGGACGCTTTCCCTGGTGAGTGCTGTAGCGCGATGCTGTCCGCTCCTCTGAGGTGTGTGATCCAGTTGATCTATCCTTTGTAGTTTGTTTTGCTTGTATCTCTCCAGTTGGTTAGTACCATTTTAACCGCTGCTGTCAGTAAAAGGTCTATTAGGTCTTTATCCTTCTCGGAGCTTAGATTCGTGCGTACAACCGCCGTTGTGAGGGACGAGAATTCCATCGTTAAGTTACAGCTAAAAATATTGTTGATGAAGTAAAAAACCTTTCCCCAGAATACCTTGAGTGTTGGGCATTGGAAGATAAGGTGTGCTAGATCCCCCTTCACTTTGTTGCAGTTCCAGCAGAGGGGGTCCTCCCTGAGTCCTAGTGTGTGTAGTCTGGCTGGGGTCCAAAACGCTTTGTGGAGCAGCCAGAGTTTAGTTTGCGCTAGCACTGGGGTGATCTTATTACCCGAGGCCGAGGCCCACAGCGTTGCCCATTCCTGTTCATTTAGCGGGGTGTTGGACTGTTTGTTCCAGTATGCTATTGTTTTGTCATTAAGTTTGTTGGTTTTGGGGCGTAGTAGCTTGTATAGTTGTGAGACTTGGTGTCCTATTCTGTTAATGTTTGTGACATATCTGAAGATTGAGGGTTGGGCGCTAGTTAGTTTACTCTTTGATAGGGCTTTTCTTATTTTCAGGAATCCGTAGAGATCTATGTCTTGTAGATGGTGTCTTGATTTTAGTTCGGAGAAGGTAATGGGATAGTCCCCATTCTCGAGTTGATGTGGGTAGCATATATCTTTTTCTATCCATGTGTTAAAGGTCAGGCTTTTCCCCTTGTACTTAAGTTTGCTATTTGCCCATAATGATTCTGACTTAGACCCTTTGATGCTAATTTCCATCTTCTTGTCAACTTTTAGGAGTGCTATTTTAGTGTTTTTAAAGATAGGTTTGGATGCGTGGGGATATGAGTTTGCCGTTAGTAGCGCCAGTGGGCTCAGGTTGTTCAAAATAGCCCTCTCTACCTGGAGCCACACTGGTGTGTAGTCTGTCGCCAGGGTGACCCAGTAAGTTCCCTGTTTTGCTAGGAAGGCTAGTTGGAACACCCTAAAGTCTGCTAGATTTACCCCGCCTAGGGATTTCTCTAGTCTCAGTTTCTTTATGCTAATTCTTGCCTTTTTACCGAGCCAGAGGAATTTGGTGAGCATGACATCTATTTTCTTGTGGAACTCGTCTGTGAGTAGGAGTGGGAGCATGCTTATGAGGTAGTTAATCATTGGTGTGATCATCATTTTTATCGTTTCAATTCTTCCCCACCAAGTTATGAATTTGAGGCACCAGGAGTCCAATAGTTTCTTAATTTTTTCTAGTAGGATCTTCTCATTGTAGTGTAGGGTGTCGATTAGGTCGGTACCGAAATGTATTCCTAAGTATTTGATGTGTCCCGTATGCCAGGCCAAGCCCGAGTCCCCTAGCATGCCTTTCGTGCAGTGGATGTTTAGTGGTTTACATTCAGATTTATCTTTGTTTAGTATGTAGCCTGATAGCTTGGAGTATTCTGCTATTGTGGCCATCAGGGCCTCTATTGAGGGCTTTGGTTGTTCTGTTACTATCAGTATATCGTCTGTGTAGGCGGCTAGTTTTATTACGGATCCATTGATGTCTACCCCTTTTATGCTAGTGTTTAGCTTTGTGTCCTGGATGAGGGGTTCAAGGGCCAGTAAGAAAAGTGCCGGTGACAGTGGGCATCCCTGTCTGGTTCCTTGCTGCAGTGTGAAGGGGTCAGAGAGTATGCCATTCACTGTGATGCGGGCTGACGGGGTCTGATAAAGGGCCATAGTCATTCGTATATATGACTCCCCTAGGCTGAAGGCCTGCATACATCGCTCCAGGAAGGTCCAGGAGACCTTATCAAAAGCCTTTTCCGCATCTAGCGCTATGGCTACTGCCGGCCCCGGTTTGGCGTGCACTTGGTCCAGTATGTGACATAAAAGCCTGGTATTGTCGCTAGATATACGGTTGCGCATGAAACCCACTTGGGAGTTGCTTATTAGTTGGGGGAGGACCGTGTTTAATCTGACCGCTAGGATTTTGGCGTAGTTCTTACAGTCCACATTGATGAGGGAAATGGCTCTGTAATTTTTTGGTAGTTGGTGGTCTTTTGGTATGACAATTATATTAGCCTCTGTCATGGATTGAGGTACTTTCCCTGTAGTTGCAGCATGGTTAAAGACCCTTTTCATGGTTGGGCTTAGGTGGGTTAAAAAGGTCTTATAGAAATCCGCTGTGTACCCATCTGGCCCGGGGGCTTTATTTTTTTTCAGCGATTTGACAGCCAATTCGATTTCCGTGCAGTTGATTTCCTGACCTAGCCTTATTGTGTCTGCGGTGTTTAGCATCAGCAGCCCTATTCTGTCTAGGTATTTTGAGAATTCTTCTTGGTTGAGGTTCCTATCATTCCTATAGAGCTCTGAGTAGAACTCTTGGAATGTCTTGAGGATATCCTTATGTCTTGTGTGTGTTCTATTGTTTGAGTCGGTGATAGATGAGACCGCAAACTGCTTGCGTTTGTGTTTCAGGTAGGAGGCAAGGAGCTTCCCAGCTCTGTTTGCTTCGCAAAGGTTAAGGGCTTTGCACTTATTGAACCACAGCCCTGCTCTCTCGCTCAGGATTTTGTTGAACTCATATTTGCTCTGTGTTAGTCTCGCTAGGAGTTTGTTGTTTTTTGCGTCTTTTACGTGGTCGAGTTCTAATCTTTTTATCTCTTCCTCGAGTTGGTTTAGTCTTAGGTTCGCATTTTTGTTCACTTTTGCCTTGATTCCAATTATTTTACCCCTGACTGTTGCTTTTAGGGCCTCCCATAGTGTGTTAACACTAGTCTCTGGGGTATCGTTGTGGCTTAGGTAGTCTTCTATGGCACACTCGATTTCCTTTTTGTTTTCTGGGTCTGATAGAATTTCACTGTTAAAGCGCCACCTCCTGGGAACAGCTTCGTTGTGGCAGCCTCTTATTTTTAGGCTGATGCATGAGTGGTCTGAAACTAGTCTTGGCGCTATTTCAGAGTGTTCGATTAGGTGTGTGTGTGTGCCCGAGATTAGAATGTAGTCTATCCTGGTGTAGGAGTTATGGGGATTGGAGTAGAAAGTGTAGTCCCTAGTGTCTGGGTGTTGTAGCCGCCATGCATCTTTGAGGTTGAATTTTGAGCATATGTTTTGGAGTGAGGCGTGCGAGTTGGTGGGATGATAGTGACATGAGGATTGTCTGTCTATTATGTGATCTAGTGGGATGTTAAAGTCCCCCGCCACCACCATGAGGTCGTCTTGGGGGAAGTTGTCTAGCGTGTTTGATACCTCTGCCCAGAAAGTGGGGTCGTCTGTATTGGGGCCGTATACATTTGCCACGTGGAACCGTTCCTACCCCCTCCTCAGGTGTGTTATTAGAAGTCTGCCTTCCTTGTCGTGGGAGTGTGAGTCAATTGTTATATTTGATCTTTTGGATATTAAGGTCAGGACCCCTCGCTTCTTCTTGTCCGCTGGTGAGCAAACTGTTTGCGCAAGCCAGTTGGCTCTGACTAGTTTGGCATCTTCCTTGGATAGTTTGGTTTCCTGTAGTAGTATTATATCACCTTTGGTTTTTGCTAGGTAGTCCACTATCTTCCTGCGTTTAATGGGGTGATTTAGACCCTTGACATTGAGGGATTCTATATTGAGGTCAGTTGTCAGGGTGAGTGTATTGTTATGGGCCATCAGCTATGTTGTGGTGTGGCGATTCTATATGCCCAACACTCAAGTGTATCTTGCACCCTCCGTATTTCTTTCTCCAGAGGTGATCTCCCCCCCTGTTTGCGCTTGGGTTGGATCCTCTACGCAATGTTTTGCAGGCTTTGTCAGGTATCGAATGCAGTGAAAAGGAAGGTGTGAAAGGAAGAAAAGACTGGAAAATACAGAGGACAGAAAGCTGAGATATTCTAGTTCGACTAACCCGCCCCGCCCCAGCAGTTACTTGTATGTCGGAGGTGCAACTACAGGATCGCCTTTCCGCCTCCCGGAGACGTGTTGTCGGGCGAGTGTCTTGCATACTCCCTTGCCCACCCTGTTCCATAAGGTAGGCCTGTACAAAGATGGCATTGTGACCAAAAAGGATACGCTGCTGTGCCTTGTTTGTTCTCTTTTAATGATTTTGAAACTCCTCTCTTCGGACATTGATAAGGCAGATAGCGAGTTAAGTGGTATTTATGATCGGCCTTGAGGTAGGTGCCGCGTTTTTATGAGGTAGGAAGTGTTTTGAGGTAGATCCTGGTATCCATGAGGTAGTTATGTTGCATAGTCTTTATTGAGTCTTTATTGTGGACGCTCCTTTTAGGTTGTTGCTTACCCGGTGTTCGGTTCCAGTGAAGGTCCTCTCTTTGCGGAGCCGGGTTGTGAGGTGTCCATGTTCAGAGTTGGTGGCCCATCTAGGAAGCTCACCAGGTCTTGTGGGTCAGTGAAAAAGTGATTTTTGCCTTTATCTATTATCTTGAATTTTGTGGGAGCCACAAACGAGAATTGAATGTTTTTGCTCCTCAGTCTTTGCCGTAGGGCTAGAAAACCTTTCCTGGTGTCGACCGTGGGTTTAGAGTAATCCTGCATGAGGATGGTCTTGTGACCTTTCCAGTTGATCTGTTGATTTTTGCGGGCATAGTTAAAAATGTCTTCCGTATGCTGTGATCTCAAGGGCTTACATATGATAGGCCGCGCTGTTTGGGATGTTGGTGATTTGAAAGCGGGAATTCTGTAGGCTTTATCCAACTTGAACTGGCAGGTGAATTTTAGGTTGGTGAGTTTGGGGATCAGGTCTTCAAGGAATGCTGAGCAGGACCCCGCCGTGTCTTCCGTCCCTTCCGGGATCCCAAGTATGCGGATGTTCCCTCTGCGGTTCCTGTCCTCCATCTCCGCTGTCTGCTTTTGGAGTGTTTCTGCGATCTTCGATATTGACTTCACCTCCTTGCTCGCGTTGTGGGTAGAGTCCTGTACGTCGCTAATCCTTTGCTCCTTGCCGCGAGCCTAATGTTCACTGAGTTCAGGTCTGCTCTGACTGCAGCGATCTCTAGTTGGATCGTATCTGTGGTGAGTTTTGTGGTTTTCGCCAGGTCGTGCACTTCCGCTAGTTTTTTTAGGATCATTTCTAGGGTGTTATTTATGTCCAGTTTTTGTTTGATTGGTGAGTCTGATGTTGCTGGCTCCCCTTTGCTCTCTTGAGTTGTTGTTGTTGTAGCCTCATGTCTCTGTCTGTCATGTTACTTTTCTTGTTTTGCTTGCTTTGTTTATCTTCCTTGCACTCTTGGGTTTTCCTGTGTTTTCCTGTGCGCCGCTTTCCACCTCCCCTTTCCCTGTGATTCTTCTCCGCCTTTGCACTCTTTATGATCTTTGCCCCCCCCCTTTAACTGTCTGCTGTTTACTTCAAGCTCTTGCGGGGGCCTCCTTTCTGGAGAGGTGTCCGGGTGCTATGTTCTGGGTTCACCCACGTGCCCTTGTCGTCTTTGCTCCTGCGATAGCTTTCCTTTGCTGAGTGGATTGTGAATACTCAGGTCTTCTGTGGGTTCTCAATGTTAGTTGCAGAGAAACCAGCTCCTCTTGTCCACTTGTAGCTCTGACACCCCCTTTTCTGTCCTCACTATTGGAGGGGCTTGAGCAATTCTCGCTGGGATCTGTAGCGCTATTTGTTCACTCGGCTCCTACCGCTTATCGCGCCAGCGTTTTGCCATTTCGAATGGTGTGCTCCCCACTGTTGGCGTGCTTTAGGGCACCGTTCTTGTTTCTGATTATCGGCTAGCAGGGTACGTGGCGAGCTCTCGTCTCGGACCTGGGCTGTTTCCTTGATCTTGGCGACCGGGCTGTCTTGATTGGAGTCTCGGTATGACTCTGTTTACCTCTTTTGTACCCCTCTTTTCTCAGCGTTTCCTTTCTTTCGCCGCTCCTTTCTCTGTCTTGCCGCTGTCTGTATTGAACTTTTCCTTTCCCCCTTTATCTGGCTGTCTGTTGGCTTCTTGTAGCAGCTTGGCTGGGACTTCCCTCTGGCCAGTGTAGAACTGCATTTTTTATTTTTCTACCGTACACCCTCAAAGAATATTTTGAGTCATACACTGTGACTAGGAGGAGCAGTCAGGAAGTAAACATGCAGAAGTAAAGAAAGATGCTAAGACAATGGTTGGCCATGTGAAAGTCAAGTTCTTAGACTGGCTATATTATATATAGCATTTTAGACCTCAGAGAAATTGTGCTAAACATGTATCACTTTGCCCCAAGTTTTTGGGGCGAGTAAACCCTGAACACAACTATGGGGGGTCAGTCACACAAATTGCTTGTCATCCTAAAACAGGTAGAATATTTTGGGAGTCTCGCGTTGTTGCACATTTATGTAAGAACAATGGAGTACAACAAATCCGTTTTGTGATAACGTATGGGGGAAAATATCCTCATAAGCTCTATAGGATATCAGGTTTGTTTGCTATATTTGCTCCATCCAATTTAGGGTCAATATTTATCTCCCAACACTTTCAAAGATCACTAGCCACCATTACGTGGATGTGACCTTCCTACTGCACTGGAAACAATATGGTTCCCTTGCAGAGCTCACTTACTTGTGCAGTGTAGGGCTTGTTTAAGAATTTTTATCTTGGCTGCCTTTAATGCCCAGCACCACCATTCCTGCATCTGCTGGAGGTTGCACTGTGATCTGGTCAAGGTATGATATTATGCGTGTCATGTAACCCTGCCTGCAGAGCTGGTAACTTTTAGTTAGATAAAGGGTAACAAAAGACGGGCTGAGCCTGAGCGCCAAGGCAAGGGTGTGTGCGAACATGCTCCTGTCTGACTCCGCCTATGTAGACTGTTATCATCAAAGACTACTAAAGAGGCCAACCCCTCCAGTGTCACCGGGCCCTGTTGCCAACAACTGCCATCATTCCTAGGAGCTCTTCTCCATTTTTGCAGCAAGTCAAGCCCACCAGTGATAATCAAAAACCTTCCTACTCTGCCTGCGAGTTGTCTAGGCCACTAGCACAACAGGAGATACACATGGGTCTGCAGCCAGGAGACTCACGGATCTTGACCATAACCTCACCCAGCAAGGGTGTGTCCAGTCTGAAAACTTCACTAAGGTGCTTGCAGCTGAGTCAGTGCACCTAGGGCTGGAGCTGGATGGACACCACTTACACAACTGTCTGGACCAGATCCAGGACCATCTTATTATGAGTGAAATGATCTAGCAACTGCTGCCCACACGCAGCTGAGGTGAGGGGGGTGAATAAATGCTTATGAAGTAATGCCTGATGGGTTTCCCAGTCCTACTCTGGGCCTGTTTGTGTTCGGTTATGATAAGTTTTATCCTCCACCCTTTACCTCTCATGAGTCTACCTTTGATTTAACCTGCTAATAAGCATTGCAAACTAGCAATTATTGCATTGTTTGTATGTGCCACTCAGGATTGACTTTTAACACTGGTAGCACTAACACTCATTTTTGGGTGGGTGGTGTGCAATATTCATCATCAGATTTTAACCCAGATCAAGAAAGGGAAAGACCGAATTGGGAGAATGAAGCAGGAAGACAAATATAGGATGCCAGGACAAAAGAAGAAGGCAGTAATGCCAAAGAATCAGCAACACTGAGATAAAGAGGCACAAAGTGTACAATGGTGGAGGAACAGGCATGAGGTTGAATTACGACTAGACAACCTTGGTATTGAGTAGCCTTGGCTTTCAGCAGCACAGACGGCTGGCTTCCAAGAACAACTTTGGCCCCCTGCACATATTTTGTTAACAAATTACACAGCTGATAAGGAATACTAACTGAAACAATTTCACAAAATTTGTTCTGTCTCATACATGGAGACCTTGCTTTTAATCAATCCATTTTGAGTTTCAGTGCTGTTCTTTGGTATCATTGGAGGAAGGTGTTAATCTGGCCCTACAAAGCTATAGACAAGCTATGTTACGCAAATCAGATCCACTTGATGAAAAAAGAGAACTTCCTCTGACACCACCTCTTCCCAGCCACCGGCCACTTTGTTGTGGATAAGCAATAACACTTTCGTCTTGAATAGAAATAAAGTAAAGAAGACATTACTTGGTAGTAGTTAATGACCAGTGGGATTCACATTGAAGTCAGTGTTTCTGTGAGTGAACATCTTCCCTGATTGGCAGATACATGATGGATTATGTTAGTGCCATTTGGGTAGTGCACGATGTTCATCAGCATGACCTTGTAGCACTGTCATTTGCCCTGCTTGCTTTACACAGCATGATCTGTGGAGCACTAATGACAGTATATTCAGGGCATGAAAAATCATAAAAAATTGCACTAGACCTGCAGGTCTAGTAACGTGAAACATCTGCTCGACCTAACTGAAATGCACTTGACCTCTGACTCTGAAAGCTGAGCAAATGTGACAAGTTAACAAGATTTAAAAGCATTTTTATTGCTCATTCACTTTGTGAGCAATAAATATGTCTTTAAATCTTGCTATCTTGTCAAATTTGCTCTGCTTTCAGAGTCAGAGGTCAAGTGTCAGTTTGTCTTCCTACTCGCAAGAAAGGGCGAGTAGAACCTAAAAATAGCTCGTCCTTATTGAATCTGACTCGCAAATGCGAGCGGGCAAGTGGATTTTTCGAGCCCTGATATTGAAAGAAAAATGCTAGCAAATGTACCATTTAGCTCCATTTATCAACCCTTTTTTATTGACACTTTTTCACGGTGGAACTCCCAGTAACCGACAGTCATCTCCCGAGGGTCTGTGGTCACTTACTATTGTCACCAAAACCAGGCAAATCTGATAAAAATGTATGTTACATTTAATGTCACCTGGCAGAGGGGTCTCTTCTGTGTTTTTGTCTGTTTTAGCCTCCCTACCTTAGAATGGCATTACTGCTTTTGGTACTTATAAAGGTCTCTGTTTCTTGGACCTGTAAATCAGGGAAGATGCTTTTTCATAACCGATTGGTGAGAAGCACAGTAAAACATGATAAGTTAAATAAGAAAGACAAGCGGTGACATTGAACTTGAAAAGCACATGGGGGCTGCTGAACCTAAGGAAAGGAAGGCTTTGTGCTAACAAGAAAGAAAATAGGGAGAAAGAAGTGCAGGGGTGGTGGATGCAAAGAAGCTGATTAAGAGTAACATTCTTTTATTGGTCAATAGTGACAGTGGTTGTGCCAACTAGTTGTAATTAATCATATTATATTTGAGCAGACAATCCCCTTAGGTAGGCAGTCTTCTGACTTTATCACGTTTTGTCTAAGGAGGTATTTCTAGAGCCAATGAGAGTCTGCTAAGATCTTTCATGAGTTTTAATCCCGAGCTGGGCCAACTGAGCCTCTTATCCTTTTCAGATCAATAGATGTGAATAATATTAATGTCCGTCATTTACAATTATCTGGCCCTGAACAACTGTGGTACTAGTAGCTATGAGAAAAGTAAGGTATTATTATAAAACAAAGTATTACCGTGCTTGCTATGTCTTTCAGCTTTGTTCACCCCTAAAAGGGCTTGTCAGACTGGTAACCCAGTACTCTGATACATCCACAGCAGGAACCTGTGTTTAATCATTGTCTCACTGACTCAAATTTCAGTGTCTACCCAACCATTTATTCTTCCCATGTCAATAAAAGGAGCATTGATGAGATGAGTAACAATGCACAGTTGCCATCATTGCCAATACACCACACCACGAGCAATGATGAAGCGCTTTAAAAAATAAATATGTTGTTCTATTAAATATTTCTATCTGCCCCATCCTGATACCAGAGTTTCCTTCTATATCACAGTGGACATTCGTTTTTATAGTGCCCTTTCTGCATTTTTCTCCCATCACTCCGAAGGTGTGAAATTGTGCAGAACCACCTCTGCTGTGCAGGTTCACGTCCTCGGAGTGACATTGAAAACAACTGCACAGCTAATGAGCTAGCCGGCCAAGTTTGAACTGTCACACTTGAACCATTTGTGTTCTTTGGAACACGGAGGCACTAATGGTCTGTAAAAGAAGACTCCAGAAAATATGTCACCCAGCTCTCCAAAGCCAAAGACAGGACATGTGCCCCACCAGTGTTACTGACCAGGCAGAGCCTATAAAAAAATCAAATTATGTGATTCAAGCCATATGGCGATAGGCTGTATTACAGGCATTGAGCTGTCAGTCGCAGTATAAGGGTGAGACAGAGCCAGCCGGGCGGTGGGAGACACGTGGGGGAACATGATCCAGAAGGCAGCTACAGGGAGACATGGTGGCAAAGTGAGTATATAAAAAAAAGTTGAATGATGCTGATGTGTGTGCTTGTGTTTGTGAGAAATTGCATAAGTGTGTGCTTGCATATGTGTACATGATTGAGGAAGATTGTGTAATTTGTCCGCCCTGCACAACCAGATGGTTTCACTCCTGTTATAATGGTGACTCTAATATACAGGTGGTGATTCTTGTCTTAATGTGGGAGTTTATGGCATGATGCGTACCCATTTTATTATGCCGACCTCGTCATACTCGCGCCCTTACTGCGAGCATCTATAGAATGATGGCACCTTCTTCTAGTATAGAGCTGGCCGTAGTGTAGTGAAGATACTTTTTGCCATATTATGGGCACACAATGCATGACAATCTCATAACATGGGCCCAGATATATTTTGGCCATTCTTGGCATGAGATACTGACAAATGGACAGGTTAGGTACAATCTATCCATTTGTTGTATTAGTACTTGAACATGCTTGATGAAAATCACACCAAACACACATTTTCTGAAAATGAAAAACGTGGTATTTAAGGATGTAAATTATTTTTTTTATCAACTGATAACTTGTTGTTTGGGGGAACTGAGAATATTTTTCTAAAACTAAAAGCTTGCACTTGATAGTAAATTATGTGTATTTTCATTAATTGAAAATCTGATTGATTATTGCATTTTCAAATATATATTGTAAATACCATTTTATTAATTATTGGTGTCACCTTTCTTCAGAATAATCAAGGAAGATGCTAAAGAGTACAGGCATGGAATCATAAAGTCGTTTGAGGACTTGGAATATTTGATCAGTATGGGATCTTTACAGACCTGTTTATGGATGCTCACTGATAAGCTACTATCACATACACTGGAACCCACAGGAGCTGGCACTAATGTGTATCAATTCCAAACATTTTTGTCTGTCGCGGTTAGGTCATCTATAGAACTGATATTGAACCATACCAAGTGTACACATGCTTTTGTTTTAAAACATATATTTACTCTTGGATTCCTTAAAGTACTAACTCCTGGCCTATAAACTTGTCTGTTAATTCTATCCCGTTTTCATCAATGTTACTCGCTGATTGTACTTCTAAATGTGTCACTGCCCTCAATTTTTTTCAAATACTGATTAAGTTAGAGGGTATATCACCAAATCACCTGTAAATCTGTATTTAAGTTGTATGTCATTTTAAACTAATGTGACTGAATCCTATGTGCTTTGTGATTTTCCATATGCTACAGCTTAATACAAAAGTCCATTGAAGAAAAACCTTCAAATCTCTTGTAAAGTTGTCTGTAAATCTGATCATATTTTGACAAATTTTACTGGCAAAATGTGAGATGTGCACAACTTGGGACTTGATACAGTTACCTTTGAACTGTGTTCGGTTTTGACTAACATGCTTAAAACCATTTGCCACCCACTTTCCCCTCAAAATAAAACCAACTGCAAATTTCAAAATATCATTGTTAGTACAGTATTTTTTCAAAAGCTGTCACAGCGAAATAACTCAACCTCCTCTGAACACTTCCTTGCCCTTACTGGGGGCCGTACCCCCAGAAACATATACTCCTGGCTACGGCCCTGGATGAACGTCCGCAACACAGCCAAACTTTTAGTGATGTGGAATAATGGCCTTAATGGCTTACACATTTTGGGGGAAAAATTGGAATAAAAAGAGACAAGACTTCTCTAGCAAGACAAAAGTAGGTTTACTCATTACGGCCGGGAGATCAGTCTCCTCCGTGGAGCTGAAAAAGCTGATAGCAATTGGCTGTTTGCAGACAGCTCTTTGTATAGTTGAAAAACTGCTGACCTATGTACAGGGCCGGTCCTAGGATATGTGGGGCCCCGGGCAGAATAGGAACATGTGAGGCCCCTAAGCAGATTCGACGCGGGATCGGATCGGGCCGGCTAAGAAAGTTAATTTTTTTCCTTTAAATTAAAATGACCCCCCGCCCCCACAGTTAACAGCTAACAACCATTGACAAAACGCAGCCGCGGCATGAGCTCATGCCGGCTGCAACTGGGTTTTGTCAATGGTTGTTAGCAGTTTAAGCTAAATGAGTAACTACAATAAATGATTTTACTTTCACCTTGTTGTTTTGACCAATAAGTAGCTCCTTCACACACACTTGCATAGAATCACAACTGCAATGCAGGACCATTGTTCTTTGTGCTCTGCAGAGAGGCCATATTTTGAATGGTCATGTAATCTGAACACCTTTTTGACCCACAGACAGGCACAGTGTGAAAGTTGTACGGCCTGCAGCCTCAACTCCAAAATGCTCAACTGTAGCCTGTTATAAACACCTGGAGGCGACTCAGTACAAAGGGTGCATCATCCAAGAGTAATATGCTGTAAAATAAAATACACAAACACACATGCTGGAAATAGCTAGCACTCTTGGGGAATGCAAGATTCAGTAAATCATGGGAAATATAAACAGGAACAAAATTACTGCCATGGATTACCCTAACAGCAGGACCACTGGAATTATGTGGCAGGAGAGGGTTAAATTATGTGGCAGGGTGAGTAAATTATGTGGCAAGAAAAGGCAAATTATGCGGCATAACCCGGCACATTTTGAAATAGTATTACTTCATTTTTTTGCCATTTTTAAACTTGGTAACACTGTTTGGGCACTGGTTGCACCCCATTAGTACCAATTTAACACCCAAATTTAGTAGTGGGAAACAAAAAGTTGACTATTCCAGCTTTTCAAAGGGCCTTCCCACTTGCGGCAAGACGTGTCGCTGCATTTTTAGTAACTTTTGAACTGTTTGAGATAGAAAGCAATTTTCTTGTTAAAATCTGTAGATTATGCAGCAGCTGATGGATTATGTGGCAAATGCGTCAAATGCATAATTATGCAGAAATCGCCGCCACCGAACAATCGCATAATTCCAGTGGCCCTGCCTAACATGCAGCATCAGACTGGGACAGAAAATAGGCCTCGGTTCCAAAATAAAAGGGGCTCCCATTAGGGAGCTAGTTAGCTAGAAAAGTGTCCCATGTTTGCAAACTAGGGCAGTTTTAAACTTGTAAAGACCTGCTGTATACGTTTTTGTAAGGTATGGCAGACTGCACTGATTTGAGTTTGCTGCAGGCAATGGTTGCTTTAATATCATAAAAATCAACAGTAAAAACCGGCTCACCTGACCATAAAGCAGGTCAACAACTAGCCAAAAAAGCGGCCTACATACTGACCCGACAGCAGGGCTTTAAGTGCGGTGAAAAAACCTGTCATTGCCTCCAGATAAATATTGCAACAAGTAAAATTACACCTAGAACAAGCCAGTACTATTGGCTTTGTCAGTGGTTATTAGTTGCATAAGATGAATAAGCAGCATCTACAGCTTCCTTGTTATATAATATTGAAAATGCTCCAGTTCTGACACGATGAGACTGTGAAAGAACTATAACGAGTCTCGTTGAAGTTGCATTACAGGCAGGGAAGGGTGGCGCTGCTGCAGAGTTAAGATTTGTTTTTCCCCTCTGAGGGTGATAACAAAAATGGAGAGCGGGCCCGTCTCATCACCTGCTTTTCAGAACTTTCATTCGTTGTGCAGACACTGGATCAATGTTTATGCAGGCAAAGTTAAGGACATGAATATAGGGCCCCTTTTCAATGTCCATTTTAGTTTACTACCGGGTCTAAGACTCGAGTGACCCAGCACACTTTAAACCCTGCTCCATCCACTTTTGCATGCGGATTCTGCTCCTCTGCGTGCACCTCTTGTCTCAATGCCGCGCACACACCTACCCTGCTCCCCCCCACTGTATTCCATTTGTCTTGCCCCTTTTATTCGCCTCTCTGCTCCCTTTCCACTTGTCCTTGGTGAGCAGTTTCCATTGTGATGCGCCGCCATCGCCACTCTATCCTTTGCTGTGACCCTGCAGGATATTCTGTCTTTTATTCATACAGGGGCAGGGCCACTTCACAGGCAAGGGCATGCAAATTACCTGTCTGATTGCTGTCATCAACATGCAGATGCAGCCATTAGGCCCACAGAGACGGGCCAGCAGGGGAGATTGACATAAAAAAGAATATAAACTCACAGGGGGCCCCCTGGGCCTCGGAACTCCTGATGTCTTTAAAGGTGCGAGGCCCCATGGCTGCGAGCAGGCGCGTGGCCCTGGGCAGCTGCCCACGCTGCCCATGCCTAGCGCCGGCCCTGCCTATGTACATTTGTCTAAAAAGCCAATAACAGTTCAAGACAGGTTCATAAGAAACTTTTACAGATATATTCTATTACCTGTGTCCTTTAAGCTTGTAACCTTTTCTCTATAGCCTCTTTATCATAGGTCTAACAAAGCTCTAATGAAACATTAACTTTCTTTCCACGAGTGTGTTAATTTTTATTACTCTGTTCCCAAGACTCCTTATCTAACTCTGTATGCTTTAAACTAAAGTCACTTTTCACCAACATTCTCTAAACCACGTTTCAATTAACAACAGGAGTGAAAGACGTGCTTGGGTGCTAAGATCATAAACTCTTCAAGGCTTGTTAAAAACATGTTTTCCCTTTTAACTGAAAACCTGCTGAACTAGTGTTTCTGCTTTTTGGTGAACTTTAAACTACATTGCATTTTTATGAAACCAAGGCATATATTGCTCTTTAACCATGTATCGCTCTCCATTGCTCTAAATTAATGTCTGCGGTAGCGTGATTTCCTCGCATTTCATTTTCTCCTTAACACAACAAGAGAAATGTTGTTTCGTAAAGAGATGACTCTTTACATGTAATAGTAACTTTAGTATAGAGGTGCAGCTAGGTCTAGCAGATTAACAGGAATGAGAAACAACAGATCACTGCAATCTAAGAGTAGCTAGAAGGTCTTCAGGCTACACGTAGCCCCAACCTCAAGCATCTCCTGTGATCAAGATCTTCGTTCTCACCGCATCACTTGCATCGTGGGCTTGCATCTTTGGTGAGCTGCTCGAGGTCCTCTCTCGACTCCAGTGCCTCCGGCCTGTGGGTCCTCTTGAGGGTCATCTTTGAATTCTTTGGGCTCTGCTGATTTCTCGGGGCCTGCCCTGACTCCCCTGCTTGTGGTGAGTCACCTGGACCTGAAATAAGACAAAAAATGAAGGATTGGATTATGACCCAGAATCAGAGATATTGGTATCTCTAGATGTGGAATCTCTTTATTCCAACATACCCCAAAAAGAAGCGTTCAAGGTAGTCACTGATTTTATTGACACCACTACTTCGCTATCTAATGGCAAATTTTTAATCCAATGCCTTGCCATAGTCCTCGAAGAGAATTTCTTGGAGTTCAACGGCGACTTTTACCATCAAATGCAGGGAGTGAGTATGGGGGCAGCCTGTGCGCCCAGTGTGGCGTGCCTCTATATGGGGCGTTTCGAAGAGATTAACATCTACAATTAACTTGCTCCTTTCTTCGAAAACGTCCGCCACTGGTCGCGGTTCATAGATGATATTTTTTTCATCTGGAACGGCGACCAGAGGTCCCTGAATGAGTTTTTACTCTGGATCAATGCCGCAGACTATAATCTTAAATTCATCGCCAAAACTAGCACCCACAAGTTGGAGTTCCTGGATGTGTGGGTAGGACACCAAGACCAAAAACTTATGGTGTCCCTATACATCAAACCCACCGCCAGGAACACCCTTCTTCATTTTTCCAGCTTCCATCCCAGAAGCCAAAAAGATGGAATTCCTTTCAGTCAGTTTCTACGTTTACGTAGAAACTGTACTTCCATCAAGGACTATTTATACCATGCTGACCTGATGAAACAGAAATTCCTACAAAGAGGGTACCCATACCGGATGATTAGGAATGCCTTGAAACGAGCTCGCTACTACAACCGAGACTCTATGTTCTTGCCCAAACAACAAGAAACAACTGATAAACTTGTCTGCGTCACCAAACATTCATCCATCGACCATAAGATTAGGCAAGCAGTGAACTCCCAATGGCATTTGCTCAATCTGGACCGTCAAGCTACGCAAACGCCAAAACCACTTTTTGCATTTCGCTGCAACAAAAACCTGAGTAACCTCTTGGTTAGGGCTAGGACTGCTGAACCTAAAGACTTTGTTCAAAAATCCATCACAGGCCACTGTCCCATCAATGGAAACCATAAGTGTGGTACATGCCATGCATGTGCCCAAGCCATTGTCAGTAACCAAATCTGTGTCAATAACTGTAAAATCAAGCTGACAGAAATGACTAATTGCAGGACATCGAACTGCATTTATGTCATTCTGTGTCCCTGTAATTTGCCCTATATAGGGGAAACCGCGAGGGAATGCAGGATTAGAATGGGAGAACACAAATCCAACATAAGAAGACACAACATCTCGGCTCCCCTAGTCAATCACTGGGAGGAAGCCAAACATACTGAAACGGATCTCCGCTGGACCATTCTTGAGAAAATTCACCCACGAAAAGGGTCTAATGACACCAACATACGCAAAAAACGAGAGGTCTTTTGGATATTCTTTCTGGACTCCAAAGAGAATGGTTTGAACGATTCATTACCGTGGGAAAATGCCATCTTTAAACCACCTTTGCTACTCCCCTTACACTAGTATGCTTAGGCTCTCATTGATGCCCCTCCACTTATATAGTAATTCTTTAGTTTTTCATTTCCTTTGATATATCCTCTTTGATCTTGCATTATGATCTCTGTCTAGTCCTCTTTTATATTTATATTTTTATATTCCTATTTTTTCATCCGTCCATTTATGTATTCTTTCTTTGGCACCTATTTGCTTCGACCATGTCAGGACCCTTTTTTGGCAAACTCCCTTGTGATGCTTGCGCCCGATCCAGCTCGCTCGGCTGCATTTAGACAGGCCCCTTTTCCCTTTAATTCCAACTTGTAACGCCTCCCTTAGCCCAATTTGGCTCGTCATTGGGCTATTTAAATGCCTAATTAACCATTCTTTGTCTGACTCGCTTTCCTCGAGACCGCTGGGGCTCGTCCTGCCGAGACGCCGTCACTGATCGCAGCTATTTCGATCTATCAGGTATTATCCAACTCAAGATTATTCCCCCCACTTTTTTTCCTGCTAGTGCCCCGGTAGGACCCAAATGATTCCTTTTCTTTATTATTGTGCTTTCGATTCCCAGATATTTGAATTCGCCGGCTACTTCTTCCATTGTGTGAGTTTCCCAGCTTGATCCATCATGATCTAGAATCCACTAGATGGCGCTGTATTCCTTAAAACACCTGTTTTCTATCAGGTAGGAACTCGCATCTTATCTCTTCATTGTTCGATCTTTTTCAGATACTCTCCCACCGTTTTCATTTCTTGCCTATCCCTTTGCTCTCCTTTATTTATTTATTTCCTCTGACCGCCCCATGTCTCTGTATATGTGCCCCCCCCTTTATCCGATAGATCGAGTCTTTCTTTTCGTTCTTCTTATAGTTGTTTCATCTGCTCAACCTGTATCCCTGGTTAAGGACCAGCCCAACATCAGATTCAGACTGTTCTCCGTTTTTTCCTGGCTATCCTTTTTGCTTAATCTGCATCCTTGGTTAAGGACAAGCCTCTCACCAGACAGGTAAGCGTTTATTTTTCGTTTATCTTCCGTTTGCTTATTACGGTCCGATCTCCATACGCACTTGTTACTGTAACCTGTGGGTCCCGATACGGGGACGGCCAACCCTATTTCTTTATCTATTTTTTTCATTCATATTCTTAGATCCATCGCATTTGTTGGCATCCGTATCTTAATCTGATTCCGTTTCCTGCTCCCACCCATCTGAACAGGGAAATTCGTTTTTGGGGACGCATCTACTGTGTTGCCATTTTTTTTTTTTTCCCTCCGGTAAGAATTTTGTCTTAGAACATCCTACGTCACAGCTTCTCCATGGTTGGATCCTCTACATAGCTAGAAGCACTTTATTTTACCTTTATCTTATTTTATTTGTTCAAATTTCTCTATTGTAGCTTCGCTCTTTGAACCTTTTTAGCTATTCCTCCACTTTCTCACTATGAGCGCTTCTATTCCACGCCTCCTGCTGGTCTCCTTTACCTTTGTCCACTGTTGTTGTCCTTTGTTTATCAATAATGAACTATATGTACTTACCTTGATACTCCGCCTCAGTTGGACCATTGTGTCTCTTGCCTTAAACTCAGTTGTCTCATATTATCATTAATACATATGTTTCTTTGACAGGTCCCATTGCCTTCTGTCCCTAATTTTAAACCTTTTGTCTGCGCCCTGAAGAAGGTGATACCCCAAGAAAGGAATTGGGTTCCACCGAAACGCGCGTCGGCGTTTTTTGAGAAAGTCCCTCCCGCTTTTTGCACTGTTTATTTACTTAAAAATGATGTTATATTGATATCTTTTGAACTCTGTTAAAAGGTTTATGGTCCTCCGGTGAGGTCTGACTTGATCACTCCTTAATTTAGAATCTTTCTCTGTGATGTATGTTTCATGTGATGATGTATGAGTTCATGTGTGTGCGTGTTAGAATGAATGTAGTTTACTGAATGAAAGTTGCCAATGGGACCAAATCACTGTTTTAGTATTGTTATCATTTCATGACTTTTTGTGAAGAACTATGATGTTCGTATAAAATACCTTAATTTACCAATAAATAAATTTTGATATGACTATTATTCAATGACTTATATCTGCTTTACTCAATGGTTCAATGAGAGGCGGTTAATGTAAAATAATGATGTACAACACAAACAAAAATATATAGGTAGAGGAACTTTTGTCTTATCTCCTGTCTTCCTCCCCTGCTTTCCCTACCTACATCCATTTCAGGGGTCCCCTTATTCAGTGGTGAGTCACCTGGACCTTGCTGGTCCCGACACTGCACCTTATTCACTTTTCATGTTATTTGCAGTTGCCAAGGCTTGTTGGTGCTCCCGACGGACACCGACCCCCCAACTCTTGACATCCGACGTGGGTCGGCTCATGAACGGCTCCTGGTCTTCCACAGCATCTCCTGCTCCTCACAGCTGCAGCTCCAAGGTCACCCTCAACCCTCCTGCAACACCCGACTTCGGTGAACATTCGTCTTCCAGGTCTCCTGGTCACTTCCAAGCGGCATAGACTCTGTCCCCTCTGCTTGCAGGTACTTCTCGACTTGAATCCACCTTTGGGTTCCACCGGACACTTTCACCTTCCCCAGCAGCGACATCTTCCTGAAGTCCTCCGTTGAGTTCGACTGCGGTGTCCGACGCCACTTCACACCTATGCACCCAGCTTCCCTGGTGCAGGTATCCTGGTTCCTAAAGTATCCACGGGTGGGGTGGCTCTCCAACCTTCTGTCTTCTACGGGGTTTCTTCAGGGTCCACTGGTAAGGGTCCTTCTTTAAAATTGCAACCGCAACTTACCCATTGACTTGCATTGAACTCGAGGTCGTGTTCCCACTCTGCACACGGCCTCCGTGGGGCTCTTGGTTACTTACGTGGGTGGTTCCTTGGGTCCCCGGCACTTTTACGTCTTCTGGGTATAGTCTTGACTCGAGTCGTGGTTCGCATACCACTATTTTAGTATATGGATTGGTCTCCCCCTGATGACCACTGTGTATTACGTGCTACTTACCTGGTTCTATTGAAAAGTATTGTGTGCATTGTGTATATCTCCGGGTAGGAGATATCTGTATGTGTTAGTGAGTGTCTTATAATAAATACATATTTTTATAAATACACTGCATGGTTCTTTTTCACTTAATCTATATCAATGAGATTATGCTCTGGTAAAACAAGCTGCTTTACACTCCTTCTTGCCTACGCCTGAAGGCTGCTCTCCACAGCTACCACTTAGGGACTTTCCAAGGTTGTCTAAGACCACTAAAATCACCATAAGGGTTGTCTGGATTGGTGCAAGGTGCCCACTTACATACGTGTACACCATATACCAAGCCAGCTTCTCACATAGACTATAATAGGGCTAAATAACCCTAGAAAGACTAGACAAATAATAGCTTACATCAGTTGACATAGGATAGATATACTGTTCCTGCATGAAAGTCACTTGCATAGCTAGGTTACCACCACATTGCCTAAAATGGGGAGTTCACAGATTCTTTTTAGCCAACTCCAAATATGCTGGTGGAGGGGTCACCATGCTAATCAGAAAGGGAGTGCATTTAAATATATTTGCACTGTATCAGATCTAGAAGGGTACAATTTATTAGGTCAGGGAATATAGCTAACAACACATCACATTGATTTGGGGAGAGAATGTGGCCTAACGGCTAGGGCGGTCGAACTCGGAGCTGGGGAACCGGGTTCGAGTCTCGGCAGGGACGCTCAACATTCTGTGATTCTGGGCAAATCACTTAATCTCCCCATGCCTAACAAAAATGAATGTGTCCATCTGTAATTTAATTGGTACTCATGTAAAGCACTCTGATACCTTTGGGTCTAGTTTGTGCTATATAAAACTCAACAAAAAATAAAAAATAAACTCATAAGGATCAACTCATGACGGCCCAAGCTTTCTCCCAAGTAGTAGCTAGATGCATAGCTCTCAAACCATGCATGAATAAATGGGTCAGTGATCAAAATGTAGCCTTGCATGATATCCTAGGCAGCTCAAAAGATAGAACCAAGTGCAACAACAAAGCTAGAGAAATGCTGCACAATCTTCTTCAGCAGTACGAGCTGGTCGACATATGGAGGCACCACCAACCACATCAAAAAGTGTACACACTATTCTGCTGTCCATCACTCAGAGTCAAGGCCAGATTACTGGTTGTGCTCACGGGATGTAGTGGATTGGACCTCGTCCATTACACACTTACCTAGAACACTCTCAGACCATTCTCCAGTGGTCATAGCACTAACCATACCTAATACAATGAGAAATCTTAGAACTCCGAGATTTCAGCTAAATATGCTTTTAGGTAGTACCTTCAAAGATGAAATACAAAATGTGTGATTACAACATATTTTGACACCAATAGGGGGATGGTAGACACATTCAATATTATGGGAGGAGTTCAGAGCTGTAGTACGGGGGCAAATTTATTTCCAAAGTTAATGGTATTCTCCCACTCCATAAGCGGAAAATTAAATACACTAGAAAAACAGATAAATTCTCTTGAAGATACATATGCTAAATTTTGAAATCCCAAGACTTTACTACAAATACATACCAAACAGCAAGAGTTTCAAGATGACAGACAGAGGCCATATGCTAGTGAGCCTTATACGTCCGCATGGTGCAGCCTTAAACGTGGTCCATATTAAGTCAGAGATTGGAACCATGCAGTGTCACACAGCTAATTTTCTGGCTGTCTTCACCAGATATTATTGAATGTATTTGGTGATTTTATTCCTGATGAAGAGCGGTCCTGTTCCATATATCGCTTTGTGGGTGATACAAAGCAGCTTGAATGTGGATCTTCTGGCAACCGGTAACCAATGTAGGGCCTTCAAGGCAGAGAGATGTGGACTTGTGGCTTTATTTGTAAGAGTAGTCTGGCAGCAGAGTTCTGAATCCACTGTAGTCTTTTCAGAGTTAAAGATGATCTGTGGTAGAGGCTATTGGCACAATCAAGTTTAGACAGAACAAGAGAGATAGTAGCCTGGATCTTGTGTGGAAATCCCAGGTGGGGGAAGATGCTTCACAGAGTTTTGATAGTAAGAAAACTTGATCTTGCTAGTTTATCCACTTGGGCATTCATTGATAGCTTGGAGTCCATGGTAATTCTGAGGTTTCTTACTTCCTTTGATACTTTAGGAGGTGTTCCCAGATCGTCAGTCCAGGCGGAGAGTGGGTCATCATTTTTCTAATCACCACATGTGAATATTTCCGTTTTGGAAGCATTTAATGTGAGATGGCTCTATGTCATCCACGGCTCTGAGACAACTGAAAATTTGTGAGTTTCAGTGTCTTTGGAGCTTTCCAGCTTACGGAGTATTTGTGTGCCGTCTGCATAGTTATAGCATGTGAGGTGAAATTGATTGATCAGTGCCAGTAATGACTTCATGTAGATGTTGAAAAGCATGGGTGAGATGATAGAGCTTTAAGGGACCCCTGCTTTCGTGAAATACGGTTTGGACGAGAAAGGGGGGTATGGATGCTATTAGTTCTGTTTTGAAGATACAGAGGGAGAGCAGTCCCCTCTATGCCGGCTTCGTAGAGTCTTTTTGTATTAGAGTCTCATGGTCAACTATGGCAAATTCAGCTGAGAGGTCCCAAGAGAAGTAGTGCAGCAACCCCGTTCCGGTCACGTGTGTTCTTAAGGTCATGCCAGATGGCAATGAGGGCAGATTCTGTGCTACTTCCTGGACAGAATCCTGTTTGGAAGTCTGACACTATGGATTTATCTTCAATGAATTGTGACATCTGGGTGAATGCTGCTCTTTCTGTCAGTTTGAAAGGTACATTTGTAATTGGTCTGTAGTTGTCAGGGTTAAGCGGGTCCAGGTTTGTTTTCTTTAGTAATGGGAGTATGTATGACTTTTTTTTTTAGATCTTCTGGAAATATTCCCGTAGATAAGGAATTGTTGATGATTCTTCTTACCAGTGTCGCAGCAGAATGTTCTTGAAGGTCTTGTGGAAATCTGAAATAATTTCTGTTAGCATAGGCTGAAGCCATCTTGTTTATGGCATCCATTTTGTTAACTATGTAATTCTTCCGTCTTCACTGTTGCTTGTCCTTCTATTCTGCTTGTGTCATCAACTCTAGTTAACTCCTTCTGTACTGAGCTAAAAGCAATGTGCTGAGCAAAGGCCTGTAGCTGCTAGAATGCACTTGGCTAAAGATATAACTGTCAACTGTTTTCTACTGTTGTAAGCAGTTCTGTTCCCCCTCCCACTTTGCTGACTAAGTGATCTCCCATCTGCCCATGTTTGTAGGTAGTTATTCCTGTGTATGCTTGTACCTTCTATTTGTAACTACATGCTTACTCTGCAACAAACTCTGTATATAAGCACCATGGTCTGTGACTTCAGTGTACTACCTCAGGCAGCACTTGAGAGTGCTGTGTGGATGTAGTCCCACTCATGAGTGATTAATAAACTTGTTATTTGAATTCCAGCTTCAGTGCCAATCTCTATTTTGTTGGTCTATGGACCCGTGGACAAGAGAAGGGTGACCCCTGCACCGGTGTGCTCATCAAAAAGCACATTTCCACAGTTGGCGCCAGTTACGTGGGGCCTCATCAAGGACGCGACCGTCTGAAGGAGTGGTCTTGACGGAAGAGTGGAATATTACTGAGGAGACGTCCTGCATGAGGAGACCCTTGTATTTGCAGCCAAAGTGACTTTTCCGGTTTTTCGATTTGACCCTTCAGGTGGCGGCCGGTCCTGACTGAGGTATCCTTTGGCGTTATTTTTGCAGTGACCATCAGGTCGATCAAGAGATTGGCAGTTGGAGGTTGGAGACTTTTGTTTGGTAAGGTCACTGGAGCGGCACTCTTGTTTGCTTGGCCAAGATTCTGGTTTTGTTTGTTTGATTTATTTTTTGCAGAAAATAAAGGCAGGTAATGTGGAGATTTTTCTCTACTTTTGAACAATTTGGAAACGTAATATTTTACAAAAACTTGGTAGCTTGCCTGTTTCCAGCACACTCCGTAGGTTGTGTTGCTGTCTTGGTGGTACCAAAATGGATTTAGAAAGAAGTCAGCCGGCTCCCTTAGAGGGAACACCTAATAGACATATGTATATTAAATATGGTATTTCTTCCATAATGTATAGTACACTGTGGAACAAATATACAAAGAAGGATCCTGATCTCCAATGGCCTGTGAATGAGTCATTTGACTTTAAAAAGATTCAATATGTAGAACAGTGTTTGTTTAACAAAAAAAGTCGACAAGATATGTTTGATTGTGTACGAATGTGGGAGAAAGAAGTGAATGAAAGAGCAAAGAGAGAAGCAGCTATAGCAGAGAAAGAACAACGAAAAACAATATATCAAAAAGCGCTAGAATTAAAAAATAAGGAGATGACGGAAATAAAAGAAAAAAGAGAGGGAGTGTCGTTTAGAGGTAACTGGCCAGTACCCTATTAGGTGCCCCCTTTATCCCATGCTTAATAAACCTCAAGATGATGCTATCTTATTAGATCGACCTCCGCCCCGTATAAATTTCCCTCTGCCCCTGAGGAGGATCCTTCCGATAAAGACCATCATTCTTCCGACCTTAAAGATGTAGATTAGCAAGATGGGCGACAGACTCGCTCTACTTTAACTACTGATGAAAAAGCCACCATTAGATCCACTGTTCGTTCAGAAGCCCGTAAGAAAACTCTTCCTTCAGATCTTGTATCAATGGTTCAGCAGTGGAAAGATTTAGAGCAGTTATATTTTGCAGAAAAGTTTGCTTGGGAAGTTATACTTAATTTTAGAGACCTTTCTAAAAACTTAGAGCCCACTGATATAAAATCTGATTATAAACAATTGAGTGATGGAACTTTCCTTTGTTCAAACATACCTGATTTAATAAGGCGAGTGGTTAAATTACGAGATGAAACATTTCGCTTAAAAGCGGAGAAAAAAGAAGCTAGTAAAACTAAAACTGTACAAGTAGCCAAACCCCAGCGCAGATAGTAGAAACTTCAGCGACAAATAATGGATCTAGTAGTGCTGAAGTTGGTATACGACCAATGCGCGAAGCTGCACCTTTGTATGTTCCTCCAAAGGGTACGGGAAAAGATGAAGATAAGACTTCAGATGATGCGAAAGGGTATTTTATTTATAATTGGGTTTATACCCCTTGGAGTAGAGCAGATGTTATGGCTCTTAATGCCGCTTTGCCCGATCCGCGGAAAAATCCTGCCGCTTTCTATGAGGAAGTAGAAGGAGCCATTAGCTCCTGTACTATGACTCTGCCAGATATTGATATGTTTTTTGGACTTATTTTGCCCCCTGATATGTGGAGAACAATTCGGAAAATAGATGATAATGTAGCATATGGTGATACTTGGGTGCATTTAGAAGAAATAGATGCGGCTAGAGAGCCTGTGCAGAAACCACAACAGGAGATATTAGATCTTCCTAAAGCTATTGTGACTAAGTTGAAAACTCTTATACCCCCTAAGAAAATAGATTGGACTACGTTAGCATCTTGTAAACAGAAAGCAGATGAGTCAGTTTCTGACTTCTTTAAACGATTTGAAGAGACATTCCATGACTTTAGTGGGCAGTCCTTGACAGATGACATGGGTAAGCATCTGTTCGTCGACAAATTTGTCGCTAACATGTTGCCAGAAATAGCTAGTCGCCTTAAGGCCAGCGAGAGTTCGTGGACTACGTCTTACCCAGTCTCCCTTTTGACCAGTATTATGAGCGCCAGGAATTGGAAGCATAAGGCAAGGAGGATAAGAAGGTTAAGGATCTAAAGACAAAAGTTATGTTGGCTCAAGAAAATGGTCCACCATTCAGAGGTGGTGGTAGAGTTGGACGTGCAGTATGTACACCTGGTGTACCCCCTTTCTCTCAATCAACTTTGTCTTCTGATCAGTGTGCTTATTGTAAAGAGATTGAACATTGGCGTTCTGAGTGCCCCCTTTTGCGAGGTCAGCAGTACCAACGAGGTAGAGGAAATATGAGAGGGCGCCCAGGTAATTCAGGAAATAGGGGAGGCATGGGCAGTCGTCCCAGATTTGAGGCAGTTGAACATGGGCCAAATTATCCTAATACTTTTGATAGACAAAATCAATATCAAATGTCTGATTATTCGGCTGATGGTCTTGGGGATTCTGATTATGCATAGGAATGCCTAGGATGGGGTAAGGAACCGGTTGAGGTCCCAGTAGATCAGAAGGGTCCTTATGTTGATGCAAATGTCTTGGGTTCTACTGATCGGTTCCTGGTTGATACAGGAGCTACTCGTAGTGCTCTGTCTAAAATATTGGTTCCTAGGGATCCCCTGTCTGGCGCAATGATAACATCAATAGGTTTCGATGGGACACCTACACCTAGCCCACTGTCACAGCCACTTGCATTTAGTCTTGATAAATTTACTGCAGCATATCCATTTCTGCTTTCCCCTAACACGCCGGATAATATTGTGGGCATTGATATGCTTAAATATTTTGGTGCTACAATACGTTATTCCCCAGAAAGTGTGCGTGTTATCTTAAATGATAACTATCCAATGGTTGAGAGGTCTGGCCTCATCAAAGAAGATATCACTTTGGCATCTTTACCTAGTACTTTGTGGGCTACATCAGATACTGATGTGGGACACATGGTTATTCCACCAGTACATATTCAAGTGAAGGAAGGTGCTTCATTGCCTCGATTGCCCCAATACAAAATATCTCGGGAAGGCGAAGAAGCATCAACACTCATTGTTCAGGATTTGATCAAGGTGGGGGTTGTGGAAGAAGTCCCTTATAACATTTGTAATAGTTCTATCCTTCCTATTTTGAAAAAAGACACTGATACTAAAATTTACAGATTTATTATAGATTTACGAGAGGTTAATAAAATCGTGGTGCCCCAATACCCGGTAGTCTCTGATATCACGACACTTCTCACCATGGTTCCTCCTACTGCCACTACATTTAGTGTAATTGATTTAAAGAATGCATTTTTCTCAATACCTATTCACCCTGACAGCCGTTATTTGTTTGGCTTCACTTTGAATAATAGATCATTCAGGTTCTGTAGAGCTCCACAAGGGTATACAGAGAGTCCTAGCATTTATAGTCAGGCGTTGAAAAGGCAGCTTGATTCTTTTCCTGTACCAAAAGGGGTGGCTCTTATTCAATATGTCGATGACATCTTGTTGGCTGCCGATACCCATGAACAGTGTAAAGAAGGAACACTGTCCTTATTATCATTTCTTGTCTCTCATCATCACAAAGTCTCTCGGAAGAAATTGCAATTTTGTAGACAGCAGATTACCTATATAGCTCACCTCCTGTCTAAGGAGGGACATGCACTCTCACCAGATCGCATTCAAACTATTTTAGACACTCCCGTGCCCCGTACTCAGAAGGATGTCCGTGCACTGATTGGCCTTACTTCTTTTTGTAGGCAGTGGATCCCTAGCTTTTCTCACATTATTAAACCCTTGTTGGCCCTTTTGACTAAAGACACTCCAATGCCTCTCCCATGGACTACTGAGTGCCAGGATGTATTCCAACAGTTACGTCAAGCTCTTTGTTCTGCACCAGTATTAGGAACTCCAGACTACACTAAGACCTTCACACTCTATGTACACGAGAGGGAAGGTTGCGCTCTCTCAGTTTTAACACAAACACACGGTGATAAACAACGTCCTTGTGCATATTTTTCAGCTGTCCTTGATCCAGTTGCCCGTGCGCTGCCTGGTTGTTTTTGAGCGGTGGCGGCAACGGCTGTGTCCATACGTCAGAGCGAGGGAATAGTCTTGTCACATAGATTGCTTGTGTTAGTACCCCATTCAGTTGATGCCTTGTTAAATCAAACAAAAGCACAGCATCTGACTAGTGCTCGCTTGACAGGATATGAATTGACACTTTTGGCCCCTCATATCACGTTAAAAAGATGTTTGACTCTGAACCCTGCTACATTATTGCCATTTCCAGCTACTCAGTCTCATTCACAAGAGTTACATGATTGTATATCCCTTACTGAAGAACACACAAAGGGTCATGTTGACCTACAAGATACACCTCTTTCTAGAGTTGATGTGGAATTGTGGGTTGATGGATCCTGCCTGAAATTGCCTGATGGCACTACATCTGCTGCTTATGCAATTACAACACTTCAGACAGTAGTTGAGACAGCTCGTATCCCACAGAAGTCAGCTCAAGCAGCCGAGTTGATAGCACTGACAAGAGCATGTGAGCTTAGTACAGAGTTGCTTGTTAACATTTACACTGATAGCCAATACGCCTTCGGCGTGGCTCATAACTTCGGGCAACTTTGGAAAGAAAGAGGCTTTCTCACTTCACATGGGACACAAATAGTGCATGGGGAATTAGTACATAATCTCCTTACTGCCTTGACCTATCCTAAGAAAGTGGCAATTGTTAAATGTAGTGCACACAAGAAAGTGACTGATAAAATAGGAGCAGGCAATGCCTTTGCGGATTGCACAGCTCGTGAGACTGCAATGCAGCGAAGTACCACATCTATGTATGTAGTTAAGTCACAGGCTGAACGTTGGCATGATGCCAGGCAAGAGGTGCTGGACATGCAGCAATTTGCTTCTGTTGATGAATGGTCCAAGGAGGGAACATTGGATGACGAGGGCTGTTGGAGGAATAAAGAAATGACAAAATGGAAGTTACCCGCAGCCTATTTACATCCTATGATTCACATGGCACATGGGCCGGCACATGTTGGAGCATCCTCAATAGCAAAGCAACTTATGCAAGTTTGGGATCATCAAGATATTGCCGGTACGGCTAAGAAAATAGTCCAGTCCTGTCTGATCTGTCTCCAGTATAATCCTGGAAAGGGAACACGAGCTCCAACAGGAGGGTTTGCAATACCTACTGCACCTTTTGAGGTCCTGCAAATGGATTACATCCAGCTTGAGCGCTGTAACAACCTAAATTATGTCTTAGTAGTGGTTTGCGCCTTCAGTAAATGGGTGGAAGCATACGCTATGAAGGATAAATTTTTTTTTATATATTGGTAGTAGCAGTTCCCATACTCGGGAAAACACCGCACAATCAGTATGAGTAGATATTTAACTGAAAACTTTATACAGTGTGAATCAATAAACAGTATTCTAACATGGGGTGCTGATTTAGCTCACTTGCACCTACTACCAAAAGATGCTATTATCACAGATGTAACACACTGTGTAATTACATAAAACAAGGAGAGAGCAATTCCAAGCACACCTATTTCAATATGCCACCCCAAAATTTCGGTGTTGGTGCAAATCAGTCAAATACCAGCTGGTATAGATGCCCAATATTTAAACATAAATCTGGTGCAAGAAGTAATAAATTGGTACTAATTATTCAAAATATACAGAGTCCACAAATTGGATTTCTTCAAAAAGTTAACCATTTTATTCATATTCTTATTTCATCTCAGCACGTTAAATCGGCCAACACGTGTTTCGTCTTCCCTTAGACTTTTCAAGGCGATTGACAAGCAATGAACATCCCACGCATTGCATGTGGAGAAGAATTGTAACGTCCTCATGTGGATCAAGTCTCACACCGAAGAATGGAGATGCTATGTAGACATTCTGCACAAATTGTTTCCATCCATCCCCCGCGTTTCACTGCCTTCTAGGGCGGTCTATGGAGGGATACTTATCAGGGTTTCCCGACAGTTAATTATTGATTTCGCAGTGAAACGCGGGGGATGGATGGAAACAATTTGTGCAGAATGTCTACATAGCATCTCCATTCTTCGGTGTGTGAGACTTGATCCACATGAGGGACGTTACAATTCTTCTCCACATGCAATACGTGGGATGTTATTGCTTGTCAATCGCCTTGAAAAAGTCTAAGGGAAGACGAAACACGTGTTGGCCGATTTTCGTGCTGGATGAAATAAGAATATGAATAAAATGGTTAACTTTTTGAAGAAATCCAATTTTGTGGACTCTGTATATTTTGAATAATTAGTACCAATTTATTACTTCTTGCACCAGATTTATGTTTAAATATTGGGCATCTATACCAGCTGGTATTTGAACTGATTTGCAACAACACCAAAATTTTGGGGTGGCAGTAATTGAAATAGGGTGTGCTTGGAATTGCTCTCTCCCTTGTTTTGCTATGAAGGATAATACAGCTCTTACTACAGCAACGGTGCTCCTAAAGGAGTTCTTTCCCCGATTCGGCATTTGCTGAGTTTAGTGGAGTGACAACGGACCTCATTTTATTGGGCAAGTTGTTGAGTATTGTGAGAAGTTGGCCTGGTATATGCTGTCCACTAATTAAAGTGGGCACCTTGCACCAGTCCAAACGACCCTTATTGATGATTAGGTTAAAGACAACCTTATAGAAAGCTATCCTAGTGGTAGCTGTGGAGAGCAGCCTTCAGGCTATGTCTTGAAGGAATGTAAAGCAGCTTGTTTTACCAGTGTATTACCTCTTGAATGACCAAATGAAAGGAGAACCACACCAGGTATATATAAAATATATGTATTTATTACTAAACACTCTCTACTAACCTCTTTATGAGATTAGAGAACAAGGCACACACTATTACAGTACTAGAACAACAGTAAATAGCACAATACACAGTGGGCTCCAGGGGGAGACCAAACCATATATTAAGAAAGTGGTATAACAACCCCGACTTGACTAGACACAGTGCCTAGAGCACGTAGAATCGCTGGGACCCCAAGGAACCACCCGAGGTAGTGACACAGGGGACCCATGGAGGACGGGTGCAGTGTGGGAACACAGACGCGAGCTCCGTACAACTCTATGGGATAGTCGCTATTGGAAATTTAGAGTTTAAGGACACTTCGGAGAGGACTTCAAGCAAACCCAGATAAACTTAGAAGGTTCTAAGGCCAGCACCCTTGTGAGTATCGAGGTACCCGTATTACCTAGCCCAGGGAAGCCGGGTGCATAGGGGTCAAGTGGTGTCGGAAACCCTCGTCGTTTTCAATGGCGTGATGCGAAGAAGTGCTGCTGCCGTGGAGAAGAAAAGTGTCCGGGGTGACCCAAGCCTGGATCGGAGATGAGAAGAACCTGAAAGCAGAGGGGACAAAGTCTGGGTCACTTCACGTGACCAGGAGCGGAGCAATCGAATGCTCACCGATGTCGGGTGTTTCAGGTGCAAAGAGGTGAAGCTTGACTCTGCAGCCCCGGGGACCAGGAGACGTCGACCAGATTCCGCAGGCGAGCTGTCCCATGAAGGATGTCGAGTGCTGGGGGATCAGTATCCGGATTGGAGACCAACAAGCCTTGGCAACTGCAACCCAAGCGGTCAGAGAAAAGATGCTTCGTGGAGGACCAGCAAGGTCCTGGGGACTCCCCAAGCTATGGAGAGTCAGGGCACGTCTGGAGCAACAAGAAAGTTGAAAGTTAAAGTTGCCTTCTCAGGGACCCACAGGTCAACGGACCAGGGATCACGAAGAGACCTCGAGAGGAATCACACAATACCAGCCCAATGAACACTCGTGGGGTGTAGGCCAGTAATCTTCGGTGGAAACACTGCTTGGGGCTTGGACTACAAGTAGCCCAAAGCACAGCCTCAGGGATCGCCTAAAAGCATATGCTGCTGCAAATGTGCATGGTGTCCAGGGGTTCGGGTTGCATGGTCCCCATGAGGGATGTGGGTCTCAGGTTTACTGAGAGCACTAGTCGGTCTCGGGGAAGCTTGGGCACCCACCTCCTGTGTTGCAAAATCTTCAGAGTCCGTCGGGAGCTGCGTAGATGCAAACCGGTCAGATGCGTTGTGGTGCCTACCTTGCAGGGGAGTAACTCCTTTACTCCAAGGGAGATTCTTCAGTCGTCCAACAAAGTGTAGATCATCGAAGGTTACTTGGTTTCTGTAGCAGAGTTTAGTCCAGGTAATATCTAAAGTCCTGTAGTCAGGGTTCCTACTTTATACCCAAGGAAGGGGTGGGACAAACTCTGGAGACCCACCTATGGGAGGGTCAGGACAGAGGGGTGGCTACACCCATGTCCTTTGTCCAGTTTCGCACCAGAGCAGGGGTTGATAGCCCCTGCAACCGGTTTGAGCTGGACTATGCACAGGGACACCAAATGTGCCCCCAGTGCAGACATCAAAGCACTCTGAGAGTGCACCCACCCAGCCCCAATACACTAAAGCCTGTCTGGGAGGTGGTCACACCTCCCTGTGACAGGAAACCTACTGTCCAGCCTCCCCTGCCGGAGTTTCGTCCAGCAGCAGGAGGGCAGACTCGTGTCTGTGGCTGCAGCATCCATTTTGTGATGCCAGGGCTCTGTGAAGCTGGTACCGGGTGTACCGGTGCTGTCATATTTCTCCCTCTAGGAGGGAGGAATCATACCGCCCACACCAGTACTGGTGTGGAGGTATGATTCCAAGGTGTTTGACACCAAACACAACATAATTTCTTGCAGCCATTTTAAAGTTAGCATTTACCGCGAGGTTATAATGCACTTAAGAGTATATGGTTGGCTGCATCACAGACAACCCCGGAATAGTGGTTCTGAAGGCTGCAGAGGGGCTCTGCTCATGCATGGGCACCCTCTCACATAAAACCCAGCACCCTTCCTTCAGGATTGATAAGGCCTGCCATAGGGATGACTGATAGGCTTATATGTGCAGTGATTAGGATAGACATAGTGAACCTATATCTAAGGAAGGGGTGCATGCACCACCTTTCACAGGCTGCAGTAGCAGATGTGTGGTGTCGTTTTGAATGGCCTCTCAGGGGTGGCATAATACATGCTGCAGCCCCTGGGAGGCCTCTGGGGTACCTATGCCCTGGGTACATAGTACACCATATACTAGGGACTTATAAGGGTACCCC
Organism: Calotriton arnoldi; assembly: GCA_963921515.1. Classification (NCBI taxonomy): domain Eukaryota; kingdom Metazoa; phylum Chordata; class Amphibia; order Caudata; family Salamandridae; genus Calotriton; species Calotriton arnoldi. The sequence continues at coordinate 147,422 of CAWUFW010015031.1, read as the reverse complement.
AGAATCCAATCTGGAGTGTACCTAAAGTACATGCAATCAATTTAGAGGAGAAAGCAGATAGACTGGGGTCCTGAATAGCAGGATCCCAGTCAGACTAAGTTGAAAACAGTGAAACATCAGCAAAAAAGTGGGGGTAACTATAAGAAGCAGATCCTACTCTCCTACACAACCCCCTCCCCCAAACGTCAGGACATTAAACTAACCTTGACCAGTTGAGTCTTCATGTTCTAAGTGAAAATATCTGGAGAGTCCATCTGCATTGGCATGGTTACTCCCAGGTCTATGTTCCACTGTATAGTCCATCCCCTGTAGGGAAATGGACCACCTCAAAAGTTTGGGGTTTTCACCCTTCATCTGTTTTAGCCATAAGAGGGGCTTGTGGTCTGTCTGAACAGTGAAGTGAGTGCCAAACAAGTATGGCCTCAGCTTCTTCAAGGCCCAAACCACAGCAAAGGCTTCCCTCTCAATGGCTGACCAACGTTTCTCTCTGGGGTCAGCCTTCTGCTAATAAAAGCTACTGGCTGATCCTGACCTTCATCATTCAATTGTGATAACACAGCCCCTACCCCCAACTCAGATGCATCTGTTTGGACAATGAATTGTTTGGAGTAGTCAGGACTTTGCAGAATGGGAACAGTGCACATGGCCTGCTTCAGGTCATCAAATGCCTTTTGACAGCTGACTGTCCACTGAACTTTTTTTGGCATTCTTTTAGAAGTTAAGTCATTCAAAGGGGTCACATCCTTTGACAAACCTCCTATAATACGCAGTCAGGCCCAAGAAAGCTCTGACCGAGTCTGGGTGGTTGGAGCAACCCAGTCCATGATGGTCTGGATTTTGCTCTGCAATGGTTGAACCTGGCCTCCACCCACAAGGTGGCCCAGGTATACAACTTGGCACTGCCCTATCTGGCACTTGGTGGCCTTGATAGTGAGGCCTGCTTTCTGCAGGGCCTCCAAAACATTTCTCAGGTGGACCAGGTGATCCTCCCAGGTGGAGCTAAAGACAGCAATATCATCTAGATATGCTGCACTATATGCTTCCAGGCCTGTAAGGACTTTGTTCACCAACCTTTGAAAAGTGGCAGGTGCATTTTTCAAACCAAAGGGCATCACCACAAATTGGTAGTGCCCACTAGGGGTTGAAAATGCTGTTTTGGCTTTGGCATTTTCAGCTAGTCTGATCTGCCAGTAGCCAGCTGTCAGGTCAAATGTGCTCAGAAACTTGGCTGAGGCCAAAGTATCTATAAGCTCATCTGCCCTAGGGATTGGATGGGCATCAGTCCTAGTGACTGCATTGAGACCTCTGTAGTCAACACAAAACCTCATCTCTCTCTTACCACCCTGGGTGTGAGGTTTAGGTACCAAGACTACTGGACTAGCCCAAGGGCTATCTGAGGGTTCAATCACACCCAAATCCAACATCTTCTGGACTTCAGTCCTGATGCAGTCCCTGACATGGTCAGGTTGCCTGTAAATCTTCTTAACAGGCAGGCTGTCCCCAGTGTCTACTTCATGAGTGCACCAGGTAGTCTGACTTGCAGTCAGTGAAAACATATGTCTAAACTGATTAAGAACTTTTCTGCAATCAGTTTGCTGCTGGTCAGTGAGGCTGCCTGCCAAGGCTACACCATCTACTGAACCATCATCAGGGTTCTGTGAGAGCAGGTCAGGGAGTGGATCACTCTCTTCCTCCTGTCCCTCATCAGTAGCCATGAGCAAGCCCATGTATGCCCTATCAACATATGGTTTGAGCCTGTTGACATGGAGCACCCTATGGGGGCTCCTGGGAGTTCCAAGGTCCACCAGGTAGGTAACCTCTCCCTTTTGCACAATAATTTTATGGGGGCCACTCCACTTGTCTTGGAGGGCTGCTGGGGCCACAGGCTCCAACACCCATACTTTCTGTCCTGGCTGATAAACCGTCAACACAGCCTTTTGGTCATGCCAGGCCTTTTGCAAATCCTGGCTAGCCTCAAGGTTTTTAGTTGCCTTCTTCATGTACTCAGCCATCCGGGAGCGGAGACCAAGTACATAGTCCACAATATCCTGTTTAGGGGGTTTGAGAGGTAACTCCCATCCCTCCTTCACTAGACACAATGGACCCCTAACTGGATGTCCAAACAGAAATTCAAATGGGCTGTAACCAACCCCCTTCTGTGGAACCTCTCTGTAGGCAAAGAGAAGGCAGGGCAAAAGTATGTCCCATCTGCGCCTAAGCTTTTCTGGGAGACCTTTAATAATGCCCTTCAAGGTTTTGTTGAACCTCTCAACTAAACCATTGCATTGTGGGTAATAAGGGGTGGTAAATTTATAATTTACTCCACACTCCTTCCACATAGCAGTTAAGTAACTAGACATAAAGTTTGCACCCCTGTCTGATACTACCTCCTTAGGGAAACCCACTCTGGAAAAGATTCCCAGGAGGGCCCTTGCCACCACAGGAGCTGTGGTGGTCCTAAGGGGAATTGTTTCTGGGTACCAAGTGGCATGGTCCACCACCACCAGTATAAATCTGTGCCCAGATGCAGTTTGAGGGTCTAGGGGACCAACAATGTCAATCCCTACCCTTTCAAAGGGAACCCCCACCACAGGTAGTGGTATTAGGGGGCCTTTGTAGTGCTACCTGCCTTACCACTGGCTTGACAGGTGACACAGGAGCGACAAAACTCCTTGGTGTCTTCAGACATATGAGACCAATGAAAGTGAGGGACAATTCTGTCCCAAGTCTTGTTTTGGCCTAGGTGTCCTGCCAATGGGATATCATGTGCTAGGGTTAATAGGAAGCTCCTAAACTTCAGAGGTATAACCAACCTCCTGGTGGCTCCAGGCTTGGGGTCTCTACACTCTGAGTAAAGGAGTCCATCATCCCAGTAGATCCTATGGGTACCACTAGCACTCCCAGCAGACTCAGCAGCAGCTTGCTGTCTGAGGGGTTCAAGAAAGGGGCAGCTCAGTTGCTCCTGGCTCAGATCTGCCCTGGAAGGGCCCCCTGTCCCCAAGAACTCAACCCGATCAGGCTCAAGCTCATCTGGGACAGTTCCTTCTTCAGGACCAAGATCAGCTCTTTCAAGAGACTGATCTGGAGTCTGAGGCAGGGGGGAAGGCACTGCCTTAACCCTACTGCTCCTCCTCTTGGCAGGTGCCTGGTCCATTGTTCCAGGTTCCAGGACCTGTTCAGTTTTAGACATTTTGGCCTCTGACCTGGTCACAGCAAACACATCTGCAGGGATGCCCAGCATTTCTGCATGGGTCCTGAGCTCAACCTCAGCCCAGGCTGAAGTTTCTAAATCATTTCCAAGCAAGCATTCAACAGGGAGGTCTGCACTTACCACAACCTTCTTAGGGCCAGTTACCCCTCCCCAGGAGAAATTAACAACTGCCAGGGAATGGTCTGTCCTGACATTGCTAGCATTGGTCACTTGGTACATTTCACCAAGTATGATCTGTTCAAGGGCTACAAGATCTTGTGTCACCATGGTGACACTTGCTCCTGTGTCCCTGAATGCCAAAGCCTCTCTTCCATTAATTAATGGCTGCTGTCTGTATTTGCCCAGATTACTGGGACTCATGTAGGAGGACATGTCCATGCCTCCATCACAGATCAGTACAGCCTGAGTTGGAACTCTGACTAGGCCAGAGTCCATCTCAGATCCCAGGGTTAACCCTACTACATCCTTATTTGGAACACCACCACTTGGAGCTGAACTAGGGGGAACAGGTGCCTTAGGGGCTGTGGTGGCTGGAGTTGAGTCTTTGGTCTTGGTACAATCACTAGTCCAATGGGTTTTCTGTTTACAGATTTTACAACATGGCTTTTTCTGGCCTTTTCCTTTGTTAGATTGTGACTCCCCACCAGATGCAGAATTTTGGGGCCCTTGAGAAGACTTCTGGTCTTTACCCTTCTCCCCACCCTTATCAGAGCTTTTAGAATTTTGCTTCTTAGAGTCACCACCTTGGTTCTGCACCTTCTGCCTCACCCTGGTTCTAACCCACTTGTCTGCCTTCTGACCCAATTCTTGGGGAGAGGTCAGATCAGAGTCCACCAGGTACTGATGCAAGTTGATTTTGACAGTTATTAAGGATCTGCTCTCTCATGATCAAATTATACAATCCTTTGAAATCACACACCTTACTGCCAAGTAACCACCCTTCCAGAGCCTTAGTAGCACAATCAACAAAGTCAACCCAGTTCTGAGTCTGTGCCTTTTGGGTATCTCTGAACTTTAACCTGTATTGTTCAGTGGTTAGGCCAAACCCCTCAATCAGAGCACTCTTCAGGACTTTGTAATTACCAGCATCCTCCTCTCTAACAGTGAGGAGCTTGTCTCTACCTTTGTCTGCAAAGGAGAGCCACAGGATTGCTGCCCACTGCTCCTGAGGGACCCTCTCTACCTTACAGGCCCTCTCAAGTGCAGTTATCCACTTGTGGATGTCATCCCCACTCTGGTAGGGAGGGACAATCTTGTTCAGGTTCCTATGGTCATGAGTATGATCTCTACATCTAGGGACACTGTGGCTGCCACCGTGGGACTCTAGTCCCAACTTCTGAGAAGCTCTCTGAAGCTCCAGGGATTCCCTGTCTAAGGCCAATTGCTCTCTCTTGATTCTGAGCTTAGCTCTCTCAAACTCAAGCAGTTGGCATTTCTTCTCATAAGAGGATGACCTTTTATGAGAAGCAGAGGACCCTATAGACATACCAGAGTGATCAGATTCCTCAGAAGGAGATCTGTTTCTTCTTGGAAGACTATTAACCCTTCCAGGTGGAGTGAAGAGAACCTCACTGGGGTCTCCTTCCTCACCTTCAGGAAGAATTGGATTTCCCAGGTTGGAATCACCTTGATCCTCCTGGCCAGCCTCAGGGTCTGGGTCATAGTAGAGCTCACTTCCTAGCCTTTCCCCTTCAGCTGACCCACCCCCTCTGACAGCCTCATCAGACCCTGGAGTCTTTCTGAGGTCATCTGCCAGCAACAGCTGTATGAAATGTTGTGTGGATGGGCTTTTCCCTGTCTTCAATTTCCCTGAGGCACACATGGTCCTCAATTCCTGGAATGAGGCCTGGTCATACTTGGATGGGAGAGACCCACTGGTTTCTGCCCTTGAAGACATAACTAGTGTGGTGTGGTGTATGCACCTACCTACTCTAGTGGGGCCTACTAAACTCTCGAGTTGTAGAAAGGGTATGCTAAGCCCTTGACACACAACTCTAAGTTCAGTAGAACTTACTGTATTCTAAACTTGATTTATATGTACCTATGTACCAATAGTGGTTTTCAGTTAGTCACTCAAAGAGATTATCTGGTAAAACAATAGCAAGCTTGAAGCCAACCGCCGCACACCAATGTGAGAAGTTGGCCTGGCATATGCTGTCCACTAGTTATAGTGGGCACCTTGCACCAGTCCAAACGACCCTTATTGATGGTAGGTTTAAAGACAACCTTATAGAAAGCTATCCTAGTGGTAGCTGTGGAGAGCAGCCTTCAGGCTAAGTCTTGAAGGAGTGTAAAGCAGCTTGGTTTACCAGATTATAACCTCTTGAATGACCAAATGAAAGGAGAACCACACAAGATATATATAAAATATATGTATTTATTTCTAAACACTAACTACTAATCTCTTTATGAGATTAGGAGTTCAAGATACTCAGTATCACAGTATTAAAACGACAGTAAATAGCACAATACACAGTGGGCTCCAGGGGAGACCAAACCATATACTAAGAAAGTGGTATAAGAACCACGACTTGACTAGACACAGTGCCTAGAGCACGTAGAATCGCTGGGACCCCAAGGAACCACCCAAGGTAGTGACACAGGAGACCCACGGGGGACGTGTGCAGTGTGAGAACACAGCCGCGAGCGCTGACAGATTCAATGCGTAAAGTCGCGGTTGGAATTTTAAAGTTAAAGGACACTTAGGAGAGGACTTTGAGCAAACCCCTTTAGACTTAAGGGTTTCTAGGGCCAACACCCATGTGAGCACCGGAGTACTCGAGTTACCTCATCCAGGGAAGCCGGGTGCATAGGTGTCAAAAGGTGTCGGGAATCGTCGTTGATTTCAATGGCGAACTGCTGCAAAGTGCTGCTGCCGTCGAGAAGAAAAGTGTCCGGGTGGATCCAAGCCTGGATCGAGGATGTGAAGAACCTGAAAGCAGAGGGGACAGAGTCTGGGTCACTAGCCAGTGACGAGGAGCGGAGCAATCGAATGCCCACCAATGTCGGGTGCTTCAGGTGTGAAGAGGTGAAGCTTGACTCTGCAGCCACGGGGTCCTGGAGACGTCGACGACAACCAGGAGCGGGATTCTAGCTGTCCCACGAAGGATGTAGAGTGCTAGCATGTCGGTGATCGGATTGACCACAACAAGCCTTGGCAACAGCAACCCACGCAGGAAGAGAAAATATGCTTCTGTGCGGACCAGCAAGGTCCGGGGGACTCCCCAAGCGATGGAGAGTCAGGGCACGTCTGGAGCAACCAGGAAAGCCCAATCAAAGTTAGACTTGCCTTCTTGGGGACCCACAGGTCAATGGACCAGTGATTGCAAAGGGACCTCGAGAGGAATCACAAAATGGCGGCCCACGGAACACTCGGTGAGTGTAGGCCTGCAATCTTCGGTGTGATTACTGCTCGGGGTGGGGGCTACAAATAACCCAAAGCTCAGCCTCAGGGGTCGCCGGAAAGCTGATGCTTCTGCAAATGGTTGCGGTGTCCAGGGTTTTGTGTTGCATGGTCTAAACGAGGGATACGGGCCTCAGACTTGCTGTGGGCACAGATCGACCTCAGAGACCTCAGAAAATCCACCTCCTGTGTGGCAATATTCTTCGGAGTCCACAGGAGCTTCGGAGATGCCAACCGGTCAGTTGCATCTTAGGTGCCTGCCAAGCAGGGGAGTAACTCCTTTACTCCAAGGGAGATTCTTCAGTCATCTAGTTCAATGTAGATCGTCGAAGTTCCAGGATTCAGTATCAGAGTTTCGTCCAGGTGTAATCTAAAGTCCTGTAGCCAGGGGTTCCTATCTTATACCCAAGGAAGGAGTTGGACAAACTCTGGGGACCCACCTATGGGAGGGTCAGAAAGAGGGGTGGCTTCACCCATTTCCTTTGTCCAGTTTTCATGCAGAGCAGGGGCTGGTAGCCCCTGCAACCGGTTTGAGCTGGACTATGCACAGGGACACCAAATGTGCCCCCAGTGCAGACTTCAAAGCACTCTGGAGTGCACCCACCCAGCCCCAATACACTAAAGCCTGTCTGGGAGGTGGTCACACCTCCCTGTGACAGGAAAACTATTGTCCAGGCCTCCCTGCCGGAGGTTCGTCCAGCAGCAGGAGGGCAGACGCGTGTCTGTCAGCATCCATTTTGTGATGCCAGGGCTCTGTGAAGCTGGTACCGGGTGTACCGGTGCAGACATATTTCTCCCACTAGGAGGGAGGAATCATACCTCCCACCCCAGTACTGGAGTGGAGGTATGATTCCAAGGTGTTTGACACCAAACACAACATAATTCCATGCAGCCATTCTCAAGTTAGCATTTACCGCGAGGTTATAATGCACTTAAGAGTATATGGTTGGCTTCATCACAGACAACCCCGGAATAGTGGTTCCGAAGGCTGCAGAGGGGCTCTGCTCATGCATGGGCACCCTCTCACATAAAACCCAGCATCCTGCCTTCAGGATTGATAAGGCCTGCCATAGGGGTGACTGATAGGCTTATATGTGCAGTGATTAGGATAGACATAGTGAACCTATATCTAAGGAAGGGGTGCATGCACCACCTTTCACAGGCTGCAGTAGCAGATCTGTGGTGTCATTTTGAATGGCCTCTCAGGGGTGGCATAATACATGCTGCAGCCCCTGGGAGGCCTCAAGGGTACCTATGCCCTGGGTACATAGTATACCATATACTAGGGACTTATAAGGGTACCCCAGAATCCAATCTGGAGTGTACCTAAAGTACATGCAATCAATTTAGAGGAGAAAGCAGATAGACTGGGGTCCTGAATAGCAGGATCCCAGTCAGACTAAGTTGAAAACAGTGAAACATCAGCAAAAAAGTGGGGGTAACTATAAGAAGCAGATCCTACTCTCCTACAAGTATCTCATGAAAGGGTTGGGATTTAAGCAGAAGTTTCATGCTGCTTTTCACCCACAATCATCACGACTAGTGGAACGTTACAAATCTACCCTGAAACTGAAATTGGCTAAGATACAGGCTTCCACATCTTTGAAATGGCCTGATGCATTGCCCTTAGCATTGCTATCCATTAGATCGATACCACATACACGATCTGGCCTCACACCGTATGAGGTGGTTTTTGGAAGGCCAATTAATATTTGGGGGTGTTAGAAATGGGGGTCTCTAGATGGCAGTGGCTGGCGCCAATGTCCAAGTAGGGACCCTTCTTCCTAAGTCAGAGTAAGGGGGCTACACTCTTTGATAACCCCTGCTCAACCCTGTGGTAACGTAGCACGAGCAGACAGGCCTATCTCAGAGGCAGTGTGTGAAGCATTTGTGACCATACACAATAACGCAGTGAAGACACCACAAAGGGACACCACACAAGTAGTTATAGAAAAATAAGCATCTTTATATCAGCTTAACACAATACGATCAAAGAGCCACAATCCACATAAGTATACGTTCACTAAAAAGGCAATCAAGCACTCAACAGCGTGTGAAATGAACTTAGTTCGGAGCTGGGGTCTACGCGACTCAGTGATGCACAATGTACCTGAGATTTAAAGGGGGCACGGCACGCAGCTTTGGGAGGAAGCCACGAGGATGACAGGCGGACCCGCAGCGGCCACAGATCCCGGCTGCAGCGGTCCGCGGCGTGCACTCACGATGATCCTGAGATGGTGATTGGATGGGGACTCGCAGCGGCCACAGCTCCTCAGCTTCAGCAGCCCACAATAGCGATAGCAATGATCCTCTTAGCACAGACGGATGCGGGCTCTCAGCGGCAACAGCTCCTCAGCTGTAACGGCCCGCGATAGCGATGACTCTCGTAGGACAGACAAATCCGGGCTCTCAGCGGCAACAGCTCCTCAGCTGCAGCGGCCCACAATAGCGATAGCGATGATTCTCACAGGGCAGACAAATGCGGGCTCTCAGCGGCAACAGCTCCTCAGCTGTAACGGCCCACAATAGCGATAGCGATGATTCTCATAGGACAGACAAATGCGGGCTCTCAGCGGCAACAGCTCCTCAGCTGCAGCGGCCCACAATAGCGATAGCGATGATTCTCGTAGGATAGACAATTGCGGGCTCTCAGTGGCAACAGCTCCTCAGCTTCAGCGGCCCACAATAGCGATAGCGATGATTCTCGAAGGATGGACAAATGCGGGCTCTCAGCGGAAACAGCTCCTCAGCTGTAACGGCCCACAATAGCGATAGCGATGATTCTCATGGGACAGACAAATGCGGGCTCTCAGCGGCAACAGCTCCACAGCTGTAACGGCCCACAATTGCGATAGCGATGATTCTCATGGGACAGACAAATGCGGGCTCTCAGCGGCAACAGCTCCTCAGCTGCAGCGGCCCACAATAGCCATAGCGATGATTCTCAGCCCGCGTTCCCCGCAGTAGATCCAGAGGCTCTGGAATTCTCGACAGAGGCCTCACCTGCGAGTAGAACCCCTCTCAATAGGGATTCAGAAGGCTGAAGGGTGAAGTCTAATGTCCCTGAGACTTCGGCAGGAGGCAAGCTCAAATCAGGCCCTTGGGTAGTTGCTTCCAGCAAGATGGATGAAAGTTTCAAAAGTCCTTTCCCTCTCGTTACACGGACAGAGGTTCGTCTTGACATCCAGAAGTAACACACTTGGTAGGGGTTTCAGCACAGATATTTATACCCCACAGGCCTTTGTTCTCAAAAGTCACTAGTCCTGAACCCAGCCAGAACCAGTTCGATGTGGTCCTGGTGTTGTAGGGATTCTGCACATATACAGAGCTATGCACAGGATAATAGGACCTCGGAGTATAGTGGTGAACCAACCATGCACCTTAGTACCCACAATCCCAATCCGACTAGCTTTAGCGTCTCATTCGCAGCGAAGCTACCAATGATTAGACAACCCAGAACACGGTCTCTCTCAGGACTCGCGGGAGCAAGAACACTCTTTCATAACTCACTCATACTTGTCCACAATGTGCGTAATAAGAGACACAGTATAGTTTAAAATGGTTATTTCAACTATCGTGCTCTAAGATACAGTACACGTGCCAGTACTATCAGCATAATGCATAATGATAAAATAAGAAGCATAGTTACAATTCCATAGAATACAAACGGGGACAGCATTTTATAAAGACAGTGGAAATAGGGCTAAATGGCCTTACCACCCTCCCGTGCTATTAACTAGTTTATTATAAAAATAGAAGACCTCTGGGCTTTGTCAGGCGGACCCCCATACCTCAATATCTAGATGCAAAGTTTACATCATCAGACAAGCACAGCTCTTCTCCCCGGAAAGGTTTTTCTCCAAGTGCCACAAACAGCGAGATCACCATATTAAAAGCACACAAATTTCTCCAGTGCAGCTGTATTTTGTGTTATGTCTAAGTGCGAGGGGCTGACCAGATCAGCAAGAACAAGGGACGTTGTTTTTCGACCTTGTACATGATGTGCAGACGAAACCCACAGGGAACAGGAGAAAAGGTGAAAGGCAAAAAGGCAGACAGTTCTAATATAGCCGGGCACAAGCAGGGACTGAACAAACAAAGTCACAGAGTAACGTGTGCAAAAAGGCATCATGGCAGCCAGGCCTAAGCTAACTTAGCAATGTAGACAATGAGGCCACAAACCACACTACACCCTCCCCTGGTCAGTCCATAGGCCAAGACATAGGACGAAAACAGAGTTCAAATAGATGGAGCAGAATGTAAACGTCTATTTATTAACCATCCCCAATGAAGGACAGTAAAGGGAAAAAAAAAGTTCACGATAAAAAAATTCCAGAGAGGGACAGAAATCAGGGCCCAAAGAAAAAATCCAGAAATGCAGGACGCTGAAAGCGAAGACCCCTAATCCAATAGAGTGTAAGTGCAGAAAACTGCCACACCTTCCAAGAGGACATCATTGGTATCGTCTGAAAAAAGAGATGCCTTCCAGTTCAACAAATCAAAACTGCATTCATGTTCCTCATAATAGGGAGCAATAATCAGCATTGCGGGACAACATGCGTGATACTCAATATAACTGTGTTGTAGGAGATTCTGAGCAGCCGCCCAGATATCCCATTGCGCCAAAATTCCAATTGCAGCCGCACGCGCCATCAAGCCAGTGCCGGAACAGTCCTGTTCATGGGCCTCTAAGGGACCCATTAACTGGGCAAAATCCGGGTCCGACAGAGACGTATTGGAGAGGCAAACATCCAAGGACCAAGAGAAAGGACATCTTAAGCAAGACATCACAGGTTGCACGCAAGTGAAATACGCAAAGCGAAAAGAAAGTTGATAGGACACACTGAGTGTCGCCAATGGTAGGATGCCGAAGCTGAGAAGCATGTGTTCACGGAGCATCCGGAGCCGACCGTGGTCGAGTAGGCCCCCAGGAAGTGCAGCCATTGCGCAGCAAACAGATCAAAAGCAATATACCAGCCGCTAAGGCGAGGAGCAACGGAAAGCCGCCAAAGACGCTGGAAAAAATAGAATGAATAAAAGCCGGAATTACACCAAATATAGTTTGAAAGGAGGTAACAAGGCCAGAGCCCACAACTTTAAAAAGTGCACAAAACCTTCGGTACTAGAAGCATTAAAAACGCGGTGAATCAGTTCACCGAAATGCTGTGGGAGGTTCGTGTTCAAAAGAGCCTGTATCTCACTGTGGGTACTAGCCACCTGGAGCACGAAGGTCTCCAGTGCGGATGTGAGCAAAACCTCCTGGTTCAATAATAGCGCCTTTATTCTGCTCAATTTATTGAAATCCGCCTTCAACGTTGGTATGGAAGGCCAAATGGAACTATCTATGATGTCGTGTGGGGGAGGAAAAAGCACATTTTTGCAGCACACAACCCTGTGGGAAACTGTTACCATATAAGGGATGCTGGGCCGCATTCCACAGCAGTCCTGATTATTCAGAAGGAGATAGCTACCATTTGCAAGCACAGTGAAAGTAGGCGATATAACAGGAGCAGGAATGCCCTTTAAAACACATGCAAGATTCGGAGCAGAAACTTTACAAGCCCCGTGCAATTTAATGTTTTTACAAATTAGGGAATGACCCACTGTAGAATCGCACGACTCCCCTGTGAGAAAAACTTCTTTCCCGTCCCTAAGGCATCTGTACATGAAAGGCAGGGACAAAAGTTCATGTAAGAAGGCACTGCCTAAAGGCTGAAAACGGCCAACAGGATAATGTTTCATGCAGGAACTAAACTCAAATAAAGAAAAAGGCAAAGCGATAACCCCGTGAACTAGCCATACTGCAGAGTCCAACTCCGCCACAGAGAATGGTAACGGCTCTATCTTTTCGATATGTAACATAGTGTATGTGGCATCTTTCATGGACATGAATTGCTGTTTTTCAGTTAAATTAAACGGCAAGAATAAGGCAGAGGTGTTCAAAAAATGCCAAGGAACTTTACCCATTTTTAGTGTTTGCAAAGTCCATGCAAACTGCATCACTGAACGCAATTGATTCTGACCATGATATAACACAGACACATCATCTTGTACAATATCAACAACAGAGGAAACAATATTCTCTAATGTGTAAATGCGGGAAGACAGGGTATTAATACTATTGTCAACAACAGCAAGCACTTTTTCTAGATTTGCTTGATCGATTTCCCGGAGACGGGAAGCAGCTTCAATTTCCGAAAGTTTCCAGAGTTCATTGTAAGTTTCATAAATGAATCTCTTAGGTCGAGGACCACGAGGCCCCAGAACAAAATCGGACAGATCAATGTTGCCTGAGAGGAGAGATAAATGTTGTTTAACAGAATCTAATGAAGAGTGCTGCAACCACTGTTTCCACAATTTACCCACAGAATATGTTGTAACAGTACGAGCGCCAGAAAACCTCGGATCTGGCCTATCCTGTTTGTAACCAGGAGTAGAGTCATGAAAACGCAGTTGGCAGGCATTTGATGCTATGGGCCAAGCCAACCAGGGTGACTGAACAAACGTAGAGATATGAAACGAATTGTTTTGAAGCAGAGCTTGCAAATTGGCAAGTGAAATATTAAAATGCAAGCTCACGTTTGGAGTGGAAGACAATACGGGAATGGAGGGTGCGTTCTATTGTTTGGAACTAGCCAAACCCCAACAGGTCGTTTGATAGATAGTACTATTTAAAAACAAAATCTGGGCCGGGATGAGGCAAGCACGGTGCAAGGTTTCCGTGCCGCGCACCTGCCATGATCTGGTGCCCCAAATAGATTTTAAGTCAATGGTGTCCTGCCAGTGTTCATAACCACCCACTGCTAATGCGGCCAAAAAGGAACCCGAATATAGCAATTTGGTGGGGGTCAACATGACCTTTTGAGTGGACGAAGTGTTCAATTTAAAATAATAGGACCCAGGGTTTGACCTATCAAAGTCTGTAAAATAAGTAAATTTACTTTTAAGGGTTTGCGAGCTACCTGGCAAAGGGGTCGGACAATGTTCCCATTGGGTGTAATTAAAATTACCCCGAAGTGTGCTTGGTTTATGGAGAAAATGGTTGCCCCAATGCTGGTAACAATATAAATCAGCATAACTTGCAGAATTTAAATACAAATCCTCAGCATTAAAAGCAGCATAATATTTCAAATCAGAGAATAACGATTCAACGGCATGCACATCCCAATCGTCAGAATGAATATTACTTTTCACCACATCACCCATGGAAACACGGAGGACATTTGGTACATTAATAATCTCGGTTGGTCCATGAATTTGGAAATTTACCGCATCCCATACGATGCCATCAGCGACTGGGAAAGCTGAAATGTTCACAAATGTGTGGTCACGCTTCATGATGTGAGAGGAAGAATGCGGAGCCAAAGTTCCAGCGACACAGTTCACTGCAGAGCGTTCTGGTAAATAGTGACCATTAATGAGCAAGAAAAAAACTGTCACAAAGCCCATGAACAGGAAAATCAGGAACAGTACCAACCAGATGTACGTCCATGGTGGGACTAAAAAATTGTCTCTGAACCAGGATATAAAAATGCTGAAGTTGGATGGAATAAGTGATGAGGTGGAAGCCGAATCAAAGGAAAAACGGGTAGGGCTCAGTGGTGTCGTAGGTAGATGAGCCACTGACTCGTTTGCGGGGTATGCATACTCGGTCTCCTCGTTGCAGGAGGAAGCCGGGAAGTCGAGCAGGCGATCAGGCAAATCGATCATCTCAATGGCAACATCAGTGTCCGTGTAGGCTGGAGGGCCACAAACATGAGTCCTAGAAATGGCTGGACAGGAGACCGCTGGTGTTACGCTATTCAGGATCGGCCAGATGTTGTAGCTTGACATTGTCCACTGAGATGTATCTGTTGTCCTTGCGACCAGGAAGCGGTGGTAAGATGACAGTACGAGTACCCTTCAAGCCAAGGACTGGAACCGGTGCACAATAAGAGGGGCCAAATTCTTTCTTGTTCTCCACCTTCTCTCGGACCAGATCTCCAACCTTCAGAAGCCAGCCGGCAACCGGAATTTGCAACACAGCATCAGTGGCTGAAGGCAAGTGTTCGTTTGCAGGTTTGTCACGGGTTTCTTGTAAGTCCTGCAACATAGTAGAATGATTATCTACGTCAAAGATTGCGGCATTTGCCGCAATGTCTAGACCATCAAGGTCTGGCACAAACATTTGGATGCTAAAGAGCATTTCGTATGGGGTCCACCCACCCAGAGATCTTCTAGGGAGATTATTAAGTGCACGTTGTACGCTATACAAGTGGGCCAGCCAGTTCCTGCCAGTACTTAAGACTCAGGCTGTCAAGGATTGCTTTAAGTCACGATTCATTCGCTCAACAATTGAATTGCCCTCAGGCCGATATGGAGACGAAAATTGCACCCGCACCCCCAGTGACCTCATTGCGTCCTTGTACGCCTTAGAGGTGAACGCTGGACCTTGGTCGGAATGGAAGGTGCCACAGGCAAAAGTTCCCACAAAGACACGCAAATCCCTTATGACATTTCGAGCGTCAGCACTTCGTTGTGGCCAAATCCAGATGAAACGTGTGCACGAATCTACTGCAACTAAGATGTATTTATATGCAGTGTCAGAAGAAAATGGACCGCAGTGATCAAGGTAAACACACCCAAAAGGTTTGTTAGAAATGCAGAGCTGTGTTTGTGGTGGTCGTGTAACCGTTGAAGGCTTAATTTGCTGACAAACATCACAAGAAAGCACAAAAGTACGGGTCTGTTTATATAAACCACGCCACCAGTAACGCTGCTGCAAGATGGAAGCAGTCGCAGATACGCCAGCATGGGCCGAAGCCAAGCCTTCGTGTGCGGCCGTTATCAAGGAAGGTCTGCGGTCCGCGTTGGGAATCAGCCGATCACCAACGTCTGGAATTCTTACGTAAGGAACCTGTTCGGGACTTAAGTGATAAGAGTACTTGGAAGGGAAACCCCGTGGGTAATTAGCACCTTCCTGGGTTGCAGCAATAGCTGCCAAAATCTCATTATCTATTTTAGTAATGGATCTTGTAACTGCTGCTACTGAGCACGTGGCTACTGCTGATTTGGCAGCTTCATCTGCCAAACTGTTACCAACAGCGTGTGCGCCTACACTCTGGTGGCCAAGAGTGTGAATCACCTGTGTGAGAGGCAGACATTGTTTAAGATCTGTCACTCGAACCCAAAGCATTTTATGCTTAATTGTGCTGCCTTTAGCATCTCTATAGTCGTTTTGCGACCAAAAGAATAGGTTGTCATTAAAGGATTGAACACAGTAGTAAGAGTCGCATACAATAAGAGTCGTCACGTCTGGATTCGCAAACTCAAGTGCGAGCACCAATGCACGCAGCTCGGCCAATTGTGCAGTACTGTCTCCTAGTGCCTGTGTGTGCACTACACTCGACTTGAACTCTCCGTTCACCATAGTACCTGCAACTATGCACATGCTGCGGAATAAGCATGCTTAGAACCCGTGGCCGGTTGTGCCGAACCATCGGTGTAAATAATACACTTGTACTCCTCAAGCGGCAGCAAAGACAGAGGAGGAGGATGAACAAATTCATACTGTAAGAACTCCTGGGTCTGAAGAGAGGAATCAAAGATAAAAGTGACATCCGGGGATGTCAGAGAGGTAGCCCATTGAATCCAACGGGGATGCAAAGCCTTAGAGTTCGGTACACTTGCCTTCGTCACTGCCTCAAGGGCAGGATATGGTGTTACCACCAAAATGCGTTTTCCCTGTGCCAGCGCGCGTTCTTTCAGAATCGCCATTTGCACTGCAGTTAAAACTTTCTCCACAGAGGAAAAGCGCAACTCCGCTGAAGTGTAAAGATGTGACTTGTATGCAATCGTTACTGTGTCACCTTCGTTAAAGGTTAAGTACGTGAAACCCACTGCCCCTGGTACAATTCTAATCACCAGGTTTGTGTGGTTATCACGAGTCAACAAGAACTTAGATTCAAGTAGATCAGACTGCAGAGATTGCAGTATAGAGGAATGCTCAGGAAGCCAGCATGACTTCGAAAAGTTAGGTTGTATCAAGGCATAAAGAGGCTTGATACGCTGGGCATATTCGGGAATGTAAGTACGCCCGAGTTTAGAAATCCCAGTAATGACTGAAGCTTCTTCAGGGTGGTTGGAGGCGCAAAAGTGCACACTTCTCCAAGAAATGGGGTGCTAAACCCTACCTTCATTGTTGAGCTCATAGCCCAAAAACAAAACGGTAAATTCAGCAATGTGAGATTTGGCAAAATTAAATTTGTATCCTAAGACCGCAAATTCAAGAATAATGCGGTCCACACGGGAAAGATGTGGCCATAATTCGTCGTCTGTCAGATAGATATCGTCGACGTACGAACACGCATCTGGGTCTATGCTGTCCAACAAAGAGACAACACGGGCGGCGAAGACCCCCGGGCTGTTCTTGTAGCCCATGGGCAAACGCCGAAATTTGAATTGTTTTCCACCCAAAGTGAAAGCGCTCCATTGGCTGCACTCCGTGGACAAATTATGGGTGTAAAATCCATTGGATAGGTCAAGTGTCGTTTTATATTTTTTACGGACAAGACTGTCTACAAGCGCAGAACTGTGAGTATTTTGTACAGCAAAGGTCCGACAATGAGAGTTCAAATGTCGGTAATCCAAAACTAAACAGTACGATCCATCGGGTTTAGAAACCGCAAAAGGGGATTATTCATTGGTGATACGCATGTTTCAATTACTCCTTGATATTCTAACTGTGTCAGAATGTCTGAAACGGGACCTTTAGCTTCCCGCCGGATGGAATATTGGGGTTGTGGCTGTGGCAGAGACCGCAAGGGTATATCATGGGGTGGAGAATCCTCATCCCAGCCCACGTGGTTACGGTATAGCGCCAGGGCCCCAGCCCATTCAGCTGCGAGAGCCTCCGCTTTGTCCTTGGGGACATGACGAGAAAAGCTCGGAAGGATTACCTCCTCCCCTCTACGAGCCGCAAGTACGAATGGGGGCGGCCAATCCGCCTCTGCCAACAAAATATCGTAGGAAGAGGTCAGATTCTCCCCAAAAATCCCTTTAATAACACGCTCAATGTCACCTTCAATTTGAATGACAATGTTAAATAGTCTGTCAGGGGGTGCCACTCAGGTGTCAGCTGTCTGGACAGTAATGAATGTATCAGTTGCTGTCGCCTCCACATGAGGACGCAGTGCCTCCCGCACTATGGTAACTTCCGCGGCGCTGTCTAGCAGCGTCACTGCCCACGTCCAATTCAGGAGTCTCGTTCTCACCATCTGTGGCATACCTCGCTGTTAAAGCTGCAACTTTTTTCTTCTGAAACTGTGGGCAAGAACGTGGAAATTCTTCTGGTTTCCCTCGGACTGGTTGTCGAGGTTAGTCTCGTCCCTGTGGAGCCTCACGACCCCTGCCTCTATCCTGGCGATCTCCTCCACCAGTCTGGGAGGTCGATGGTGCCTGTGAAGAACGAGGAGAACGCGGATCAGGGACTTGAAATCTCTCTGGAGATTTAATTCTCGCTCTGTCGCGCAAATCATAAGTGCGTTCAGAAGATGCGGAAACCGGGGATGCAGCACGTGACCCTGGTTTTGATTGTTGATTACCCTGTTTTTTCAACCTCCAGTTCTTTTTAGTAAAGAACGGTTTCTCATCTTTCTCAGACTGAGTTTTTTGTTGTGGCTGTGATTGAGTTTGCGTTTTAGCAAAAGGCTTAACCCCCAAACTATTGCGGCCAATGGTTTTATAAGCCTGTGCAATAATTTTCGGTAATTCGCGTGGCTTGTCCGGTTCTGGGACTAAAGCCAAAGCATTAGCTACTTGAAAGTTGACTGCATCACCCTTGACGTTCGCAAGGATTAGATCAGCCACTACATCGAACACTCCCACCAGTCTCATCCCCAATTCCACAGCCGCCTCAGGGCCATGTTCATCCTGCACTCTTTTAATTACAGAGGGGAGTACCGTCATGGAAGGGGTGCCGAAACACTTCGCATATACTGCGGCGAATACCTTGCCCCAGTTGTTGCATTCTGCCAACTCGGGAATTAGGTCTTTCGGCAAACTAATCGTTAAAATCCTGTGTTTTTCCACAGGAGAAGTATTGGGAAAAACTGCCTCCAGCTGGTCAAATTTTTCTGCAAGCCAATAAGGCAAATCATCCTTATTTTGTGGGCGCTTGCCCATCACCGAATTAACCATGACGGGACTTATGGTTACACACCGCCCGGTCCAGCTGGATGCGCCGCAACTCCAGGAGGTGCTCCCTGGACGTTGCCTGTAACATATTGCACCAAAGCTCTGTGCACGCGGATTAAAGACGTATGCAATGCGCGCAGTTCATCAACCGCAAGCGTCAAATAACGCGGATGTGGGGTATACCCGGCCAAGTGGCCCCGTCTATTGATAAGGGGCCTAAACGAACCGGGGTGACCGGATGTGGGAGGGCACCATTAAACCAAATACGGTGTTGCCATGCCGTAAGTGGTACTTCAAGAGCCTGATAAGGCCGATAAGCATTGGGTAGGGCAGTGAGAGCGTACACATGAAACAAATTGTCCGCTCCATCCACCGCCGGAAAAGTGACCCAAGAATAAAACACCTCAAAGTGGTGAGCCGGGTCAGCCTGCACCACAAAGATGAGAGCGACACCCGCATCAGGCACTCCATAAGCCAATAAGTGAGCCCGGAGCGCAGCGCGGCTATGTGCCGGTATATTTACATCCGCCATTAAGACTGGAAATGTTCAACAACCTAATGTGAGGCAGCGCAATATAGGGTTAACATAAACACCTTTTAATAACTTCAAGCTTGAAAAAACCTATAAAAACATCAATATAGGAGGTATCCCCCTCACACACGTTTCCGGAAGCGTATGTGAAGGGTGTTGTGGACAAGCACAAGCACTACTCAAGCGTCTCGCAGATAAGAAGCCCACCACGTTTGTGGCGCCATGTTGTAGGGATTCTGCACATATACAGAGCTATGCAGAGGATAATAGGACCTCGGAGTATAGTGGTGAACCAACCATGCACCTTAGTACCCACAATCCCAATCTGACTAGCTTTAGCGTCTCATTCGCAGCGAAGCTACCAATGATTAGACAACCCAGAACACGGTCTCTCTCAGGACTCGTGGGAGCAAGAACACTCTTTCATAACTACTCATACTTGTCCACAACGTGCGTAATAAGAGACACAGTATAGTTTAAAATGTTTATTTCAACTATCGTGCTCTAAGATACAGTACACGTGCCAGTACTATCAGCATAATGCATAATGATAAAATAAGAAGCATAGTTACAATTCCATAGAATACAAACGGGGACAGCATTTTATAAAGAGAGTGGAAATTGGGCTAAATGGCCTTACCACCCTCCCCGTGCTATTAACTAGTTTATTATAAAAAATAGAAGACCTCTGGGCTTTGTCAGGCGGACCCCCATACCTCAATATCTAGATGCAAGGTTTACATCATCAGACAAGCACAGCTCTTCTCCCTGGAAAGGTTTTTCTCCAAGTGCCACAAACAGCGAGATCACCATATTAAAAGCACACGAATTTCTCCAGTGCAGCTGTATTTTGTGTTATGTCTAAGTGCGAGGGGCTGACCAGATCAGCAAGAACAAGGGACGTTGTTTTTTGACCTTGTACATGATGTGCAGACGAAACCCACAGGGAACAAGGGAAAACATGAAAGGCAAAAAGGCAGACAGTTATAATATAGTCGGGCACAAGCAGGGACTGAACAAACAAAGTCATAGAGTAACGTGTGCAAAAAAGGCTTCATGGCAGCCAGGCCTAAGCTAACTTAGCAATGTAGACAATGAGGCCACAAACCACACTACACTGGAGCACTTTATTTACGAGGCAGCATCCTGCCTTTGAGGAAGAGGGAGTCTGCCATCAGACGCACAGTGGGGGCTGGAGCCATCATTCACCTTGCCAGGCACAGCCCTGCTCAGATCAAAGGGTCACCCCTCCCCATACTCCAACTGCAGATCTCGCTATTCGACCCAGGTCGGGCTCAGCCTGCCCTGACCCTCCAAGACCAGACAGCCAATACACATAACAGCAGAGCACACTGGAGGGCTTAGGCAAGAAAATACCCACTTTCTAAAAGTGGTATTTTCAAACACAGAATATAAAAATAATCCTCACTAAAAGATGTATTTTAATATTCTGAGCTCAGGCATACTAAATTCGACTTTCCAAACATGTTCCTTGGGTCAGCTAGGATTATAGGATGTAATAATCAAAACCGCCCATTCTGGCCTAAGGGAACAGATAGCCTTGCAATAGTGAAAAACGAAATGGAGTGTAATTCACTATCAGGACATGCCACACAGACCAAGGCAGGTCCTACCTTTCACATACAATGCACCCTGCCATAGAGGTGACTTACATGATGCCAAGGGAAGGTTGGGGGACTGGGAAGTGGGTTTACTTCACAGTCAACATGGCAGTTCTGGACTGCGCACAGACTCTGCGATGGCAGGTCTGAGACACACTTTACAATCTGCTTCTGTGGGTGGCGCAATCAGCGCTGCAGGCCCACCAGCAGCATTCGGTCTACCAGCCCTGGGCACGCACGGTGCACTATACTAGGGACTAACAGGTAAATCAAATGAGCCAATTATGGGAATACCAATTCATACAGTCAGTTTACAATAGGCAGCATTCGCGCTGTGGCACTGAATGGCAGTGGCACAGCGCCCAGAGCATCTAACACCATCAAACACAGAGGAGACAAAAGCGAAAGATGGAAGGGAGACCCACGCCAATGGTGCCAGGTCTAACAGGGGGATTCCTAAGCCACGCCCTATACATGATGTACCCTATGTATTGATGAATGACTATTTGTCTCAGTTGACTGACAGTTTGTCTTCTATTTATCAACAGGTTCGGGAGACTCTTCCAGACAGGTCGTAAGGTGAGGGCCATTGTTTACGGCCTGGTGACTTTGTGGTCGTAAGTCATTCCAGAGGACCAGCTCCCTAGCACCGAGGTGGCGAGGACCGGAGCAGGTACTACTGGCTACCAGGACTGCAGTTTGAGTGACGAACCGGAAAAACTGGGTCCACGCGACACACTGCCGGAAAAGTGTTGCAAGACCTAGTGAGCCCAGCTGTGTTGGCAGATCACCGCGATATCCTGGTCACCGAGAAAGGACAAGCTGTGTCACCTGAAGGACCTGAGGAAGTCTTCCCGGACCACACGATTCCTGGTACATCTCGATATCAGCTTCGACCCAGGAAGAAAGACATTTCATTGAAAGAGACTGTTTGAGCCACTGTCCTGGGTAGTTAAAGTCTAACTACAAAGGGGGGTAGTCTTTTAGTGACTACTCGTCTCAACGTTAGTG
Source organism: Calotriton arnoldi (assembly GCA_963921515.1). Taxonomy (NCBI): domain Eukaryota; kingdom Metazoa; phylum Chordata; class Amphibia; order Caudata; family Salamandridae; genus Calotriton; species Calotriton arnoldi. Next base: position 125,469 of record CAWUFW010015031.1, on the reverse strand, counting down.
AATAAATCAACGCCTGCCCAGGACCTTAGGGCACTATCTGCTTTGTTGTTTGTCGACGTAATGAATATGTCTAAGGAGAAAAAACCAACTGCTGCAAGAGTTTGTAGCAAAAGAACAATAATTGCTACTGGATTTACTTTGACTATTGTTGCTATAATAACCTGGATTGTAGAGGAAGTAGCTCCTGTCCGAAATCTACTGACTACTACTACTCCTGTCCCAATTGAACATCATTATTTTACTCTTCCTTATCATGAGCAGAAGCACAGAATGTCCTACCTCAATAACACTTTCATTCAAATGTTGCATCATACCCACAATGCTACGAACGTTACCAACTGCTGGGTATGCGGAATGATGCCAGCTCATCAGAAAAAGGGAGGAACACCTTTTATTCCCTTGCCGTTTTCACATAATGGCTGCTGCAGAGCCTGGTTTGCATTGTTGTGGGCTTCTGAAGTTGCTAATATTACTTATGCTGATGTAGGTGGACTAAACGCTCAGTTGAATAAAGTTTGTTACCCCGATGAGGAAGGAGGTCCACAAGCTAAAGGAACTGTGTGGGAAATGGAGGAGTATCGCCGAGGAAATTCCTCCATACACTATGTTTTCCTAACACTTGAACAACTAAGGGGAATGGGCCTCCTGTTATTGCTGTTACTAGAGCTCGAGCGGATCTCTGTGTGAGCAGTATTGGCAGTATTCCTGTGGGAAAAAGTGACTGTACTTTACTGTTGAACATTACTGGAATGAACAATAGTAGCTTTTTGTCCTCACACAACACCTTAATTTATTTGCGGAAGTAAAGGTTATTATCATCTACCTATTGGTTGGTCGGGAAGCTGCTACGTGTCCTTTTTGCTTCCACCTGTGTTTTTGGCACCTGCATCCTACCATAAAGAGTATAAACTGTATAATGACATTTCCAAGAACAGATTCAAAAGGACAATAAACAATGATGAGGTGGATCAAACTGATACTGCACTACAGCAGTATATTGACTTTAATTTGGGACTATTCTTCTTTGTTGGGGCAGCCTTAAGCAGTAGAAAAATAAGGCGCTTGACACGTGTTGTAGAGGCTGTAACCAATCAGACAGCAATGGCGCGTGGAAATATCACAGAAGAACTACAAATTGCGAGAATTGTGGCGCTCCAAAATAGGATGGTCCTTGATGTCATCCTGGCCGACTGTGGTGGAGCATGTCGCATCATCGGGAGTAGCTGCTGTGTCTATATCCCTGATCATGCCCCTTCTGTTTTTAACGCAATTTCCAAGATGCACAAAATAGCCACTGAAATCCATCAGGATTCAGGAACTTGGACTTTGACTGGATGGCTATGGAACATGTTTACTGTATGGGGCTGGAAGGTATTGTCAGCCTTATGTATATTTCTTGCTATTCTTTTCACTTGTTGCCTATGTATTCAATGCAGCCCAATGCTTTGTTCCCTTTGTGTTTCTACTTGCACCTCGTGTATACCGGCTAAACAAAATGTTAAGAATGTAAATGCCCGATTAGCAAGTGATCAAGAAATTAATGAATTAATGCAGATAGATGTACATGATATTTTCCGTACTCCTTATAAAGCCTAGAAGATGTCTTCAGCATATGCTAAAAGGGTCATCTGTGGAAATCTGAAATAATTTCTGTTAGCATAGGCTGAAGCCATCTTGTTTGTGGCATCCATTTTGTTAGCTATGTAATTCTTCCGTCTTCACTATTGCTTGTCCTTCTATTCTGCTTGTGTCATCAACTCTAGTTAACTCCTTCTGTACTGAGCTAAAAGCAATGTGCTGAGCAAAGGCCTGTAGCTGCTAGAATGCACCTGGCTAAAGATATAACTGTCAACTGTTTTCTACTGTTGTAAGCAGTTCTGTTCCCCCTCTCACTTTGCTGACTAAGTGATCTCCCATCTGCCCATGTTTGTAGGTAGTTATTCCTGTGTATGCTTGTACCTTCTATTTGTAACTACATGCTTGCTCTGCAACAAACTCTGTATATAAGCACCATGGTCTGTGACTTCAGTGTACTACCTCAGGCAGCACTTGAGAGTGCTGTGTGGATGTAGTCCCACTCATGAGTGATTAATAAACTTATTTGAATTCCAGCTTCAGTGCCAATCTCTATTTTGTTGGTCTATGGACCCGTGGACAAGAGAAGGGTGACCCCTGCACCAGTGTGCTCATCAAAAAGCACATTTCCACAGTTTTGTCATGTTCGTTAGGCGAGTCCTGTCATGTATGCTCCTTTTTACATACATTGTCCCATCCACACGACAATAACGGTTCTGAGAGGTGACCTTTTACCTAGTAGTTAGCCCTGTATCTTCATGAACAGGCTCTAAGTATATTATCAAAATATCGCTGTACCTGACTGTTGGACTTGGCCCTGTGCAGGGTCATCCCGAACTTTTTCGCCTTTTCCTCCTAGCCTTTTTGCTGTATGTGTGTGATGGAATGCTGCACAATGATGTGCAGAGGTTTATTTACGCTGTTTAAAAATGTCACTTTTAAAATGTCACCCTGTTTGGTGTGCTTTGTGCCTGCCTGTCTGAGGTGGGTTGGCGGTCTAGTTGTCTGTTTCCCAGCACCCCCAGCTTTTGGAGGGAAGCCTGGCAGGCAGGGTGCTCTACACCTCCCCCAAAACCAGTTGGGACCGGATTACCAGAGAGCCTTCTAGAAGCTTCTGGCCCTTTCTGGTAGGTGGGGCGAGGGGTGTATATATAGGGGGGCTGTGCCTCCATGTGACAGACTGAGCGTGGACTTGATTGAGAGGGGACACTCTGCCAGGAGGTACCGCCGCAAGGGCCTGTGTGCTGGCCCCTGAGCCCATCTGTACCCCTCTGCTGTCCACAGGACTAGTGAGAGCCCATTGCTGGAGTGAAGACTGCTCTGCCAGGAGGAGGGCCACCTTATGGGGGTTGACCGTTCCTAGGAACTGCTGTCCTGTATGGATGAGTGCCCACTGACTGTTGATCTTGCCCAGCACTGCCGGCCTGCTCTCCTCCCCTAGCGCCTCGTGAGCGCTATCATCTGTTTGCCTGCACTCCAAGGAGGTGAGGAGCGTGGGCGCTACTCCCTTGGGTGGGACCCTGGGACTGTGAGCCATCGAGCGCCCCGTGAGCGCTGCCTCCAGCCCTTGCCCAGGAGAAGAAGGTGCTTGGGTCCTGCAGCGCTGTGCTGCCAAGGCGCTACAACTGTGCCCAGGAGAAGAGGAGCTGACGTCTGCAGTGCTGTGCTGCCAAGGCGCTACAACTGTGCCCAGGAGAAGAGGAGCTGACGTCTGCAGCGCTGTGCTGCCAAGGGGCTACAACTGTGCCCAGGAGAAGAGGAGCTTACGTCTGCAGCGCTGTGCTGCCAAGGCGCTACAACTGTGCCCAGGAGAAGAGGAACTGACGTCTGCAGCGCTGTGCTGCCAAGGCGCTACAACTGTGCCCAAGAGAAGAGGAGCTGACGTCTACAGCGCCGAGATTCTAAAGCGCTACGAGGGAATCCCGGCGTGTGGGATTCCCCCCCTGCCTGCTTGTTTGACAGCGGGAGCCCACCCCGCTGCCTTATGCATATTATAGTAGCGGGAGCCCACCCCGCGTGTGTGCACTCTTCCGCGGGTGCCCACTCCGCATCTGCCTTTATTTGTGAGCGGGTGCCCACCCCGCGTGGTGCTTTTACTTAGGAGGGAGCCTACCCCTCATTGCCGCCGAGAAAAGGATCACCGCCACCAGCCCGAGTCCCGGCGCACCCGACGTGGGTGCAGGGGATCACCGCCGCCGGCCCGGGAGGCTCAGGAGCGCCGCGCGGGCTTCCCCGTGACGTCAGGGGAGCCGCGCTGCGATTGGCGCTGGCTGGAGCGCCGCCAGGAAGTTCCGCCCTGCCACAGGGGAAGCGGAAAGTCCGGAGCCCGTGGGCTCCGCATCGAAGTCCCGGGTCCCAGGAGGGGCCCGGTGAAGCCGGAAGAAGTGCTGCGTTGGTGTGGCTCCCACGAGAGAGGGGAGCCCTGCGTGCTGAGCCTGCCGCAGGAAACGGAGAGGCGGGTCCCCCGAGGCACACTGTCGGTGCCTGGGTCCGGGCGCAGAAATTGCCAGGAGAGCCCTCGACGGGCCGGTGGAGTCTGCCAGCTGCCGCAACAGGGAAGAGCCGATTCCACAAGAGGAGCCCGGTGAGTGGGGGCTCAGTCATCCCGTGGTTGGGGGGGGGGGGTCGGGGCACATTGCCGGTGCCCGCCCCGGTGCCAGTATTCGTTTGGGGGCCGCTGCAACGTTGGCCCATTGCTGTGACTACCGGGGCCCAGAGGGGACTCCAACGCGGCCATAGTGGTCTTCCCCCCCACCCAGCTGCCTCGGTTGATAGCGGGCAGCGGCAACATTGTGGGGCACTCTTAATTGCAGAGTCCAGAAGAGGGACACCAACGGACTCGTGCTGACTTCCGTGTGCATGACTGCCCCGCCAGACAGTGGGTAGTTGCACCGTTGTAGGGCATTTGAGCCCCGGAGAGAGGCCAGTCGGCCTGGGGCCAGTCTCTGGGTGTTGTGCCCCGATTGGGGTGAACTGTGTTTATGCTGGCGAGGCCGATTTGCCCCATATGATTTATTGCATAATATGGTTGCATAATGCATTTGTACCGAGGATGATGCCTAATGCTTTTCCCTCAGGTTGGCAGTGCTGATTTTATGCCTATAGTTGTGCCTAATATGCTTTCATGCCTAACCGGCTTGTGATTCATGATTCATGCCTGGGTATGTTTTTGGGCCTATGCTTCATGTCAGGTTATGATGTTCTGGGTTTATGCCTACTCTGATTTCGGCCTCATGCTAATGTGATGTTACCTCTGTGCTCACATGTTACCGTATAATGTGATTTATGCAAATGTTATTGATGCCACTGAGGTGCAGACTGAATGCCCACTATGTTTTACACTTCATCCTCATGTGCCTATTGAAATGCCTCAGGTGCTATGTTCATGTGGATAATGCTTTTCTTTCCCTAAGGTCTGCACTGCTGGTTGTATGCATACTGGGCCTAGGATTCATGCATCATGCATTTATGCTCAGGACGATGCCTCATGTGATGTTTTATGTTTACGCCTAAGGCTTATTGCACTATGACGACAAGCTCATGATCTTGCCAGGAGTTACTGGCTGCGACACATTTATTGCTGGTCTTACATGTATGCCCTGTACCTTATGATGATTCTGGCAGCGGCCCGATTGGCCCTGCCTTGTAAATAGTCCCCCTGTGAATTGCTACCCAGTGCCGGCTGGCACGGTAGACCTGTACCTGTGATTGCATTCCAATGTGTTTGACCTAATACACAAGTTATTTTTCATGCAACCTGGTGTGGAGTCTCTTTTGTAGTGTGTCCAGTGTGTCGCTGTGAGTGTGCTGCGCAGATGCTTTACACAATGCCTCCGAGTTTGGCCTACCCGCTCCGCACCACGCTACCCGTTTCTAACACTGACGTGCATAAACATGTCCTCAGGCACTACATAATTATTCTGCATAAAGGTCACCACTTTTTTTCATCCTTGGCCAACAGCCCGCTGTGCATGATCGCATTTGTTTGGAAAAACATTTATGATATGTTTTTAAAACAATCATAAATGTTTTGAAAACAATCGATTCTAGAAGAAACCCTGGAGTGACGACTGTAGTATAAAAGACCCTTATTCCCCCCTGCAAATGAGAGGAAAATTGCTTCCACGCTGCGACGGGGTCCTACATGCTGAATCTTCAACACGCAGTGGTCTGACATCCCTTGCGGGATGTCATCCTCGGAGCAGAGACGGGGTCCTTTGTTCTCTTCCATCAGGTGAGGGGGTTGGAGCTTCCCTAGGGGATTCTTGGCTACACATACATATGCACATATACATGCTACACCTACATATCTAGACTGGGTACATTTAGGCCAATTACGTAGGGCGCGCATTATAGGAGTATGCAAATGCTACTGTTTATCTGAACTGTATATGTTCATCTTCTTAACACTATGGTAGAAATGTATATACTGTTTACCATATTAGCACTTGCGATTTCTTTCGTAGGCTTCTGTGTCCTGATTGTCGCAGCCCATGTGTTTTACACAAGACTTTCGCTGGACCAATAAATACTTATTGAAAACATCCTAATCGCCATCCTGTGTACTTCCTGAGAATTAGTAAGCACGGGTGACTGAGCGAAAAGTATTGTACTGTTTTCCACAATCCCTGAGGAATCAGGGTTGTCATGTTCAGTGGTTGCCAGAAACTACCTACACCACTGTAAGATACAGGGAGGGTGGTAGTGGCACTGTAGAGCTAGCTGGTCTAACAGCTGACATATCCTGTGGGGGTGTCCAGAAGCGGTTTGGACACCAAGCCCTCAGTTTAGGTCATCCAAAACTCCCAGGTCCTGGGGATTCCTAGGAACTACACAACAGCTTGTGGTGGACTGGGGTCAGAAGGGCTGCCGGCAGGCCTGCTTGCTTTGACCAGGTCCATAAATTCATTGTGTGATATTTGTTGGAAGGAATGGAGAGGCTGGGTTAGCCTACTCTTGGAGGTGTTTTTGGAAAAGGGATGGTACTGGTGGTGTTTATTTGTTTTAAATAGGAGTCCAACATGTCTGCTTTGTTTGTGTAATGATTTGCCAGTTTGTGAATTCTTGAGTAATGGGATGAGCTCCTTCTAGGCAATTTGTTTTTCAAAATTCGGGGAACATTTTATAGAAATCTTTATTTGCACATTTAGCGTTTTGAATTCTGTCTGAATAGTATTTTTTCTTAGCTTTTTTGGTTGCTGACTTGTATAATCTGTTAAGTTTCTGTAGGTGAAGTTTGTCTTGATTTGTGTTTGTTTTGAGCTAGGTACGTTGTAGCTTTCTAATTTGTGTTTTATCTCCGTATTTCTCTAAGGTGCTTGTTTTCTTTTGTTCTGTTGTTATGTTCTTAGTGGTATTAGTATATCAAAAGCTTCCTGTAACCACTCATACTTTTTTAACAAAATTTGTTGTGTCTAGATCTGTACTGGATGTTAGTTGTGTTTAAAATTGATTTTGTTCCACGGTTGATAGGTGGATGCATGTTAAGTGGTTTAGGTATGTTGCTTGGTGTTGTTTTGTATGTTGGAAAGCAAGCAAATGGTGGTCTGACCATGTGACTAGAGTAATTGTTTGAAAGGTAACTAGTTCTGTATTTGCAAAAATGACGTGTCCAGCGATGTATGTGGGTTTGTGGATGATCTGATGTAGATTCAGGGCGTCTAGGCCAGTGATGATTGTTTTTGGATGGCACATATTGGGTTTGTCAAACCAAAAGTTTGTCACCAAGAATGCATAGGTTGGAATGAAATGTTATAAGGTTTGAAACTAGAATTCATTGCCATATCGGTTTCAGATAACCGACTCCGGGAGGAGAAACAGATGAAACTTGAACGTACAGTCCTGGAGTTTAAAGCGATCCACAAACGCACTGGGGCTCCTCGGGTTTAGAGGGAGTTGGAGCTTTTGCGTCTGCTCCTTAAGTGCCTTGATTTAGACAGAGCAGAGTATTTGCTTCTCCATTTGAAACACAAACATTATTTGGGTAGCAACCGGTTTGGGCGAATGGTGGCCCACTGTTTGCGGGCCATGGTTCACTCAAGCTCCATTCGGGCTATCCGCCCCTCCCTAGGCAAGGAGGTCTTTTCTGACACACAGATAGCTGACGCCTTCCACAATTTATATCAATCTTTACTCTGAAATAACGGGCCCCCTCATGGATCCTTCAGAATATCTTGCTTCCTATCCTCCGACCCCTCTTCCGCAGCACATAGTTGACTCTTTGTATAAGCCCATCCTCAGTGAAGAAGTGGTATCAGCCATAGCCCGCCTCAAACTCTTGAAAGCCCTGGGCCCTGATGGGCTCCCCTCTAAATTTCATAAAACCTTTGTTAGATTATGCTCGTTGATGCTCTCGTAATACCATGTATAAGTTAGCATTTGGTGCTCCATTTTCTTTTTCTGTCTCCATTTTGTGTGAGGTTCGAAACTAATCCTTCCCTGTTCCGAGAAATACCCTTTGCTAAGTTTCGTTTCTGTAACGAAGAACTGCTTGTGCCAGTGCATTGTTTTCCCTAGATAAAGAACCTCTCCCACCAGTCTGGTAGTTTGATCGCAGCACGGGCTGGAACGGCCTTGAGAGTGTCCTGAACTGCATAAGATATGAGTAGAAACCTTTTTTTTTTGTCTTTCGCTGTCCGGCCACATCTGTTTGGAAAATTCCACTGTGGGCGTGTTCTTAGCTAACCATGCAATGTACATAATGTATCTTTATGCTTGCTGTTCCTCAGTTCCCTCTGTAGTACTCTTACGAGACTGTGCAGACAGAGCTCCGCTCTGAGCATATACTAATAAACGATTATTGGTGTATATTCTCCACTGTTTCTTTGACTCTTCATTCGGTATGGAAGGCTGAGAGGTGGTCTGTGGTCACATCCTTCATATGGCGCCCGACCAGGGACTCCATCGTGGCATGATCCATCCATTTTCCACAAAAGGAGAGGAGGACGAGAACACCATCAGGTCGGACTGACGGCTCGGGGATCCCTGCACGAAGAGATAAGTTTCTCGCAGCTGCTGCCTCTGTCCCAACGGAGGGTGCCTCGCCCAGCGGTCATCCCGACCATAGTCCTGAAGGGCAAACCCGTGATCTGACTCTTTGGTCCGAAGAGTCGGCAGTGGAGAACTGGTCTAATGTGCACCTGATACCAGGCGAGTCTGTTTCAGTTTATGTGGATGCGGTACCACTGTAAATTGGTTTTGTTTCAGTCTAAGAGCTGTTTTGGTGAAGAGTGTTTTCAATTACTTTGCCAGGTAGAATAACGACTTTGTTTTTCTTTTCTTTGCAATGCCTGGTTTTAGTAACATTCGGAGTTTGTGTTGTGGTTGTTGTTCTACAGATGCACGGTTGGCAGAATCCCAGCCTGCACCTCCTGAGGGCAGTCCTAATTTTGATATGTATATAAAACATGGCCTTGGCCCTATTATGTTTAGCACGTTATGGCACAAATATACAAGGGACAATGCAGAGTTACAGTGGCCTTTGACAGGCTCCTTTGATGAACAGAAGATGGGATTTCTTCAAGAACAGTTGTTTAAAAGACGGAGTAGACAGTCCATGTTTGACTCCCTCCGTACTTGGCAGAAGGAGGCCAAACAGAGGCGATTAAAAATGGAAAAGGATGCTAGAAAGAGAGGTATGCATACCCTTACGCAGAAGGCTGTCGCTTATGATAAGGAGAAACAGGAAACAGGGATAGAATGTGCGGACAGGAGATTTCGGTTGCAAATTGATAGGTCCTATATGGCTCAGGAGGACGGGATACTTTTATGGAGACCCTATTAGATGCCCGACCCCCTCCATCAAATGTCCCAGAACGGATATACCCTGTTGTTCCCCATCAGTAACAACCTGCACAAGGTGCACCAGTTTCTACAACTGTCACACCTACCGCCCCTGTTAACGTACCCCCTACTTCTTCTCTTTCATTACAATCTCTGACTGCAGCAATACCTGTTACTCCCGTTCCAGTCATTCATCCACCATTGTCACTAATTACTGACACACCAGTGCGTGGTCCGGAAGATAGAGATTTGACCAGATTCAGAGAACGGTTAGGTCTGTTAATACGATCTGGAGTGGGGGATGAGGAGAATAAAGTAATAGCGGACCAGGCAATACGGTGGGCTTGTAACCCAATTTACAGCCTTGAAGACATTTGGCAGGTAATGCGAGACTTCGACCCTTTTCTGCAGCAACATGCCCTTAACCACTTGTCCTCCACCCTAATTGACCTCTGGCGCACACACATTGAAATGGAAGCACCCCAAATACTATTTGATATTAATTAAGGCACTTATATAAATAATTTGTAGCCGGCCTCTCTGTATAGGAACGTTTCTACGCTACTGAGTTATAGAGGTAGACTGCATAATAAGAGTCCCACTAAATAACTCAATTCTCAACGCGAGATGTTCACCCCGTTTATAACTCGGAAATTCCTGAAGTGGTGGTCCAACATGGAGCAGTTACCAGACCGGCTGTGGCTGCCAGTTTTCAGGAACAATGTGTTTATACTCCATGGAAAAGGAGTGAAGTTCTGGCCCTTAAGGCTACGTTGCCTGTAAAAATCCTACAGCTTACTATAAAGAATTGACAGAGGCTGCCTCTTCCACTGTGATGACCCTTGCTGATATTGAAATGTTTTTTGGCCTACTAGTTCCCGTTGATATTTGGCATCAGGTACATACCCAAGATCATAGCGCTGAGTTGGGTGGAACGTGGGATGTGATTAAGGGTTGGGACCGAGATAGGAAGCCAGGAGACAAGCCATGCGCTGAGTTACTCGCCTAGCCCAGTCGCATAATAACATATATGCATACACTCATTCCTCCCAAGAAAGTTAGTTGGGACAGATTGACTGCCTGTTGGCAGAAGAAAGACGAAAGTGTTTCTGATTTTTTCACTAGGTTTGAAGAGACGTTTCTGGATTACAGTGGGCAGGATATGTCTACAGAGGGAGGAGTCCGTCTATTTGTTGATAGGTTTGTTTCTAATCTCCTTCTCGAAATAATGTCTAAACTTAAAACAGCTGAGAGTACTTGGTCTACGTCTTCCCCCTCCGTGATTTTAAATATGGCCCAATATTACGAGCATAGGAATAATGAAGAGTAAGACAAAACTGATAAGAAACATAAGGATCTCAAGACACAGGTATTACTGCAACAAGCATATCGAGGTAACACTAGGGGATGGGGACCCCAACAGTAACTCTTCCGTGCTAGACAGCCACCCATGACACCTTTGGGGCAGAATCAGTGTGCTTACTGCAAGGAAGAAAGTCACTGGCGTAGCTAGTGCCCTGTACTTTTGTGCAATGCTTCGTCCACTAGAGGAAGAGGTCCTGGAAATAGGGGCTGTGGGATCAATAGGCAGCAACAAACTACTGCCCCTGTAGACCATTCTGACAATAATTTCTAGGGATAGGCAATACTACAATGACGACTATGACGTGACAGGGATGTCTTTCAGCTAGGACAGCCAGGGACAGGGTACGGGACCAGTTCACAAACCTGTAGTCCAGCGTGGCCCTTATGTCAAGATAGATCTGCAAGGATCTCCTAAGGAGTTCTTGGTTGATACAGGTGCCACAAAAAGCTCTATTTCCCGACACCTGGTCCCTGGGGCGCCCCTGTCCGGCCATAACAATGTTTAGGTGGGCTTTTCAGGAGTACCGGTTGTAAGCCCCATCTCACGCCGCCTTGCCCTTACTGTTGGCCATTTTACCATGGATTCCCCATTTCTTTTGACTTCCAATTGTGGTGAGAATCTGATGGGCTTGGACCTACTAAAGAAGTTGCATGCTACCATATATTGTTCATCTGATGGCGTCTATATTACCATGGGCCCGGACGTGGGTACCAGACATTGTCTATCTATGGATGCTCCCCTTCCACCTGAATTCGATCAAGTACCAACTACATTATGGGCCACTGGTGACACCGATGTAGGCTTGTTGCATATACCACCAGTTTCTATACAGGTTAAGTGACAATGCCATATTGCCCCGTATTCCTCAGTATAAAATACCACAGGCAGGAGAACGAGCTCTTCTTGATATTGTTCCGGACTTAATATCCAAATGGAGTTGTCAAAGAGAGCTAGAACATTGTAACAATCTCAAGTATGCTCTAGTGGTTATATGCACTTTCAGTAAATGGGTTGAGGCTTACCCCACTAAAGACAATACGGCCACCACAACTGCGAAGGTGCTCATTAAAGAGTACTTCTCACGATTCGGAATTCCTAGAATTATCTGGAGTAATAACGGATCTCATTTTAATGGGAAAGTGATTAGGCTAATATGTGAAGGTTTGCATATTAAACAGAAATTCCATGCCGCCAATCACCCGCAGTCAGCGGGTCTGGTTGAGAAGTACAATGGTACACTCAAACTGAAATAGGCAAAAATTCAGGAGCCGACAGGGTTGAGATGGCCAGATGCTCTTCCTACTAGGACTAGTCAACTAGGACTTCAGCACATTCTAGAACTGGCTTATCACCCCATGGAGTAGTTTTCGGCCGCCCAGCAAATGTCTGGGGTGTCCCAAGGCCGAAAAAATATTCAGACATTGAATATCCTGTATTGCTTGATTATCTTGGACAATTGACAGAAAGTTTGCGTTCTATTCACCAACAGGTGCAAGACTCCTTACCTCCTAAACCAGAGGTACGTGGCCACAGCATCCAACCTGGGGACTTTGTCCTGATAAAGAATTTTCAGAGGAAGAAGAATTTGGAACCCAGGTGGAAAGGTCCGGAGCAAGTCCTTCTGGGTACACAGATGGCTGTAAAGGTTGCTAGCCGAAATAATTGGGTCCATGCGACCTACTGCAAAAGAATACCTTTGTTGTTGCCGTACTATCAGTGGGTCAAGGAGGGCATAGGAGACGTTGAATATGAACAGGTGCCCAGACTTGTGCCTTTTAGCGATGCAAAGCTGGTTTGGATGCAAACTGACAAAGAGAACGACGATGTTTTGAATGCGGCTGTCCCACCAGAAATACGAGCTATCCAGGAGCCTTTGTTCAGTGATCACACAGTGCCTGGAGCTGCCAGGTACTATTTATGTCCTCAGACGAGGACCACCGAGTCTGGGAAAAAGAAAGACTAGGGATGGACTGCATAAGGTAGGAAAGTACTGAGTAGCAGTACCAATGAGGGAGTGGAATCAACAAAAGTTGCATCTGTTTTGCTCTCGTTGTTTGAACATTAGTCAGGAATGTATACTTTGAAAGTATACCACCTTTATCAGCGTGGGATAGATTAGGAAAGAGCTTAGGACAGAGCAAGCTCCACCGCCGGTGCTCAAGAGCGCCAACTGATTGATGGACGATAGGAGCCTGTACCAGTGAGGCTCTGACGGACACTGGGTACACTCACATTTCTTGATTCCTTTTCCCCCTTGTTTATTATGCATTCTTTTGGTAGACAAGTTACTGAGGAGGATCAGCCAATTGCCACTATACAATGCAGCATGATTTGGTCTATACGAAGTAAAATTGTGTGTGTCATTTTTCTTGTAACGGCGGCAATAATAATATGTGGGGTGTCGTGGTTTCTGGAAGATGCACATAGTGTACCCACACTTAATGTAGGTGAACACATTTCCTCAGGAAGCAATAAGAGGGCTGCCACACATAATGTGTTTGTAGAAACGCACAGGAGATTTTTGGGAAAAGTGACCGCCAGTTATCCCACCCGATCTGTCACTAGCCTTTGGACCGCATACCCATTGTCACTTGTTAACTACACGTACACTCAGCCACCTCAGTTTGTGGAAGCAAAGGGAATGTTCGGATTTGGTTATCCTGGACCATGTCTGTATCATCAAAAACCACAGGGTAAAGGTTATCCGGGTTGTAATAATACATATTGTGATCATTTTTATATGGAAGCGCAGAATATAACACTAGTGGGTTGGCATTATAAGGAGTTGACAGTACCCTGAGAGGCTGGATATTACCCTGCTTGTTGCCCCATAGTGAACTGTACAGATACCTTTTTGTACATCAATTGTTCAGGGACCTTACTGTACATCCTTTCTCTAGTCAATAAAAAGATTCAAGCACTTCGGGAATGAATACCAGATATGCTGCAGTGAATTATGAGGGGCCGATATATGCAGATCCAGGGATTTTCTTTCTGTCCAATGGGACTTATTCCAATGTCTACAATGGTACCAATGATGTGGCTCTCGGAATGGTACTGCATTTGGGTGTTCCATGTAAATATACTCAACCTAGGACAAAATAGGTAAAAAGTACACTAACAAAATAATTTTGTGAAGGGGTAACAGCCTTAGAAGTAAACAGCTATAGTAATGGTATCACATTTGGATATATTCTCTCTTCCATCTTTACATTGGGTGGTACTGCCATGGCCAGGGGAGAGAAAGCTAGAGAATATTTTGGATGGAAGTTGCGGATTCTATCTAATACTACAGTGGCAGCCTTGACATTTCTACTGGAATGCAGCGGGCCCCTCACCGAGAAACATTGGTGCCTCATGGACCAGGCAGTTGCTGGTTCCCACATGTGGAAAGAGCCCTGGTTTCCTAAGAAGCACAGAGCCTGGGGTCTCTATTCCTCATCAGTCACAAGTTCAGTGTTTCGTGCCTGGGATGCGATGGTGGTTAAGGCTGGCCTGACATCCTTCCCTTCCCCTATTTTCTTTTTTTTAAACAAACTTTATTAGGTTTTATGAAGCAAGACATTGACATCTCCGAAATCACAATCCTAGTCCCCCTCCCCTCGTAATATACAATCGTACGAGCAGAGGATCTCAGTACATCTTTAAGGCACGTTTCCGCAATGTCCTTGAAGAATAAGAAACCGGCAATGAGGGGAGCAACGTCTAATACTCAATGGGGCCCATAATAAGAAACCTCACTATTCCTAATAAATCTATCCTAACCCTAAATTCCCTTCCCCCCTCCCTCCTGGCATGTCACATCCCCCATTACTCTGTACTCATCAATAACCATTAGCAATGCGTAACCGGTGGTCTACAAAAGGTAAACAATAAAACCTTGTACAGGCTGCCGCTTTGGATTCACTTATCTTGTATATCTCTAATGGGGGTCACATGGCTACTTCTATTCGCTATAAAGGGACTACCCTGTTACCAGCTCTCCCGAGTCAGTGTCATCATCACTTTCAGCGACTGGCTCTTTCAATAGTCCCACCAAGTGTTCCCACGCTCTAGCTGCCTCGAATGCTCCGTCACTCCCCGTCCTCTTTGCCAATTGTAGCCGAATCATTCCATCACAGTCCGCCCATTTGATAAACTCTCTCTTCCATCGATCTAAACTCGGAGGCCCACTCGCCTTCCAGTGCGTCGTGATTTCCCTCTTGGCAACCACCAATCCCATATCTATAAACTTGCTGGTGATCTTATTTTTGGCTGTGTGGGAAAACCAATGCAGTATACAAGTCCCCAACGCCAGATCTAGCTCCCTGTCCGTCACCGCCTTCAATAGTGCAAGTACGTCATTCCAGTAATTAGCCAGGAGCGGGCACTCCCAAAGCATGTGAGGGAAGTCTGCCCCCTCGCCCCGACACCGTGGGCATTCGCCTGAGTCAGTGTTAAAATATGTTTTGATTTTTGCCGGCGTGAGGGAAGCACGATGTAAAACATAGAAATGGAGCAATTGAAAGCGGGCATTTCTGGTGCTCTTCCACGCTCGCTCCACTATCTCAGCCCAAGCCCTTTCCGGAATCTCTCTCCCTACGTCAACCTCCCATTTGTGCTTAAGTATGCCCAAAGGGGGTAGCTTCTCAAGAGTCATGCGCTTGTACAGACACGTGACTGCTTTAAACCTCCCCGTTGCAGTCACTATGTATTGACACCCTAAAGAAACCTTAGGTTCCGCTTGACCCTCTCCCCAATGCGCACAAATAGCCGCAGTGAGAGCTGCATGAAGTAGGAAGTCCCCCCTCTCAATTCAAACCGCTCCTGCAATGCACAAAAGGGCAACATAGTCCCGTCCTCATATAGATCCCCAAGAGTAGCTAGCCCCCTCTCAGCCCAATCATGCATCTCCCGCCAAGAACCCCCATGGGGAAGCGCCTCACACATAGAGAGTGGTATATCAGGGGCATACGGCACTTTCAAATCTGCCCTCTTGAGACTCCGCCTCCAACATTGTCTTGCTGTCTTGAAGTCCGCAGGTAGGGCACCCATTTGAACAGGAAGATCCAACACTATTCGAGAGAGCTGCTGCATCCCCGGGACTCCCCCTCTCTCCTCCCCCACGCCTCGCAGTGTCATCGCCACTTGCTGTGTCAACCACTGCAGCTGCGCAGCGAAATAATAGGTTTCAAAGTCCGGCACCGCCCAGCCACCCTCCGACCGTGGACGCATCAGTACTTTCAGGGAGACCCTCCGTCTCCCATTACCCCATAAAAACCCTGTGATCATGGACATAAGTTGTTTAAATATCCGCGCTGGTATCCAAACCGGCAGGGTCCGAAGAAATATAACAGTCGGGGTAGTGCCACCATTTTAAGCAAAGATACCCTCCCGGCTACTGACAATGGCAACATTTCCCAAAAAGCAAAACTGCCCGCCAGGCCTCTCACCGCTCTAACGATGTTGCCCTCCAGTACATCTGAGCAGGGGTGATATATGTGGACCCCCAGATAAGGGAGGCATCTACATTCCCATCGGACTCCCTCTGTGTCCTGCACCTCGCATCTATTACCATCAGTGGGGAATAAGCAGGATTTAGCCCAATTAACCCTGAGGCCAGACATCTCCCCTAGTTCGTGCAGTACCGCCTTTGCTCCCAACAATTCTCTCTCTGTGTCTCCTAGGAACATAAGCAGATCGTCCGCATACAGGGCTATATGATGTATTTGACCTCGTACCCGCAGCCCCTCAAAATATCTCCCAGTCCTAACTTTCGCCGCCAATGCGAACAAAAGAGGGGAAAGCGGGCATCCCTGCCTCGTGCCCCTGGTCACAGCGCAAGCGTCCGATATCACCCCTCCCGTCCGGACCCGCGCTGTAGAGGATTTATAAAGTAAAGCCGTCCATGCTATAAAATCTGCCCCCAATCCAAATCGGGCCATGACATGAAAGAGATAGGGCCATTCCAAACTGTCGAAAGCATTCTCTATATCAACTGCGAATATCGCGGCGCTGGCCTTGGGGTAAGAGTCCGCTTCGAGTATGCGCAACAATCTCCGAATGTTGGAGGCCGTATTCCGAGTAGGAATAAAGCCAGATTGGTCGCAATGGATTATGGTTGACATGTAGGGCAGCAGACGGGTAGCTAGAATACGGCTTAAAATCTTATAGTCCGTGTTAAGCATGGAGAGCGGACGGTATGCCGCTCGATCCTACGCCGGTTAACCAGGTTTCAGTAGCGGGATAATAACTGCCTCTCTTGTGGACACAGGGAGATAGCCCAGGTGCCGCGCCTTATTATATAAAGTCACCAACCGCGGCGCCAACTGCTCAGAGTAAGTAGCATAAAACTCGATCGGGAGCCCGTCCGTTCCCGGTGTTTTGTTCCGCGCCATGTGTTTAATAGCCGCCCGCACCTCTCTGAGTTCGATGTCCCCGCCGAGCACCTCAGCTTGTTCACCCTCCAGTTGCGGGAGCTGGAGCTCATGTGTAAAGCACTCTAATTCCTCCCCGGTCCTAGTAGTCTTGCTCCTGTACAACTCCTTATAGAAGGCGTAAAACAGCTCGTTTATTCCTTCTTGAGTGAAGCAGGCACCTCCCTGCGGATCTCGAATTTCCAAGATTGGCGACCCCCTGCGCGCTGGATTGGCCAGCCAGGCCAGCAAGACTCCGGACTTATCCCCCTCGACATGAGTGCGTGTAAGATACGCCTTGTGGTCAAAGCATCTTAGGCGCTCCACCTGCCCCACCAGTACTTCCCTTGCCTCTTCCAGGTCCCGCTGTCTATCAGGATTTTCAGGGCGCAGTTTCTCAACGTCCCGCAAGTGGGTATCGGCCTCCTCTACTGCCGCCAGCAGCACTCTGCGCACTCCCACCATTTCAGGCATGCAGCGCCCCCGAAGCACCGCCTTAAAGGCGTCCCATTCCACTAATGTCGTGGAGGCAGTTCCCCCATTATCCTCAAAGTATTGGGTGATGGACGTACTCACCACCTCCCGAAACACTGGGTCCTCCAACATCTCTGGGCGGAGCCGCCAAGTAGGTATCCGTGCCCAGATTCGCGACCAGTACATCCGAAGATATACTGGATTGTGGTCCGATAACGTCCTGGCAAGATATTCACTGCTCTGCACCCCGGCCTGTACGTCCGGAGTACACAACAATGCATCCAGGCACACATGAAGGATGTGCAAAGCAGAGAAATAGGAATAATCCCGGTCAACCGGATGTTGGGTCCGCCAGGTATCCACCAGGCCCCATCGGGCCTGCCAAGACCTCCTGGCTTCTGCAACCTTATAAGTGGGAGCATTAGGGAGTGGGGGGTGGGAGCGGTCCAAAGCCACATCTGTAACACAATTAAAATCCCCTCCCAAAAACACCGACCCGGTAAAGTAAGGCGCCAACTGCGTGGACAACTGTGCAAAAAAGGCGGGCTGCTCCACGTTGGGAGCATATATACTACCCAGAGCGATGTCATGCCCATCTAGCTTTCCAAGGACCACGACAAATCTGCCCTCTGGATCAATAAGCTTTTCCCTACATTGGAAAGGCACCCCCGCTCTCACCCAAACCAGTGCTCCTCTGGCGAAGGCAGAATAGGTTGTGTAGTACATCTGACCTCGCCATCGCCGCTGCAACGCTGCCCCCTCCTGCGCCTGCAAGTGAGTCTCCTGTAACAGCGCAATATGCACTCCTCTCCACACTAAATATGCATGAAGCTTTTGGCGACGCCACTTAGAATGCATGCCCCGCACATTCCAGGATATACACTGTAGGAAGGTGGAATCTGACTATATGGTTGCCCCCACTTTTTTTTTATGGTGTTTTGCTGGTTTATGACTTAGTTGGACTGGGATCCTGCTATTCAGGGCCCCAGTCTATCTGCTTTCTCTGTAAAAAGGTTTCCATGTGCCTTAGGCACATCTCTGATTGGAATCTGGAGTGCCCTTATAAGTCCCTAGTATATGGTATACTATGTACCAAGGGCATAGGTACCTCAGAGGCCTACCAGGGGCTGCAGCATGTATTATGCCACCCCTGGAAGGCCATCCAAACTGACACCACAGGTCTGCTACTGCAGCCTGGGTAAGGTGGTGCATGCATCCCTTACTGTGATATAGGTTACCTATATCACTATATACATACACACATATAAACCTATAAGTCACTCCTATGGCAGGCCTTATCAATCCTGAAGGCAGAGTGCGTGGTTCCTATGTGAGAAGGTGCCCCTCCATGAGCAGGGCCCCTCTGCAGCGTTCGGAGACCCTTCTCTGATGCTGTTTGTAGTGCAGCCTGACCATATACTCTTAAGCGCATTATAACCTCACGTTAAATGCTAACTTTGGAATGGCTGCACCGAAACATGTCGTGTTTGGTGTCAAACATCTTGGAATACTACCCCCCGCCAATTCTGGCGGCGGGGGTAGCATTCCACCCTTCTAGAGGGAGAGACATGTTAACCCTGGCCTGGCCGGTAACTTCTTTCTAAAGCCCTGGCATCACAAAATGGATGCTGCTGCCACAGACACAAGTCTGGCCTCCTGCTGCTGGACGAAACTCCGGCAGGGAGGCCTGGACAATAGGTTTCCTGTCCCAGGGAGGTGTGACCACCTCCCCAGACAGGATAGTGTGTATTGGGGCTGGGCGGGAGCACTTTCGGGTGCTTTGAAGTCCTGCACTGGGGGCACACTTGGTGTCCCTGTGCATACCCCAGTTCAAACCGGATCAGGGGCTTGCAGCCCCTGCTTTGGCGCGAACTGGACAAAGGGAAAGGGGTGTAGCCACCCCTCTGCCCTGACCCACCCATAGGTGGGGCCACAGAGTAGTCCAACCCCTAAACTTAGTATAAGTATAGGAACCCAGTCCTTAGGACTTTAGATTATCCCTGGACGAAACTCTGAAACAGAATCCTGGACCTTCGACGCTCTACTCAAGACTAGAGGACAGAAGAATCTCCCTTGGGGTCAAGGAGTGACTCCCCTGCTTGGCAGGCACCAAAGAAGCAATTGTCCGGTCTGCATCGCCTAAGCTCCCGTCGGACGCCGAAGTCTTTGCATCACCAGAGGTTGATTTCCAGACTTCCCCGAGGCTGCCCTGAGTCCCCAGCAAAGCTGAGGCCCGTAGCTGTCGTGGGTAACGTGGAACCGTGACCCCTGGACACCGCACGCATTTGCTAGTGCATCCTCTTCTCGGTCTCCCACGAAGTCGTGCTTTAGGCTCCGAGTAGCCCTAGCCTCCAGCACCAACTGCACCGAATATCACTAGCCTCCACTCCACGAGTGTCCTGTGAGCCAGATCCACGTGCGACGTCTCGAGGCTCCTTCACGGTCGCTAGCTCGTTGGCTAGTAGCCCTTCACAAAGGCCAAGCCTTTTCTTCTTGGGCTCCCTTGTTGCTCCAGGCTTGCCCTCACTTACCCTTGCTGGGTGAGTTCCTCAGACCTTGCTGGTCTGCATCATCGTCATTCTTTACTTTCATCGAGACTTGCCGTTGCCAAGGCTTGTTGGGTCCAATACGGTCGCCGACACCTCAACACTCGACAGACATTGTGTACCAGCCCGAATCCTGCTCCTGGTCGCCGACAACGCCTCCTGGACCTCGTGGCTGAAGAGTCAAGACGACCATCAACCTACCTGAAGCACTCGACATCGGTGGGCATCTGCTCATCGCCTTCCTGGTCACTGGCTAGTGACCCAGACTCTGTCCCCTCTGCTTTCAGGTTCTTCAGATCTCCGATCCACTCTTGGATCCACCCGGACACTTTCCACTTGGTCGCCAGCAGCACTTTGCAGCAGATCGCCATTCAAATCGACGACGAAACCCGACCCCGAAAGGCACCTATGCACCCGGCTTCCCTGGGTGAGGTAACAAGAGTACTCCGGTGCTCCCGTGGGTAGAGACTCTAGAACGACCTAGTTCTCAAAGGGTTTGCTCCAAGTCCTCCTTTAAGTGTCCCTTTTCTTTAATTTCCTGATCGCGACTTTCTCCATAGAAGTTAACGGCGTATCGCGGTTGTGTATTTACACTGCACGCGTCCCCCGTGGGTCCCCTGTGTCACTACCTTGGGTGGTTCCTTGTGGTCCAAGCACTTCTAGAGGCTCTAGGCCTAGTGTCTAGTTCAGTCGTGGTTCTTATACCACTTTATTGGTATATGGTTTGGTACGCCCCTAGGGCCCAAACGTGTATTTGTGCTATTACTGTGTTTAAATAACTTATAACTTGTGTACTTCGAACTCTAGCCTCATAAAGAGACTAGAGGGGTGTGTTTAGCAATAAATACATATATTTTGAATATATACCTGGTGTGGTGCTCTTTCATTTGATCACTCAAGAGATTATAGACTGGTAAAACAAGCTGCTTTACATTCCTTCAAGACTTAGCCTGAAGGCTGCTCTCCATAGCTACCACTAGGATAGCTTTCAATAAGGTTGTCTTTAACCTATCTCCAATAAGGGGTTGTTTGGACTGGTGCAAGGTGCCCACTATAATTAGTGGACAGCATATGCCAGGCCAACTTCTCACATTGGTGTGCAGCGTGTGGGATTCCAGCTTGCTATTGTTTTACCAGATAATCTCAATTGAATTGATCAACTGAAAACCACTAAAGGTACCTAAGGTACATATAATTTAAGCTTAGAATACAGTAAGTTCTACTGAACTTAGAGTTGTGTGTTAAGGGATAGCACACCCTTTCTACAACTCAAGAGAGTTTAGTAGGCCACACTAGAGTAGGTAGTGCATACACCACACCTCACTAGTGATGTCTTCAAAGCCAGGACCCAGTGAGTCCTTGCCAGAAGCCCATGGGCTTCTCCCCTCCAAGTATGATACACTCCCATTCTTGGAATTGAGAGCATTATGTAACTTGAGGAAATTGAAGACAGGACAGAGTCCCACCACCCAACATCTTAGAGAGATGTTGGAGGCTTATGATCTCAGCAGGCCCTTAGGGACTGAAGGGGTAGGAGCAGAGGGTGGGGCAGAAGATGAGGATGGGGCCAGGGGTAGCAGTACCCCCAGCCCCCCTCTGGAACTGACCAGGAGGGTGACAATGACCCTGACCTGGATAACCCAATCCCTCCTGTGGACGATGAAGAGGAAGATCAGAATGATCCCCACTTTGTCCCCCCAGGAAGGATTATGAGTGTGCCCAGAAGGTCTAGGTCTCCTTCTCAGGAGTCTAACCACTCTGGCACCTCAATAGGGACCTCTGTCTCATCTCATAGGAGGGAATCCTCTCATGAGAGAAGAAAGAGGCTGGTTCAATATGAGGAAGCTCAGCTTGAACTCAGAAAGCAGCAACTGGCTATAGACAGGGAGTCCCTAGATCTCTACAAAGAGAGAAAAAAGTTGGGACTAGAGTCCCATGGTGGCAGCAATATCCCTAAAGATAGGGAAAGGTCTTATGACCATAGAAACCTAAACAAGATTGTCCCTCCCTACCAGAGTGGGGATGACATCCACAAATGGATAACTGCACTGGAGAGGGCCTGTAAAGTTCAGAGGGTCCCCCAGAAGCAGTGGGCAGCAATCTTGTGGCTCTCCTTTGCAGACAAAGGTAGAGACAAGCTCCTCACTGTAAGAGAAGAGGATGCTGACAATTACACAGTCTTGAAGAGTGCTCTGATAGATGGGTTTGGCCTAACCACTGAACAGTATAGGTTGAAGTTCAGAGACACCCAAAAAGCTCAGACTCAAGACTGGGTTGATTTTGTAGATTGTGCTACTAAGGCTCTGGAAGGTTGGATACATGGCAACAAAGTGCAGGACTTTTTAGGATTGTACAATTTGATTATGAGGGAGCAGATCCTTAATAATTGTCAAAACCAGCTTTTGCACCAGTATCTGGTGGACTCTGATCTGACCTCTCCCCAAGAATTGGGAAAGAAGGCAGACAAATGGGTCAGAACCAGAGTAAAAACTAAAAATCAGGGTGGTGACCAGAAGAAAGATTCTACTAAGTCCCAAGAGAAAGGTGGGGATAAATCTAAGGATAAGTCCCCTACAGGGCCCCAAAATTCCTCTTCTGGGGGTGGGTCCCAAACTCCTTCCTCTCCTGAAAAGAAACCATATTGCCATGTCTGTAAAAAGCCTGGGCACTGGAAAACTGATCCCAGTTGCCCCAGGATTGGCAATAAAGAAAATGTTCCTCCCACAACTACTACCACCCCTCCTGGTACTACCAGTAGTAATCCTCCAGTTGGGAGTAGTGCACCCAAAAAGTTGGGTGCTTTTGCAAGAGGAACAGAGGTGGGCCCTAGTTTAGACAGGGACCCCTCAACAGACTCCTCTGACTCTGATGGTGGTATAGGATTTGCCACCTTTACCATGGGTCCCACAGCATTGGGCAGGTACAGATTGGAGCCAATAATTAATGGTCAGAAAGCTGTGGCATTTAGGGACACAGGGGCTAGTGTCACCATGGTGGCAGGGAAACTAGTCCCCCCTCACCAGCTTTTACCTGAGTTTAAATACCAGGTGACCAACATTGATGGTGTCAGAACAGATCACCCCATGATGGCCATAGTCAATCTCAGCTGGGAGGGGGTCACAGGCCCAAAAAGAGTGGCAGTGTCCCCAACCCTACCTGTAGATTGCCTGATGGGCAATGATCTGGAAATTTCAGCCTGGGCTGAAGTTGAACACCAAACCCATCTCAGGATGCTGGGCGTCCCTGTAAAGGTTAGTGGGGCTGTGATGGCCACAGCCCCAGCCCAAGATTTTGGAGAGATGGAGCCTGGAAGAATGGCCCACTCTCCCCCAAAAGAGAGCACAAGGGTTGAAGAAAAGTCTTCTTCCCTCCAGACAGTAGGTAAGGGTCAGCCTCCTCAGGGAACTGACCCTACCCCTAGTGAAGGAACTGCCCCAGAGGTAGTCAGGCCTGGCCTGGCCACACCCCTGATGGCAGAGGACCCTTCCAAGGTGGTACCCAGTCTGGAGCAGGTAACCTGCCCCTCTCTACCCTGCCTCAGCCAGCCCAGGGCTGCAGAGGTCAGGGAGGTCAGTGGACCCCCCAGGGCCCCCTGTCCAGAGGAACCCCCCCATCAGCAGATTAGGGGCACCCAGTCTAGTAGCCCTAGCCAGGTGAAAATTCCTCTACACACTGAGGGATCCCCCATACCTTTATGTAGGGACCTCCCCCAGAAGGACTCTGGTAGGCAAGGGCAAACCTGGGACCAGAAGGTTCCAAACCTGCCATGTCCCTCCAGTAGTCCATCCAAAGGGACCCAACCCCCAGCTGTAGGCAGCCAAAGGTTGACCCTTAGAGCAAAGTGCAACTCAGTCATGGAAAGACAGGCATACATGGTGACCAGTGATCTGAGGAAGCTGAGACCAACATTCCTAGGGCCTCACTTCCCTACTCAGACACCTCACCAGCCTTGTACTTTACCTAAGCACACCACAGGTAGTGATTCCCTATGGTGGAGACCCTCTCATACCCTTAGGGTGAGGGATTGCTTAGTGGACCATAAGACAGGGGGCAACCATGCTAGTGCAGGTGCTTCCTTATATGGCCACTTAGTCAATGAAGGCTCAACTGGCCAAGGTTAGCCTTATCTCCTTTCGTTTGGGGGGGGTTATGTAGGAAGGTGGAATCTGACTATATGGTTGCCCCCACTTTTTTTATGGTGTTTTGCTGGTTTATGACTTAGTTGGACTGGGATCCTGCTATTCAGGGCCCCAGTCTATCTGCTTTCTCTGTAAAAGGTTTCCATGTGCCTTAGGCACATCTCTGATTGGAATCTGGAGTGCCCTTATAAGTCCCTAGTATATGGTATACTATGTACCAAGGGCATAGGTACCTCAGAGGCCTACCAGGGGCTGCAGCATGTATTATGCCACCCCTGGAAGGCCATCCAAACTGACACCACAGGTCTGCTACTGCAGCCTGGGTAAGGTGGTGCATGCACTCCTTACTGTGATATAGGTTACCTATATCACTATATACATACACACATATAAACCTATAAGTCACTCCTATGGCAGGCCTTATCAATCCTGAAGGCAGAGTGCGTGGTTCCTATGTGAGAGGGTGCCCCTGCATGAGCAGGGCCCCTCTGCAGCGTTCGGAGACCCTTCTCTGATGCTGTTTGTAGTGCAGCCTGACCATATACTCTTAAGCGCATTATAACCTCGCGTTAAATGCTAACTTTGGAATGGCTGCACCGAAACATGTCGTGTTTGGTGTCAAACATCTTGGAATACTACCCCCCGCCAATTCTGGCGGCGGGGGTAGCATTCCACCCTTCTAGAGGGAGAGACATGTTAACCCTGGCCTGGCCGGTAACTTCTTTCTAAAGCCCTGGCATCACAAAATGGATGCTGCTGCCACAGACACAAGTCTGGCCTCCTGCTGCTGGACGAAACTCCGGCAGGGGAGGCCTGGACAATAGGTTTCCTGTCCCAGGGAGGTGTGACCACCTCCCCAGACAGGATAGTGTGTATTGGGGCTGGGCGGGAGCACTTTCGGGTGCTTTGAAGTCCTGCACTGGGGGCACACTTGGTGTCCCTGTGCATACCCCAGTTCAAACCGGATCAGGGGCTTGCAGCCCCTGCTTTGGCGCGAACTGGACAAAGGGAAAGGGGTGTAGCCACCCCTCTGCCCTGACCCACCCATAGGTGGGGCCACAGAGTAGTCCAACCCCTAAACTTAGTATAAGTATAGGAACCCAGTCCTTAGGACTTTAGATTATCCCTGGACGAAACTCTGAAACAGAATCCTGGACCTTCGACGCTCTACTCAAGACTAGAGGACAGAAGAATCTCCCTTGGGGTCAAGGAGTGACTCCCCTGCTTGGCAGGCACCAAAGAAGCAATTGTCCGGTCTGCATCGCCCTAAGCTCCCGTCGGACGCCGAAGTCTTTGCATCACCAGAGGTGGATTTCCAGACTTCCCCGAGGCTGCCCTGAGTCCCCAGCAAAGCTGAGGCCCGTAGCTGTCGTGGGTAACGTGGAACCGTGACCCCTGGACACCGCACGCATTTGCTAGTGCATCCTCTTCTGGGTCTCCCACGAAGTCGTGCTTTGGGCTCCGAGTAGCCCTAGCCTCCAGCACCAACTGCACCGAAGATCACTGGCCTCCACTCCACGAGTGTCCTGTGAGCCAGCTCCACGTGCGACGTCTCGAGGCTCCTTCACGGTCGCTAGCCTGTTGGCTAGTAGCCCTTCACGAAGGCCAATCCTTTTCTTCTTGGGCTCCCTGGTTGCTCCAGGCTTGCCCTCACTTACCCTTGCTGGGTGAGTTCCTCAGACCTTGCTGGTCTGCATCATCGTCATTCTTTACTTTCATCGAGACTTGCCGTTGCCAAGGCTTGTTGGGTCCAATCCGGTCGCCGACACCTCAGCACTCGACAGACATCGTGTACCAGCCCGAATCCTGCTCCTGGTCGCCGACAACGCCTCCTGGACCTCGTGGCTGAAGAGTCAAGACGACCGTCAACCTACCTGAAGCACTCGACATCGGTGGGCATCTGCTCATCGCCTTCCTGGTCACTGGCTAGTGACCCAGACTCTGTCCCCTCTGCTTTCAGGTTCTTCAGATCTCCGATCCACTCTTGGATCCACCCGGACACTTTCCACTTGGTCGCCAGCAGCACTTTGCAGCAGATCGCCATTCAAATCGACGACGAAACCCGACCCCGAAAGGCACCTATGCACCCGGCTTCCCTGGGTGAGGTAACACGAGTACTCCGGTGCTCCCGTGGGTAGAGACTCTAGAACGACCTAGTTCTCAAAGGGTTTGCTCCAAGTCCTCCTTTAAGTGTCCCTTTTCTTTAATTTCCTGATCGCGACTTTCTCCATAGAAGTTAACGGCGTATCGCGGTTGTGTATTTACACTGCACGCGTCCCCCGTGGGTCCCCTGTGTCACTACCTTGGGTGGTTCCTTGTGGTCCAAGCACTTCTAGAGGCTCTAGGCCTAGTGTCTAGTTCAGTCGTGGTTCTTATACCACTTTATTGGTATATGGTTTGGTACGCCCCTAGGGCCCAAACGTGTATTTGTGCTATTACTGTGTTTAAATAACTTATAACTTGTGTACTTCGAACTCTAGCCTCATAAAGAGACTAGAGGGGTGTGTTTAGCAATAAATACATATATTTTGAATATATACCTGGTGTGGTGCTCTTTCATTTGATCACTCAAGAGATTATAGACTGGTAAAACAAGCTGCTTTACATTCCTTCAAGACTTAGCATGAAGGCTGCTCTCCATAGCTACCACTAGGATAGCTTTCAATAAGGTTGTCTTTAACCTATCTCCAATAAGGGGTTGTTTGGACTGGTGCAAGGTGCCCACTATAATTAGTGGACAGCATATGCCAGGCCAACTTCTCACATACACTTCAAATCATTTGGAGAACCCAGTCCAACTGTGTTAGGATAGCAACCCTCTGAGTTAGGTTAGTGACATGCCTGGCCCTAACATCCCCTGAAACTAAGAAACAAACCCAACTCCCCCACCCCAGGACAGCTACTACTAAACTAGTACCCATCCAAACCACAAAAATAACACACTCAAAGGCCCTCTGACGAATTCAGAGGTGTTGGGGATTGCAACTGGCTCAAATAAGTCCCAAATAGTGCACATCAGCCTCGAAACAGCTTAACCAGTCCGGGCCGTCCACCATTCCATCGCTAGCAGCACCAGTTCACAAACTTCCAGCTTGGTACGGGACTGTGGCCAACCGCATCAGGCTATGTCATCCGCTGTCTGCGGTGTCACCACCGGCATCCGCTCCTCGACAGTTAAGGATGAGTCCAAATCCTGCCCAACAGAGCCGTCAGTGGAGTCACCCTTCTCTTCACCCGATGCAGGGGCTTGGACCTGCGCCAGTTCCACCACTGCCTGCAGCGCCGCTGCGCGCTCCCTAGCCGTCTGTGTCAACGTGGGCTTCTTCTGGGTCCTATTGCGGGTACGCCGACGTTGTGGCGCGGGTCTTGCGGGTCCCCGGTCTCGCATCTCTCCCACGGCCCCATCCCTCGCTGTTTCCTTTCTATAGTTCTCCAGCCAGTCCCAAGCTTCCTGAGGAGAGTCGACATAGTGAGTAGTTCCATCCAGAATAATACGCAACCGAGCTGGGAACATCTGGAAGTACTGGAGGTCCTCCTCCCGCAATGCCTTCTTGACCGCTATGTAAGAGGCGCGCCTCCTTTGCACCTCCATCGTGTAATCCGGAAACAATGTGACTTTAGCATTGTCCACAGTAAAGGGGCCATCTGCTCTCGCCTTTTGTAATAATAAGTCTCTGTCCCTGAAATGAAGCAGACGGGCCACCACCGGTCTCGGGGGCCGCCCGGGTGCCAATGGTCGAGCCGGGACTCTGTGGGCTCTCTCAAGCGTGTAAAAGTCTGTGAGACCTTCCGGAGCTACTACATTTCTGAACCACTGTTCCTGGAACGACACCATATCGCCCCCTTCTGATCCTTCCGGCAGTCCCACGACCCTTACGTTGTTCCTCCGGTTGCGTCCTTCTGCATCCTCGGCTCTGCGTTCTAGTGTCGCAACCCTGTCCGTTAAGGCCTGCACTTGCTGCGTCACATCTTTGTGCGCTGGTGCTAGCTCAGCGATCTCGAGTTTCTTGTGTTCATCGCGCAAAAGGCCAAGCCCCACTGCCACCGTGCTAATGTCCTGGTGAAGGGTCGCCTTTGTATCCGCTATGGCAGCCAGGATCTGCTGCAACTGCCTCTGCACTGGGTTGTCCGAGGCACCGCTCTCCGGCCCCCGCGGTTCATCCACCTGGTCCTGGGGCACCCCTACCTGGCGGCCTTTAGGTTTGCCCATTGTTGCCAGGGCACCCCTGCCCTTCCCCTATGACACCGATTTTTGCCAATCCCAAATTCACAACAGGTTCCAGACAGAATGCTTTCGACGGTGGTTCGAGGGGGGTTACAAACGGATCGGCTGCCTATTTAACCCATTGGGGATAATTTCCTTTGATCAACTACAGACAAACTACAAGTTGACTGAAGCTGAACGCATTCCATATCTCCAAATACACCTTTGGGTTCTTCATCCCTCCATTCGTCCCCACACTGAGCGGACCCTGACCCCTTTTGAAAAATGGCTAATGCTGAAGAAAAACGATAAAAGGCTTGTTTCGGAGTTGTATACAATTCTTGGAGATGGGGAGACTATCACTCGCTCTGCCGGACAGAAGAAATGGTAGGAAGAAATCGGTAGATCTCTCTCTGATACTGAATGGGCAAATATATTTTTCAGAGCTACGCTGAAGTCCTTTCTGAGGTAATACGAATAGACACTGGCTGTAAAATAGGCTGGATCTCCAATGTTAAGAAAATGCTGTCAGTTTTGGGGCTTCAAGCGCACTGGGACAGGCAGGAACCACCCACGAAAGAAGAGTTAAAACGCCTTTACTGGGAATGGGTGGATCGCCAAGAAACCTGCAAACCGAATCTAGGTAGATTAACAGCAGAATTTTATCTCAATAAGCAGAATAGATACCTAGAGCCCTTATTAGATATTATTCAGGTCCCACGGGACAGGACGCTTTATATCCACTTCAGGTTTGGTACACTATCTGTCTGTGAGACTACAGCGAAATGGCACTCACGCAACCAAACATCAAAGGCCTGCCCCTGCTGCAGGGCCCCGTTAGAAAGTGTTGCCCATGTTTTGTTTGCTTGCACGGCTTATAACATCCCGAGGGCCAAGTGGCTAAAGCCACTGTGCCGGCAACTGGGCACACATGACTATTGGGTCGCCCTGCGCATCCTTAGTCCGATTCCAGGCTGTGTGGCAAAGTTTCTAAGTCACGCATGGCTCATCAGACAGAGACTCCTGATAGGAAAAGTACAGCACGCTGCCGAAACATGCTGACATGCAATCACCGTAGGGCTCCTTGGCTGATCTTTTTAATTCTAAAACCGTATGCTATGCACATGCACTTTTTCTCCCTTTAGTGTTAATTCTATGCGCTCCCATCCCAAGGTGGATAGGGACACTATTAGTAGATCTGCGGGGGGTTGGCAACTTGTTATCTGATCCTACCCAAGCCGAATTGTTATGTTGTACCCCCCCCCTTTTACATCTTCTGTGGCATTGCCCCAAACTAAATTACTTTTGCGACCAGGTTTTAAACGATATAGACAAAGCCTTCACGACCTCTATCCCTTGATTCCCTTCCTACACCTTCCTTTAACTTCCCAATACTCAGACTTTTCCCCTCTACTCTCGTAGAGGAAAACACATGGCAATGGCATTGGGTGTAGCTCACCAGGTTATAATTGCGCTTTGGGGCACTGACAAGACTCCACAACATACATTCTGGCTGCATAAGCTTTGGTTTATTTTAGGAATGAAGAAATTATCATTAGCCTTGCAACAGAGGCCAGATGACGACGACGCTGACTGGGCCCCTTTCATCCGTATCCTCTCTGAGGAATTCAACAAACTGGCCTGTCTAGCCTACTTGAGACTTCTGCAGCTTATTCCGCCCCCAGATCCATGCCAAGTGACTCCTGTACTTAATCCTGTGAAGACACTGTTCCTGCTTTCCACTGACATTTGATTTGACTGAACTGCCCCACTTCTTACTCACGTACACACACAGGAGGAATAGGGAGAGGTGGAGTGTTTTTGGGTATATTACATAACTTTGCACAGTTGTCACTTCCTCTATTGCTGCCGGCCCCTGGGTTGTAGGCGGAAGTTGTGTACTCTCCCTTTCATATAACATGCATGCTGCCGGCCCATGAGGTTGTAGGCACTTTAGCTGTGTTGTACCCTTTGTAAACTTAATAAAAAGAGATGATTCATAATGTTTCTAGAAGTGTGTCTGGGAATGTTGCATTGCTAGGTGGTGAAGAGGGAGGGCCTCACAACCTGTATGGTATCAGCTTTATTGATATTTAATGTTTGCTTGAATACAACAGCTACGCCACCTCCTCTTTTCCCTATACGATTTTGTGTGATAGTTTGATAGCCTGTAGGAACGGCTTCATGCAACACTGGAGCCATGTCAGACTCAGAAATCACTTTATTCGATCTGTTTTTATACAGATCATAAAAGTTCAAGTAAACATGATTAATTGATTTTCCATAATAGACTATAAAATATTCAGTTAAAAAACAATCATTAGAAACCATATAAAAAAAAAAAACAAGCTTATAATTCATTTCAATCAAATGTGCAATTTCCTGGTCTTTAAGGAAAGGAATAAAAAGGACGCGACACAGTAACAGACAAAGTGATCAGACAACATTCGTAAGAAGAACATTCCCGGATGACATTGTCTGAATTTATATTTGCGCATAATTGGGAGTAAGAACCTTTTATGTTGTTCCGAGTAGAACCTACAAAAAAAAAAAGATGTGCAAATCGGTTTGGGGTGATACACCATCACATGGACAACATGGTAAAGCTTGTATGGAAAAGTACCTGATGGGAAGCCCAACAAACAAGGGATAAGGTTTAACCGAAACCTAGTTAAAAAAAATCTGTGGCGTGAACTTGTCACCTTCGACAGATATGTGGGTTGCCCCTCACTGGGGATCAGGCCCTCAAGATAGGCTCGCACCATATATTTAGTACTATTATTTTTAGGCCTGTTTTCAGCCATATGATTTAAAAAACGAGTTTTAATAGCTTTTTTTGAGACACTCGAGCAATTGCTTGGCGTTTCAAAGATAGTTTCTAATCCCATAGCAATTAGGCTGTTATTAAGGTACGCAATCCAAGGGATCCTCTGTACATGTTCCAGTGTGAGGCAATCTACAATCAACTGTTGAGTGAGGTTAACTGATTCCCTTCTCCATATGGAGTGCCATAGGATAATTGGTGCCAGAAATATCTGGTCTGATATATAGGGTACATTCAGCTCAAGGTCGCAGTTAAAATTTGAGCAGCTGGTAGGAAGACCCACCAGTTTTTTCCAAACGTATCTTCTATCGATTGAATTGATGCCGAATTAGTGTGTCCTCATTCACCAGTGCTATAAGTAGCTGCTTAGATGGACTTGGCCAAATATACTTTTTTGACAATGTCTAGTTATTTCCAACCCTAGCTTTTGATGAAAGAATATAGGGCATTGATACTTTTTTCCAGCATTAGACCTCTATTAGTCACCATGTGGGACCATGTTGTCGTTCTGTCAAATGTCACCCCAAATAAGAAAACGTGTCTGTCTGTGCCACTTTCTGCCGTGTTATATAAAAAGTAGGAACTTTCTTGGCCTTATGACCAGTAACTAAAATAAAGGATTTAGCCTCGTTAGTTTGTAGATCTAGTTTTTCCATAAAATTCACATATGTTTCTAAAAGCTTCTGGAGTACCATTCCAGTACGTGCAATTAGGACTGCATCATCAGCGTAAAGTAGTATGGGTATGCGGACCTTATTCATTGATGGAACATTCAGGGTTGATTCTAACAGGGGAGCCTCCACTCAGTTGATGTAAAGTGAAAAAAGAAAAGGGGTGAGGACACACCCCTGACGAACCCCCCTATTAATAGGAAACCATCTGTTGCACTCTCCCGGCTTCCCATAGTGGAGCCATGTCATCTCCCAACCATGATTCAGTTATGAAGAGTAAGTCAGGTTGTGTGTCAGTGAGAAGGTCGCAGATGTGATGCTTGTGTTTTTTCTTTCAAATCTATTTTATTGAAAATGCAAGTGGAAACAATACAATACAACAAGTGTAAAAAAAGAAAGAAGGAAAAACAGTACCAAAAAAGAGAAGAGGAAAAGAGAAGAGAAATGGGAAGAGCAAGTGGAGAGATAAATCAACCTTGGTAAAGAGCGCAGCAGTGAGATCCCAAGGATAGCAATATACTAAAATGAAGAAACAAAACAGTTGCCTATCACAAATCTTTAACATGTGGGAAGATATCATACTAGAGCAAGAGCATTAAACATATGAGAGAAAGGTGGGGGCGTGGCTTGGCCAGCAATCATGGCGGACGCGGATTGAGTGAGCTCCGTGCGCCCGCCACCATAATCCAACGTTTATCTTACCCATTGTTGCAAAGTCATCCTGTGCCCTGGGCACCCCCCAACTTTTTGCTGACTGGTACTGGTGGTAACTGACTCTGACTGACCCTGGGCAGGGGTGGTGCATTTGCCTAACCAGGCCCAGGGCCAGTGCAATGCTGAAAGAGACACATTAGAATACAGTTAAAACACCTACATACAATAGGGTACACAATGGTATGGTGGGGTACCCCTGTGATTGGCATGACCTACCCCATAAGCCCCTAGTATATAATAGGGCAGGGGATTGAAAGTACCTAGAAATCCCTAGTACCCTAGGGCATGGCAGTTTAAGAGGCCAGCAGCCTTTCTGCACTTGCATGTGTGCACTGCTGAGGCCTGGAGGTCAGTTTTAAAAGCAGCCCTGGGTGCCAGGACTGCTTTTAAAAGTGAATTGTGCCCAAACCGACTTTGGGGTTTGGGGGCGCTTAAAAATGGATAACCTACAATGTTTTGGCATATTAGGGACCGCCAGGGTCTCACCTAGGTATCCCAGGGGTGGGGGGTCAGGTATCTATAAGGTAGACCCTTATAAAATTAGTTTATATATGCCTGGGTAAAGTGAAATTTCACATTTCACTCCCACATTGTGGTAAAGTGCTGCCCAAATTCGACTTTGATGCTAGGAGCACTCTGAAGTGAGGATCTGCAATATTTTTACAGATTCAGAACTCCCTAAAGTCTCCCCTAGTTGTCCTATGGGGTGGGGGTCCTGTAGATATAAGCAACATACTTATAAAATATGTTTTTGTGAGTCCTGGTGCTGGAAAAATGGCCCAAGTCATTTTTCCCATTGCAAATCCCCTGTTACATAGGTTAACATTGCAGGGAGTTATTAAATAATAACTCCTGATAGGAAGGAGATAGAGCTACCGTTCAAACACTTCCTAGAATGGTAGTGAAAAATCCAACAATATTATATTGTTGCATTTCTTCTAAAATGTACAGACAAGAAGTTATTAGACTTTCTTGTTTGTGGATCCAAATTCAGCCTTCCAGTGGTCTGCCCTGATTGGTCAGAGTTAAGTGGATTAGCCAGCCTGCCTGGAGAGGTGATAAAGAGCCCCTGGGGTTATGCAGCTGGGCTGAGAGGGCAGTGTGCTGGTCCACAGGATTGCCAGGCCAGGGGGAGGGGTCGTAAACCACGGGCTTCAAAGGGAAAAGCAGAACCCAGTGTCAATTTACAACTCTGAACTTTATCCCTCAGGCAAATGGGGGGATTAAGGAAGGTATGAGCAGATGCAGGGGGGAGAGTCTAAGTAAATTAGCCATCCTAGGGGTGTGTTTAGCCAGCTCTTGCCTCCTTGCTGGAAATTCTGCCATTATGGATTTGGAAGATTTGATGCACTCTGGGACAAAATAATGCCACACTCTACAGGAAGTGGTCATAGCTTCGAGGAGTTACCCTGCTCCCATTGGTCAGGAGTGACCTCCTGTCTGACCCAGAGAACATGGAATAAGTATCTGAGAGGGGCAGAGCCCTCAGATCTGCTGCTTGAAACTTACTGAAGCAAGACATTGCCATGCTGAGAAGATTTTGCTGTGCAAAGATTTCTAAGGCCTGACCTCTGAAGACTGCACCATCTGAAACTACAGCCCTGTGGATTACCTTGCTGAAAAGGAACTAAAGAGTGGACTCCCTGAAAGCTACAGGTTAAAAGAGCTCATCTGGAACATCACCAACTAAATCTGCACCTTGGGGAACTACCAGTGGATTTGTAAGGGTGACGTCCAGGTGGATTGTGGGAACTGAAGTCCTCAACTTTCAAGGACCATCTTGGAGCTTCCAGACCCTTGGAGTGAGTTTGAGACACTTTGGGACCCTTTGAGAAACTTCAGGAAGAAGTTCAAGAAGTTTGGAGGAACTTTGGAAAAAAGCTCCATAGGGGGACCGACTCAACCTGGTCAGCCAAGCTGCCTGCCTTCAACCGCGAATCGGCCAAGCCATCCAGGTTCGTCCCGCTAAAAGCTCCGTCGGACCCACTTCCAGAGTTTGACCGGGACTAGAAGAAATCGGAAGCCGGCGAACCCTCACCGGACCCGGCTACATGAGGAGCATCGAGAGACCCGCGAGAAAAGCTCCAGAAAAGTTTCTAAGTCCGCTCGTAGAAAACGCGTCCGGGAGCAACCGCGAGAGCCAAGCCGCCTGTCTTCCATCGCGTGTCGGCCTGGGCTCCTGGTGCTGCCCGCTGAAGCGCTAAAGAAAAGTTTCTAAGTCCGCTCCAGGGAAGTTGACCGGGAGCTCGTCGAAAGGCAAGCCGGCGGACCCACACCAGACCCGGACTGACTGAGAGCGTCGAGGGGCCTTGAGGAGAAAAGCTCCAGAAAAGTTTTTAAGTGTGAAGGTAAAAACTTTGACCGGGACCTTCCGCGTGGGGTATCCACTCAGGGCTCCATCGCGGTTGGCCTGAAACTTTGACTTTGGCCCGGTCTATTGTGAGCCTATGTCCCAATATGGTGCTATAAGCTTCTAAGTGCTATATTTTATTAAATCTTTGAAAATTCATATCTCTGGTTCCCTACATTGGAATTTTGTCGTTTTGGTGTCATTTTAAAGATAAACATATTTCCTATTTATATAAATTGGTGTTGGATTTTTATTATGTGTTGTGTCTTAATTATTTACTGAATTGGTGTTTTTAAATGCTTTACATACCTGTCTTTGAAGTTAAGCCTGTCTGCTCTGCAGCCACGTTACCAAGGGTTGAGCATGGGAATAATTTTCTAAGACCTATGCTGAGTCCTACCAATTGTTAGTGGCCTTATCGCCAGTGGCAGACCTACATTTGCCTCCTACCAATAATCCACTTTCCAACATTTGGTGCTCAGCGGTGTGGATGAGGACTTGGTTTAAAAGTACACCTTTCAGTGAATGAATTAAGATTATATAAATCCTCTAAATTGCCTTAGAACAAAACTTTTTGAGTTTGATTTTTGGAATTTGGACTAAACTGTTTTTAATCCATTGTTTTTATTTTTCCAAATTGTTCTAAGTTCTGTTGTGCCTAGTTTTTGTGACCCAAAACTAGGGAACCATGGAGCTGGACCTGGCTAAACTGTCCCAGTTTAAGATGGCTGATCTTAGGGAACAGTGTAGGCTTAGGGGGCTGCCTGCTTGCAGGAAGCTTAGGAAGGCAGAATTGCTTGAGTCCCTAAAGGCCTGGGCTAGGGCAGCTGAGGAGAGTCAAGGGGGGATAGAGGGTGTCCCCCCCAACCTCCTCCCAGAGGAGGTTGAGGATGATTTCTCTTCCATTTTAACTAGTGTTAGCCAATTGAATCCAGATGGTGGGAGTGGGGAAGGGTCCCTTACTCAGGAACCACCACCGTCCCTTGCAGAGACACAGCTTCAGGCTCAATTAGCTTTCCTTGCCTTGGAGAAGGAAACATTTGAATTGGCTAAGAAGAGATGGGAGAGGGAGGAGGCATTCAAAAGAAATGGTGGCAGTAAAAATGATGATTTTGAAATGTCCAGGGGTGGTGCATATGAACCTAAACTTCCCAAGGGTATAGTACCCAAGTACACTGAGGGGGATGACATTGACAAGTGGCTAGCAGCTTTTGAGAGGGCCCTTAAAATGAGTAGGGTCCACTCTAAGAATTGGGGTGCACTCCTGTGGGAGTTGATTCCAGTAGCTGGGAGGGATAGGCTCCTGACCCTGAAGGGAGAGGATGCAGAATCATACCAGCAGATGAAGGCCTGCTTAGTCAAGAGATTTGGTCTGACTCCAGAGCAGTACAGGGTGAAGTTTAGAGACACCCAGAAATTGAGTTCAGAGTCTTGGGTAGACTTTGTGGACGTTTCAGTGAAGGCACTGGAAGGCTGGATTGTTGGTAACAAAGTTGACACATATGAGGGATTGTATAATTTGTTGTTGAAAGAACATATTTTGACTCATTGTGCAGAAGAGAAGTTACGCCAGTATCTAGTGGACTCTAAGCTGACAGACCCCAGAGAGCTGGGTGAAGCAGCTGATGAGTGGGTGAGAACCCGGGTTTCCATACAGCACCAGGGGGGGACCAGAAGAAAGGAGGACAGGTCCCTCCCCAGGGGAAAGCCCAAGGGAAAGAAGGTCAAAACCAGAAGGAGTCCTCCAAAGACCCACAAAAACCTGCACAAGGAGGGGGTCCCGAGCGCAACCCAAATCCAAAGGGAGGTGGAATCAGGGAAAGAATGGTAGGTTCTTTGATCCCTCAAAAGTGGGTAAGTGCTTTGACTAACCAGCCAGGGCACAAGCAGGGAGATGCTGTCTGCGCCAAGAAGCTCCCCCCTAAGGGGCCATCCACAGGGATTGCCAGTGTCAGTGTAGGGGTGGAGTGTGGTGCCCCGGAGAAGGGTAATCAGGTGGGGCAAGCAACCTTAGTGTCCCTGGGTGGGGTGAATATTGCAACCCTTACTGCCTTACCTCCAAACATGGATAAGTACAGGCAGAGGCATAAAGTGAATGGGACTGATGTTGAGGCTATCAGAGACACTGGGGCTAGTGTAATTATGGTCCTGGATGAGCTGGTGCCTCCAGAGAGTTTGTTACCTGGTGAGTTTCACCAGGTGACTTATGCAGACAGCACTACCAAACTCCATCCTATGGCTGTGGTGGATTTGGAATGGGGAGGTGTGACAGGCCCTATGAAGGTAGCTGTGTCAAAGGTGCTCCCAGTCCAGTGTTTACTGGGCAATGATCTTGAAGCCTCTGTGTGGTCAGAGGTGGAGAGAGGACTCCACATGAAAATATTGGAGCTCCTGAGTGGGTAGTGTGCTGTGACTAGGTCACAGACTAGCCAGAAGGGAGGGGCTGGACACTTGGACCCTGGAACAAAGGGCCAAGCATCCAAGGACAAGGGTACTGGGCCTGGTGAGCCAGCCCAGGGAACTCCAGAGGTGCAGGCAGAATCTAACCCTGATGGGGAGGATCTGGCCTCTGAGGGAGGGACTCCATCCCTGCCAGAGCTGTCAGATTTGGCAGAACTGACAGGAACAGGTGGACCCTCCAGAGAGGAGTTCAGTAAGGACAGCGTGACTGTCCCACCCTTGAGAGCTTGAGGCGGATTGCTTCCAAGCAAGAGGAAGGGGATGACAGTGGGTTTCATAGAATCTACTGGGAAGATGGACTGCTTTATACTGAGGCCAGAAACCTCAAGGAGGGGGCCACCAGGAGGTTGGTGGTGCCCCAGAGGTACAGAGAGTTCATCCTGACTTTGGGTCATGATATCCCCTTGGCAGGACATTTGGGACAGACAAAGACATGGAACCGGTTGGTGAACCATTTCTACTGGCCCCATATGTCTGAGAAGGTAAAGGAGTGTTGCAGCTCCTGTGTCACCTGTCAGGCCAGTGGCAAGGCAGGGGGCAAGACAAAGGCTCCCCTAATACCACTGCCAGTGGTTGGGGTTCCTTTTGAAAGGGTGGGGATGGACATTGTTGGTCCCCTGGACCCACCTACTGCATCAGGTAGTAGGTATATCTTAGTGGTAGTGGACCATGCCACTAGGTACCCTGAAGCCATCCCTCTTAGAACCATTGATGCTCCTGCAGTAGCTAGAGCACTACCTGGTGTATTCACCAGAGTGGGGTTTCCAAAAGAGGTGGTGTCTGATAGGGGCACGAATTTCCTGTCCAGCTATCTGACTGCTATGTGGGATGAGTGTGGTGTCAACTACAAGTACACCACCCCCTATCACCCACAGGCAAATGGTCTTGTTGAGAGATTCAACAAAATCCTGAAGGGCATGATAAATGGGTTGTCAGAGAAACTCAGGAGGAGATGGGATGTTCTCCTCCCATGCTTACTGTTTGCCTACAGGGAGGTGCCACAGAAAGGGGTTGGTTTCAGTCCCTTTGAGTTGGTATTTGGACACCCTGTGAGGGGGCCATTGAGCCTGCTGAGAGAGTCTTTAGAGAAGCATCTTAAAGAAGCAAAGGACAATGTGCTTGACTATGTGCTAGATCTAGAATGGCAGAGTACATGTACAAGGCAAACAGGAAACTGGAGGCCAGCCAGGAGCTCATGAAGCACTGGTATGATCAAAAGGCTACTATGCCTGAGTATACTCCAGGACAATTGGTGTGGGTGTTGGAGCCTGTGGCTCCCAGGGCCCTCCATGACAAGTGGAGTGGGCCCTATCCAATCTTAGACAAGAACGGTGAGGTTACCTATTTGGTTGACATTGGCACCCCCAGGAACCCTCATAGGGTCCTGCATGTGAATAGATTGAAACCCCACAATGACAGGGCAGACATGACCATGTTACTGGTCACTGATGAGGGTGTGGAGGAGGAAACTGAGCCTGTGCCCGAACTCCTCTCCACTAATGTGCAAGATGGGTCAGTGGAGGGGGTGATACTCTCTCCCAAGTTGACAGACCAGCAGCACAGAGACTGTAAGCAAGTGCTGGAGCAGTCTGCTGGCCTGTTCTCTTTGACCCCAGGCATCACTGAGTGGTGTGTGCACCACATTGACACTGGTGACAGCCTACCTGTCAAAAATAAACTGTACAGGTTGTCTGACCATGTCAGAGCCAGCATTAAAACTGAGGTTGCTAAGATGCTGGACTTGGGGGTAATTGAACCGTCTGAGAGTCCATGGGCCAGTCCTGTGGTGCTGGTGCCTAAAACTAATCCTCAGGGGGGACCCAAGGAGTTAAGGTTCTGTGTGGACTACAGAGGATTGAATGCAGTCACAAAGACTGACGCTCACCCTATACCTAGAGCTGATGAGCTCATTGATAGGTTAGGGGCTGCTAAGTACCTGAGTACTTTTGATTTGACTTCAGGTTACTGGCAGATTGCCCTCACTGATGGAGCAAAGGAGAGGTCAGCATTCTCCACACCAGAGGGACATTATCAGTTCAAGGTAATGCCCTTTGGATTAAAGAATGCACCTGCCACCTTCCAAAGGTTGGTGAACAGGGTCTTGTCTGGGTTGGAACAGTTCAGTGCAGCTTACCTGGATGATATAGCTGTATACAGTTCTACCTGGGGATCACTTAAGCCACCTAAGGGAAGTGCTTCAGGCCATGCAGCAGGCAGGCCTGACTATTAAGGCAAGCAAGTGCCAAATAGGGCAGAGTTCTGTGGTGTACCTGGGCCACCTGGTAGGTGGGGGCAATGTACAGCCTCTCCAAGCTAAAATCCAAACTATTTTGGATTGGACAGCTCCTGTTACCCAGACTCAGGTCAGGGCATTCCTTGGACTGACAGGGTACTATAGAAGGTTTGTTCAAAATTGTGGGACCATTGTGGGGCCCCTAACAGAACTCACTTCTAAAAAGAGGCCCAAGAAGGTGATTTGGACCCCAGAGTGTCAGAAGGCTTTGACACTCTGAAAGCTGCTATGTGTTCAGCACCAGTGCTACTGGCCCTGACTACACAAAAGAATTTGTGGTTCAGACAGATGCTTCAGAGCAAGGGATTGGGGCAGTGTTGTCACAGCTAAATGAAGAGGGCCTTGATCAGCCAGTTGCCTTTATTAGCAGGATGCTTCTTCCCAGAGAGCAGAGGTGGAATGCCATTGAGAGAGAGGCTTTTGCTGTGGTTTGGTCCCTGAAAAAGTTGAGACCATATTTGTTTGGGACTCACTTTCGTGTTCAAACTGACCACAGGCCTCTCAGATGGCTCATGCAGATGAGAGGGGAGAATCCCAAGCTGTTAAGGTGGTCCATTTCCCTACAGGGAATGGACTTTACAGTGGAACACAGACCTGGGGTTGCCCATGCAAATGCGGATGGACTTTCCAGGTTTTTCCACTTAGCTGATGAGGACTACCAGGGTGTAGATTAGTAACCCATCATCTTTCGTTTGGGGGGGGGGCTATGTTGCAAAGTCATCCTGTGCCCTGGGCACCCCCCAACGTTTTGCTGACTGGTACTGGTGGTAACTGACTCTGACTGACTCTGGGCAGGGGTGGTGTATTTGCCTAACCAGGCCCAGGGCCAGTGCAATGCTGAAAGAGACACATTAGAATACAGTTAAAACACCTACATACACTAGGGTACACAATGGTATGGTGGGGTACCCCTGTGATTGGCATGACCTACCCCATAAGCCCCTAGTATATAATAGGGCAGGGGATTGAAACTACCTAGAAGTCCCTAGTACCCTAGGGCATGGCAGTTTAAGAGGCCAGCAGCCTTTCTGCACTTGCATGTGTGCACTGCTGAGGCCTGAGGTCAGTTTTAAAAGCAGCCCTGGGTGCCAGGACTGCTTTTAAAGTAAATTGTGCCCAAACTCGACTTTGGGGTTTGGGGCACTTAAAAATGGATAACCTACAATGTTTTGGCATATTAGGGACCCCCAGGAGTCTCCCCTAGGTATCCCAGGGGTGGGGGTCAGGTATCTATAAGGTAGACCCTTATAAAATGAGTTTTTATATGCCTGGGTAAAGTGAAATTTCACATTTCACTCCCACATTATGGTAAAGTGCTGCCCAAATTCGACTTTGATGCTAGGAGCACTCTGAGTGAGGATCTGCAATATTTTTACAGATTCAGAACCCCTAAAGTCTCCCCTAGTTGTCCTATGGGGTGAGGGTCCTGTAGATATAAGCAACGTACTTATAAAATATGTTTTTGTAAGTCCTGGTGCTGGAAAAATGGCCCAAGTCATTTTTCCCATTGCAAATCCCCTGTTACATAGGTTAACATTGCAGGGAGTTATTACATAATAACTCCTGATAGGAAGGAGATAGAGCTACCGTTCAAACACTTCCTAGAATGGTAGTGAAAAATCCAACAATATTATATTGTTGAATTTCTTCTAAAATTTACAGACAAGAAGTTATTAGACTTTTTTTTTTGTGGATCCAAATTCAGCCTTCCTGTGGTCTGCCCTGATTGGTCAGAGTTAAGTGGATTAGCCAGCCTGCCTGGAGAGGTGATTAAGAGCCCCTGGGGTTATGCAGCTGGGCTGAGAGGGCAGTGTGGTGGTCCACAGGAATGCCAGGCCAGGGGGAGGGGTCGTAAACCATGGGCTTCAAAGAGAAAAGCAGAACCCAGTGTCAGTTTACAACTCTGAACTTTATCCCTCAGGCAGATGGGGGGATTAAGGAAGGTATGAGCAGATACAGGGGGAAGAGTCTAAGTAAATTAGCCATCCTAGGGGTGTGTTTAGCCAGCTCTTGCCTCCTTGCTGGAAATTCTGCCATTATGGATTTGGAAGATTTGATGCACCCTGGGACAAAATAATGCCACACTCTACAGGAAGTGGTCATAGCTTTGAGGAGTTACCCTGCTTCCATTGGTCAGGAGTGACCTCCTGTCTGACCCAGAGAACATGGAATAAGTATCTGAGAGGGGCAGAGCCCTCCAGATCTGCTACTTGAAACTTACTGAAGCAAGACATTGCCATGCTGAGAAGATTTTGCTGTGCAAAGATTTCTAAGGCCTGACCTCTGAAGACTGCACCATCTGAAACTACAGCCCTGTGGATTACCTTGCTGAAAAGGAACTAAAGAGTGGACTCCCTGAAAGCTACAGGTTAAAAGAGCTCATCTGGAACATCACCAACTAAATCTGCACCTTGGGGAACTACCAGTGGATTTGTAAGGGGTGACGTCCAGGTGGATTGTGGGAACTGAAGTCCTCAACTTTCAAGGACCATCTTGGAGCTTCCAGACCCTTGGAGTGAGTTTGAGACACTTTGGGACCCTTTGAGGAACTTCAGGAAGAAGTTCAAGAAGTTTGGAGAACTTTGGAGGAACTTTTGGAAAAAAGCTCCATAGGGGGACCGACTCAACCTGGTCAGCGAAGCCGCCTGCCTTCAACCGCGAGTCGGCCAAGCCATCCAGGTTCGTCCCGGTAAAAGCTCTGTCGGACCCACTTCCAGAGTTTGACTGGGACTAGAAGAAATCGGAAGCCGGCGAACCCTGGTGGTCCCACGCCCTCGGGCCTTAACCAGCGGTGGTCCTGGTCGCCGGGCGGGGCCTCGTGGGTCCGGTCGGCTAGCCGCCGTGGTCGTGGGGCTGGTCCCGGCCCGGGTTTCGGTCGGTGTAGGAGGCCGACTGCTGTGGGGCTTGGGGCGGGGGGTGTCGGCACTCTGAGCCGCGTCTGTTGGGCCACGCCGGTGCCATAGGCCATAATCTCCCTCGGGGAGGGGGGGACTGCCCGGGCGTCGGGCACTGGGGTGCGGCTGTAGGTCCGCTGTGTGGCCTGCGGGGGGCGTCTTGGCATATTGGAGCGCCGAGAGGAGCCCGCCTGCTATCCTTGATGCAGCGGCTGCCCTGGGCCCGGGATCTCATCTGCACCATAGCCGCCATCTTGGTTACTCCCGAGGCCTAGAGAACAGGCCGTGTGATGTCGGCCCAGGCCTTTACCCTACATCGTTGATTTGTGCCCTGTGATGGGGCTTGGTTAAGAGGTGGCCCCCCTGTGTGGCGATACCTGGACCTGGTGATCCACTATATCCGGCCTGCCAAGCCGCCGGTGGGGGCACTACATCTGGTTGTAGGGGCTCTGGGGTGCTTCGCGTGCTGGTGGTTTGGCGAGCTCGTTTCCTCTAGAGGGGCCCGCCTGGCTGTTAGCCACTGGTCGCAGAAGCGGCTGGATTAGTTCCAGTGCGGCTTGCGGCCTGGGGTGGACGGAATCCATGAGGACCAGCCACGGGGCGCCCCCCCCGGGAGAGTCCCTGAAGCGGTGGATTGGTGCCCACACATACCTCGCTGGAGTGGGAGTGACCAGAAATTGCCGGCACAAGTCCACTGAAGACCCCAACATGGGGAAGGATAAACCTGGTGCCACTGGGCCGAAATAGAGCACCCTTGACTAGTTTGCAACATCTGCAAGTGGGGGCCCTCCCCCTGTCCCGGATAATGCGGCCTTGCTAGCGGCCATCACAGATGCAAGGGACATGTTGGAGGCTAAGATAGGCGCAGTGGGCACAGAGGTCTCATTTCTGCGACAGGACCTGCGTAAGGCTGTTGATTGTATTACGGAGGCCGAGATGCGGGTGTCCTCAGTGGAGGATACCGTGCAGACCCTTCAACAGCAGGTCAAAAAATTGACTGTGATTTCCCAGGAGCTTACTGCCCGCGCCGAGGATGCGGAGGGCCGCGCCCGGCGCTGTAATCCCGCCCTGTCGGCTTTCCGGAGGGCTGCGAAGGCGGCTTCATGACTCGTTTTCTCACGACATG
Source organism: Calotriton arnoldi (assembly GCA_963921515.1). Classification (NCBI taxonomy): domain Eukaryota; kingdom Metazoa; phylum Chordata; class Amphibia; order Caudata; family Salamandridae; genus Calotriton; species Calotriton arnoldi. The sequence goes on along the minus strand of CAWUFW010015031.1, from coordinate 81,656 downwards.
GCTTCTAGATAGGCTCCCAGCGGACAAGATCTCAGCGTGCTCCGTGGTTGAGAGCGCACATCGGGCGCTTACACGAAAGCCACCTCCTGGAGAAAATCCACGGCCGGTCATTGCCAAGCTCTTAAATTATTCAGATCGGGATGCTGTGCTGCAATATGCCTGACAAAATAAAGACAACCTCATCTTCGATTCAAGGCCCATTATGATCTTTCCGGATCACACCCGTCTGGTGCAGCAACGACGACAGTCTTTCATCGCAGCAAAGCGGAGGTTGCGTGAACTCAACATCTCTTACATGCTCCTGTATCCGGCCAGACTCCGAGTGATTTAGAACTCTAAAACATTCTTTTTTGACTCTCCTGAAGCGGCCTTCGCCTGGTCCGATGAAAGGGCCCATCTGAAGCCGCACTTCCCGCTCCTGCTGGAATCAGATTCCTCTGTGGCCTCGCAGCGGAATCGATCACGCAGAACGAAGTCCAAGCTGCGGCATCGCTCTGGCTCTGAACGTCGATCCTCTAGTCCTGTGAAAGCTTCTTGACCGACCCACGGCTTGTGATATCCTTAGTCATATATAATGGACTGTTCGTGGGCTGGACTTGCCCTGATCAATATGCACCGAGCAGAGTTGGCTGTTACACATGATGGTTGACCTGCACGGCCACTAGCTCCCCAAGGTTTATGTTCGGTGGGGGGTTGGGATCCATTGGAGGGGGTTCCTTGGGGTCCGCGGTTTGGGTCCTGGGGTTCCCCCTACCGCGACAGATGCTCCTCGTTTTTGGCAGTATCGGGTGGGGGGAGGGGGGTTGTCGACGGGTGGGGGGTTCCATAATAGTACGGTTGGTTTTATTATTGTTTGTACACGTAGACGCACATCCCACTCCTCAATAGGCAAATTGCTGCTCCTGGACCCAGACTAGATACATGGCTCATTCAGTAGCGACAACTTCCCATATAGGTAACCTGACGGTGGTGTCGTGGAATGTCCGGGGCCTGCTCAACAAGGTTAAACGGGGGGCTATCCTTCGGCAAGCCAAGCATTATGGGACAGACATTCTCCGACTACAGGAGACTCACCTTCTAGGCAATAAGGGCCCGTGTCTGGCTAGATTCGGATTTCAACAGGTCTTCCATGCAGGGTACAACAGGGGTTCCCGTGGGACCGCCATCCTTATTCATGCCCGCGTCCCTTTCCTCCTCTCTAAACATTGGATGGTTCTTGGGGGCCGGTATGTTCTCCTGACTGGGACGCTTTACGGTGAACCGCTCACGTTGGGTAGTGTGTATGATCCTCCGCCCCTCGGGGCTACGTTTGTGGTTTGCCTGGCTCGGTTGTGGGGTGAGCACCCTGGGGGTCTGACTTTGTTGGGGGTGATTGAAACGACGTTATGACAACATGTTACAGGAGACGGGGAGACGGGGATCCGGGCCCCCCCCCCCCCGGCGGGTGCCTCTAGGCTGTCTTCGCTTGCTGGGACGCTGGGTTGGGTGGACCTTTGGCACGCATATCACCCCGCAGAGATAGGCTATACATACATATCGGCGGTGCATGGATCTATGTCCCGCTTGGATTATATGTTTACATTACAGAGCTATGTCCACAGGTTCTCCCAGATCTCGCATCACCCGAGAGGGTTATCCGATCATTCGCCGGTTACGGCTACTCTCCTCCTAAATTTTCAAAAAACCCCGCTTAGATGGCGGATGTCCCCGTGGCATCTACGCGATCCAGACTATCAGGAGTGCCTTACCACGGCGATCCAGGATTATCTCTCCTTGAATGTAGGCGCTGTGTCTTCAAGTGCTACCCTGTGGGAAGACCTGAAGCCCACCATCAGAGGGGTGGACATTAGCTATAGGACTAATGATAAGCGTGAGCATTCCGCCCAGAGGTCCGACATTGAGACCCGGTGTGCGACCCTGGGGCCCTGGCACAACAGCAGCTACGCCACCACTTGACAGAGGAGGCGAAGGACATTTGGTTGGCGTCCCTGCACAGGATATATCAATGGGGGGATAAATCTAGTAAAATGCTGCATAGATTATGTCAAGCCCGGCAGCGCCCAGCCATGGTCCCCTCTGTCAGAGGTGGTGATGGTGTCATACGTACTGCACTCGTTGAGGTGGTAGAGGAATTCGCCCATCACTTTTCTGCGCTATATACCCGCTGGGAACAGGTATCCAGTGATGTTATCACGGAGTTCCTACGGGACATTCCTCCCCAGCGGTTGTCGGCCCAAATGAAAGAACAATTAGATGCCCCCATTACCATCGACGAACTGACAACTGCAGTTAATATGATGCGCCCGGGTCGTGCTCCGGGTCCGAATGGGTTCCCTATGGAGTTTCTTCGCTCTCATATGGCTGCGTTGGATCCACATCTGCTGGACACGATCCATGAGGCCCTCGAGCAGCGCCTGCTGCCCCGGGAATGGCGTCAGGCCGAGATCGTCCTATTTCTAAAGTCTGGCCGCCCACCGGAGGATCCGTCCTCCTATCGCCCTATCTCCTTAATAAACTTTGAATCCAAAGTACTGGGGAAGGTCCTGGTGGATCGACTGCGGGCATGCATTCAGGACCTGATTCACCTGCACCAGTCTGGCTTTATGCCGCATCGGGCCACTCGCCATAATATTCGCCGGGTTCATAATGCCATGGCGATGGCTCCGGAACTGGGACGTCCCGCTGCCCTACTGCTAGCGGATATGGATAAGGCCTTCGACTCTCTCAGTTGGGAGTTTCTTTTCCAACTACTGGAAGCAATTAATTTTGGTCCACGGTTCTTGGCCTATGTGCGCCTCCTCTACACTGAACCTATGGCCTGTGTACGTATAGCTGGTCATCGCTCCCCCTTCTTTTCAATTGGCCGGGATACATTTCAGGGTTGCCCCCTATCCCCTCTCCTCTTCGCCCTGGCGGTGGAACCCCAGGCGGTGTGGGTTCGTGGTGATCCAATGCTTAGAGGTTTTGACTGGCCATGTTCACGATCGGACCGCATAGTGCTCTACGCGGATGATGTCTTGTTTTTTATGACTGACCCCTGGATTTCGGGCCCACGCATTCTGCAGGTCCTTCGGGTGTTCGGCCAGAACTCCGGGCTTTATGCTAACCCTACTTAATCAGTGTTGTTTCCGGTGTGTGGCCATCACGGTAGGGGCACCTGGGCTTCCCGGTTAAAACACGCTACAGAAGGGTTTCAATATTTGGGAGTGTTTGTGTCCCCCTGTCCACAGACTTCGTGGACGCTCAATATCAACCCGCTCCTCGCCAAACTCCGCGAGGAGACAGCCGTTTGGTCATCCCTACCACTTTCCTTGTACGGGCGGTCGGCCATATTCAAGATGGATTCGCTCACCAGGGTCCTTTACCGTCTACAGAATTTCCCTTATCACATCCCGCGGGCCTGGTTTGCACAAATTAATGCTGTACATAATAAATTTTTATGGGGGGGAGGGGCGATTCGTGTGGCACTTCAGACATGCACGCAATCTACCTATTGTGGAGGCATAGCGGCTGCCGATGTGTACTCCTACTATGTGGCGGCACATCTGTTGATTATTAACGACTGGTGGTATAATCCACCTACAGACCCGGCGTTCGCACTGGAGCATGCGGCTATGGAAAGGACTCCTCTCCTGCAGCTCCTCTACAGCGCACACCGCCTTGATCATTTGCCACGTGCCAGTCAAACAACGATCAGGCTCCTGCGGTATAGGGTCCGCCGTATGGGTTGGCACATGCGGTTGACGCAGGCGACGCCCTTATGGCACGGCACTTATTTGCGTTCAGTCACTGCATTGAATGGGTTCCGTCAGTGGGACCTGATTGGTATTTCTACCTTGGGGGATGTTGTGCGGGGCGCTGTGCTTAAATCATTTCAGCGACAGCAGGAAGAGTTCCATCTTCACAAAACTCAGTTCTATAGGTACCTCCAGCTGCATCATGCCTGGACTCCCTCGCTCACCGATATATAAATAAATAAATCCGTATTTGGAAAGCACGAACTACTCACCCTTAAGGGTCTCAAGGCGCTGGGGGCCATCGTGGAAATTAAGTGAGCCATTGCCCAGAGTCACATGGTGCTGAGCTGAGCTGCCGCCGGAGCCAGGGATCGAACCCGTGAAGCCTCTGCTCCGAAGTCAGTTGCCCTGGCCGCTGCACCACGCCTCTCCACCCATTACTCTGCTGATGAGCCTTCCTGACCTAGAGTGGTAGGAGAAGCTGACACTTGTACCTGAATGGGGCTGTGCCGGTCCCCACACAAAGAGCTGCATACCCCCCTGTAGTGTGTCTGGAGCCAGGGCCAGAAAGGGCAGGGTCTTGTGCACTACAAAGACCTTTCCTTGAAGTCCTCCTACTTCAAAATCTAAAATGGCTGTAAGTACTGGACCTCTGACACATATACTCAAAACACTTCTGGACTGAGGACATTCTGCCAGGAAGAAGAGCTGCTGTACTGTCAGTAGGGAGTGCCACTTTGCTGATTGCTTTGCTGTGTTTGCCTGCTGCTACTTTCTTGGAAGTGAGAAGACTGGATTTTGTTGTCTACATCCTGCTTTCTAAGGATTTCCAGCAGTTTGACTGAGCTTGCCTCCTGTTACTGAAGTTTTGTGGACAACAAAGACTTCACCTGCACCTTGCTACCAGCACCTGGGCTCCTCTGCTGTGATTCCTGCTCTGCCAAGTGGTGGAAAATCCAGTCCTGATCCCTTGGAAGTGATTTTATGTGCTGCAACAAGAAATCAACGCATTGACTCCAAAGCGTCAGTTCGGAGCCAACGCATCCCTGCAAAATCGCTGCTGCCTGCACCGAAGTCTTGGTCACCGCTCACTGAGTGCACAATGCATTGACCTCAACGTTCAGCGCAGGCCCGACTTTGCCACTGCGCCTCCAAAGAATCACACTGCTTGAGTCTTGCACAATGCATCACTGAAGTCTGTGGTGCACTGTCCTGACTCTGACACAGTGGCTTTCGACCGACGCACCGCCTTTCACCCAGTGGTTCGACTTTGACGAGGTCATATCTGTGCAGATGTCCAGCGCCAAGTGAGAGACATTTTAAGTGCTATCTCTGTTCAGCCCCCAAAGTCTGTCTGCGCAGGATGGGAGTAAGTTATCTTCGAAGAGGTGTAGGGCCCGCAGCTTCGGAGGCTGAAGGTTGGCGTGTTCGATTGTGCAGAAGTAATCGATCAGTGGTTGCCAAGTGTTTGCAAATTTGGTCTTATGCAGATGAAGGCGCGCCGTGAGGAGTTCCATCACCGTGGTATGCCACAGGCGAGTGAACCACAGTGACTGGCGGCGTCTCAGCCTTCTTCCAGTACACCGCTATTGTCTGTTTAGCTGCGCCAAGCATGTGCAAGATTAAGCGCCAGCCTGCGTGCGTCATGGCAAGAAAATTGGTAGGTCTGAGTCCCAAAATAAGTACAGTCGGGACTTCAGGTATAGGGTAGCCAATCACCTGTTTAATGTGACTAAGAATCTCCTTCCAGTAAGTAGCCAGTAGTGGGCAATGCCACCAAATGTGGAGAAAATTCCTGATAGCGCCCGCGCATCGCCAGCAAACAGGGGGGCAGTTAGGGAACATTTTATGTAACCTGTGGGGGGTGTAGTACCATTGTGTCATAACTTTGTAGGCGGTTTCTCTCTGGGGCATGCTACGAAAGACCCTTGGTATGTCACGCCATAACTGTTCCCATTGTTTATGTGTGATTTCATCGGGACTACTGGATTCCCATTGCGACTGATAAGTATGCGGAGTGATCCGGGGGGCGTGCTGGAGCTCCTGGTACGTGCGGGATATCAGACCCCTGGATCCGTCATAAGAACGAACCAGCAGTTCAAAGGGAGTGAAAAGGCGGGTGGCTCCCTGGACAGCGGACGATGCCTTCACCCAGTGTCGAAGCTGGAGATATTGTCGCCGCGCGCCCTCAGAGAGGTGAAATTCCCGCTTACATTGTTCGAAAGATTTGAAAGTGTTTCCCATGAAAAAGTCCCGGAGTATTCGACGTTCCCCTTCCAACCAGGCCAAGAAAGAATGTGGTTGCAGGACAGGAGGAAAGTGTGGATTACGAGCAATGGGAGTGTTGGGTGACGGAAAGGAGGTAAGGCCCCTGGACAATGCAAGCTTGTCCCATATATCTAACACGGTTTTTGTGGGTATGGCCATGTAGGCACTACGTGGTCGAGCCTCCCGTGGAAGCCATTCGAGGTCCCATAGGGGTCGGCATGCCACGGCTCTATCCATATGGAACCAGACCTTCTCACTCTCCCCCACAACCAACTCAGAGATGTAGCGTAAATGCTTGTGTTTTTGAGAGTGATGGAGCATTTATTAGTAGGCAGTTTAAAGATTGTGCTTTAGCTATGGTGTGACTTTGTTTTTTGTAGAAGAGTGAGCAGTGTTTTGTGGGCTTGTAGCAGGTGTGTCCTTAGTGCTGGTATTAGCTGTATGAGAATGGCAATAGTGTAGCTGTTATGTATTGTGTTCCTGGGGGGCGTGGCTAGCCGCCTAAGATGGCGGACGCGACCCGGTGAAGTTCCGGACCTCGGGGGGTATTATCCTGACCCATCGCCGAATTGAGGCCTCTCTACACTGCCTCTAGTTCCCCAGGCGTTGCTGCTGTTGACCCGGGGGAAGTCCTGGTGGTTCTGACCTGGTGAGGCTACAGCGGCGTACCTGGACGTGAGGCCTAAACTGGGCAGCGCAGACTGAGGCCTACCCGCGATGCTCCGCTACGAGGGGAGAGCTGTGTATCCTGCCTGCGCGCGGCGGCCCGGGTCCCCGGCGGCCTCCGCTGCAGCCGGAGTTTGTCCTGGCCTTGCTGGCGGACTGCGAGGGCCGAGAGCACCCTGTTTGGTAGAGATCCGTCAAATCGGAGCGGAGACGATGAGACCGGCTGGCCGCTGTGTAGCGAGCGGAGGACGGTTGGTGAGAGCGGACGCCTCGAGCGGTAGGCTGCGCGTTTGTCTCCCCCCCCTCACTGAGCGATGCCTACACTATAAAAGACGCTTGCCAGAAATCGGCCAGTTGAGCGCTGCCGGCCCGGATTTGGGGGGGGAGTGGCGGTGCTAGCCGAGCTGCGGATCTGGTCTGGGATGGGCCGCCCCCTACCTGCCTGCTTGGCGCCCTATGACTTACGCTGCCGCCGCTGCACCACACGGACAGTGGGAGAGTGGTAGCTGTGGCCTTCCGGCCACCCGGCCTGCTTGGGGGTGAGGCGTCCCTATACCGGCGTTTCCTCCAGGCGCGCTCCTCGCTGCTAGCGGTGGTGGATCCTTGGGGCCGGCCCCTTTTGCGACCTGAACATACTGGGGTGCCGTGGGAGCAAGGAGAGACAGTGGATACTAGCCGCCGCTGCGCCCTGCAGATTTGGAGCCTACCTCCGCATATTCAGGCGGCGTCGACAGGTGGACTTTACCTTGGGACGGCTTGGCGCTGAGGGGTGCATGGTGGCCCTCTCACCGGCCTCCCCCTACACCCCCCCCCCAGGATTGGTGCAGTGAATATCGCCCAGACGGCACGTAAAGGGGGCCACCAGTGCTGGAATCCGAGAGCCACCTGGGACCGCGCGGCGGGGGGCCCCTTGTCCTCGTCCTGTGGGGCAGTACTCCTGGGTCTACATCGCGTCAAGCAGCTCCCACCTACGGTCATTCTGCACGTACAGGCGGCCCCACTAGCCACTGCTGTCAAAAATGGGGAGGCCCAGGGGAAAAGTCCCAGAGGATACCCTGACCACGGGGGGTCCTACTGGAGAGTCTGCAACAACCGCCAGAGCACTATCGCCGAATGCCCCTCCTCGGAGTCTGCCGAGTCTCATTCAGATAAGCTGGACTTGATACTAAAGGAAGTTCGAGACTCTCGAAAAGTGATAGAACAGCAAATCGGAACCCTTACGAATGGCCTTACCCTCCTCAGGGCGGATCACAGAAAACTCGCTGACACAGTACGGGACCACGAGACAGCCCTGACCAGCATGGACCCTCAGCTTACTGAACATACCACACAATAAAAGCAACTGCAACACCAAGTTAATGGCCTCCAGGACCACATCGAGGATGCGGAGGGTAGAAACCGCCGGAATAACATAAGGGTCATCGGACTTCCGGAGCGAAGGCAACAAACCTGCAGATTTCATGGAAGCTTGGTTCCGGGAACATGTCGCTCCAGATGGCCTATCCCCTTATTTTTGTGTAGAGCGGGCGCACCGGATTCCAACGGGGGCGCCGAAGGCTGGAATGCCCCCCCCGACCGTTGATCGTGAAAATTCTAAACTATAGAGACCGCGACGTGCTACTACAAAAAGCAAGAGAAAACTCGCGGATCCAGTTTGAAAACCAGCGGATCTCTCTTTACCCCGATTACACTATAAGGGTCCAGCGACAACGGACTTCATTTCAAGCTGTCAAGAAGAAGTTACGCGCGGCCCAGCTCAAATACGCCCTCCTGTTCCCAGCCCGCTTAAAAGTTATCCATGACCGGAAAACCTACTTCTTTGATAGCCCCAATGATGTGGAAGAATGGCTGGAAGTGATGGACTTGGAACTGAGCCAGGCCAAGTCATCAGACGCGGCACGACCTGCTCCCATAAAGACGCAGAAACCACGCACCCGCGGCAGTACCCAGGACACGCGGGGCGCCGTGGAGGCTGGCCCAACTCACGCCCAGAAGGTGGCCGGCAGGGCGGAGGCGTTGGCGGTGGCTGGCTCATTCCGCGAAGATAACCCCCGGATCACGACTGATTCAGAGGACAGCACCATTCAGTCGGATTCAGATCATAGCCTCCCTCTGTTCCCCTCAGTGACGCCTGGGACTGTGGATGAACCGGTGGACAACTGAAGGGTGGTGTACTAGCATGATGTTTAATGTCAACGCCTAGGTCACCTATGCACGAGGAACAGTCTACTAAGTGCACCGGTATCCTTTTTCATAAGATCTGTCCTGTTATATGTTATGATGTATACACTATAGCAATAACAAGAGCTGTACAGTTTGTTAATCCCCTATGTATGCATGAATAATTGCAACACAAATATCTTGATAACACCCCTGGCTGCAACGAAAGGTCGGTAACGGCTTCCCTATCAGGAACCATTGCCAATGCCTCAGGCGATTCTCAGTACTAATAACACCTGGTATATACCTTACTCCCCCCCGGGAACTGTAGAGCCACCGGAGGTCTGCAGATATGCAAGTCATACCATGGTCGGCGGCAGCGACCCCCCACATAGTGAACGCACTGTTTTATGGTATTTATATGTTGTGGTTCTTTGTTTGGCCCAGCAAAGTTTAACGGCTGTGCCGAGTACGTTTAGTTTAGAAGGGATAGGGTATTCCTGGTCTGCATCGGTTAATTGGCTCCGAGTTGGAGGGAGCACTATACTTACTATTCACCTATGCCTAGCACTAACACCACTTTAGGATCATACAACCTGCTGACCTGGAATGTGAGAGGGCTTGGGGCGGTCCATAAACGACACCAAATCCATGCCCACCTCCTTAGGCGGAGGGCACACATTGTCTTCTTACAAGAATCACACCTTATGGACTCGGAGGCCCTGAAGACCCGTAAAAAATGGAGGGGACGCATATTCACTACTAATTATTCGGCCTTTGCACGAGGGGCGACCATATGGATTCGGCATGGGGTTCCCTTTGTAGAGTCGGATCGCCGCATTGATGCGCAGGGTCGTTATATATTACTGAAGGGCACTCTGGATGGCCTACCGTGGTATTGGGCAGTTTTTTTTTTTTTTTTTTGTTTTTTTTTGATAATCGAAATAAAGACATATTTAAACTGAAACTGAATTTAAACTGGTATTGGGCAGTGTTTATGCCCCGAACTTTGATCAGGACAAATTTTTTCATACTTTGGGCGGGGCTCTGACTGGGTGGGACACTATACCCTGGATCCTGGGCGGGGTCTGCAACGCTGTCCTGGACGTGGACTTAGATAGATCCCATCCCCCCTTACATAGCGCGGGCGCCCGCAAACAAGCCAACCTTCTTAATACATGGATGACAGGCTGGAGACTGCATGATGTATGGCGACAATTGCACCCCACGCATAGGGAATATTCCTTTTACTCACCAGTCCACCAGCTTCACACCAGAATTGATCGGTTCTTATGCTCTTCCACCATTACCACACAAATCCAACAGTCCACTTACCTGGCCAAAACCTTCTCCGACCACAATCCCCTAGAACTTACACTCGCATGGGGGAGGGTTCCCACCCCAGTCCCCACCTGGAAGCTGTGGCCTCAGCTCCTGGAGGATGCCCTGTTCCGTGCCACTATCTCTACGGTCCTTACCAATTACTTATCAGAAAATTGGAATACAGCCTCCTCCAACCTTATAGAATGGGATGCGCTTAAGGTGGTGGTGCGGGGTTCAGCAATTGGGTCCGTGGTAGGAGCTAGGGCAGAGGCGCATAGAAGCCTTATTGACATAGAAGCCCTAATGACTGACTTGGAGCACGCAGCGGTAACCGATCCAGATAAAAGAGAATCCCTACGTGATGCTCGCATTCGTCACGCGGAGACGCTGGAGACTCTCCGTGTCATTGACTACCGGGTATTCACGCAGCGGAAACATACTGAGGCTGACAAGTCCGGCACGCTGCTGGCCCGGATACTGAGGGATAGCCCGTAACTGCCCACCATCACTAGCATACAGACACCAAATAAGGGATTAGTAAGTTCGCAACTAGAGGTAAACGAGGCCTTTTATCCCTATCTTAGCACTTTATACGCTGCACCAGCATCCAATAACGACCCATTAATAGACGATTTCTTAAGTGGACTGACGTTCCCCTGTATCTCAGCCTCCGCACAAAATGACCTCTCAGGACCCATTACCCAGCACGAAATCCGAGTCGCGATCAAAGGTTTAAACCGTAACAAGTCCCCCGGCCTCGATGGCCTACCCATCGAATTCTACGACACTTACTCCGATATCCTGGTCCCCAAGTTGGAGGAATTATATAAGATGGCCTTAGCCAGGGGCGGTGCGTCCATTGGGGCGTTGGGGCGTAGCCCCCCCGCCCGCAGCTCCCTCGGCGTCTTTGAACCTAAGTAAACAATCAGTTTACTTAAGTTCAAAGTGAGCAGAGGGAGAACTGACAATCATGTCAGTCAGCATGACGTCGGACCGCCCACCCCCTTCAGAGTCTGAAGGGGGTGGGCGGTCCTGCGTCATGTTGACTGACATGATTGACTGTCAGAGGGACCGACCAGGGGCAGCAGGCAGCACTGCAGCACAAGTGCGCATGAGTGGGTAAGGGCACCGAATTTTCGAGCCGTGCCCAGTCATGCGCACTTGTGTGTGCACTGGCTTAGCGCATGCCCATTAGGAGAGCGAGGGTTGAGCAAAGGCTCAAACCTCGGTCTCCTAATGGGCAGGCGGGCGAGAGGTAACCGTGCCCTAAGCCAATCCTGGCGCTGCCAGCAGCGCCAGGATTGGCTGAGAGGGGCTGTAGGCAGGGCCAAACCAAACGGAGTCGGACCCGAGGCGGCGCGGACGGCGGACCTCCTCAGTCAACTCAGGTAGGATTTTCTTTTATATTTAAAAAAATCCCCCGGGCCCCCGGCACAACCCCCCCCCACCTCCGCGAGCCGCGTCTGGGTTAAGGTAGGTTTTATTACAGTTACCCACCATAACCTATGTGTATCATGTGTCATCAGCTGCATGCGGGCCTAGGGCCCAAGACACTACAATTGCGACGAGCAGGTCGGCTCCACGTGTTGACTGGCAGCAGCTGTGAAGTTCGGCATGGGGGATGTGTAGCTTGCGTCTAAGGCACCTCCGCACATGCTGCCACCCGATGAGCGAAGACGATGGCTCTCGCATGTTAATGCCCCAGTAGCAACCTGCCTGCCATGAGCCAGCACATCACTGGCCCTGAGGTTAGACAGCAGTGAAAACGGGGTGAAACACGTAGCCAGCACCGTGCCAGAAGCGCAGCTACACAGCCTACCTGGTCTGCATGAAGTGCAACCCCCCACAGCGCCTGCAGCACTTCGCTACCAAGAGAGGCGTTCTAGGCCGTGCTTCAGCAGTGCAAGGCCCCTGCACCTGCAGGTGAGAAGGCCACCCACCAGCTTGGTGTGCACCCTGCCAGCATAGCAGGCTTGCAGCGACACCGCCACGAGGAAGGAGTCCCCCCTGCCACCTTGCGCTGAGCGGAGAGAGAGAGAGCCTGCAATCCCGTCACCATCAATAGTTCAGCCCGCTGCCGCTCCCAGCCCTGAATGTGTGCAGGCAAGACCCCTCCTTCCATCACCTCGTGAGTCCCCTCACCACTGGACATGTCCCAGGCCGGCCGAAATTACAAGCACGTTCCAAGTCACAGAAGCGGCGGGCCACAGAGTAAAACAAAAAGGTAAACTCCGTTTTGTTGGTTTTCTATGTTTGTGTTTCTATGAAATGCCAATGCCGCCGTCGCCAGTGTTCGAATATGCGGCTGTAGGCTAGTGCTGTTTATTTTTAAGGGTGCTGCTAATAATAAATTGTGTTTGTGACTATTTATAAATTACAAGCAGGGGAACAAGGCTTGAGTCTCGGCGTCCGTTCAACCCCCTGTGATCCTGGGCAAATCACAATCTAAATCTCCTTGTGCCTAAAAATAAATGAATGTGTCTTTGTGTAACGTAACTGGTGCTCATGTAAAGCACTCCAGTACCATCTTACACCCTGATATGAAAAGTGACTTTTGTTTTTCTTGCTAATGTAGGAGGTAGGGCACGCATTGCTGGCCGTGACTCAGACATACTGCAGAAACTATTTAGATTACAATGAATGTCTAACCTTTCCCTTGGATGAAGTGTGACTGAATTTATTTTAATTTTTTCAACGGAACGAACAGTATAAAAGTGTGTTTTGTTCGCCCTTGTGAAGAGCAGGGAATCTTGCCTCGCCATAAATCAAAGGGTACTGTAAACGCCAGTGTTTTCAAGCTTCTGTGGTTATGGGGCCTGATCAACTCTCTTTTGTCTTTATTGTCGCTTTACATATGCTCTATAATTGGGGTAAGTGCAGGCCCTTATCTTGAGAGAGATGGTAGCATGCTGATGTGTCAAGTCTCAGACTCCCACGGATTTTGACTTTATTTATGGAAAGGCCAAGGCAGTCTCCTCTTTAAACGCTGCAGATGCAGACTTGCCTGCAAGTGGCGCTTTTTGCTAAGCCTATGAAGGAGCCAGCGTTGATGTCCTCCATTCACAAAATATATATAGTGAACAGTGCATTCAGCTGTTAAAATGTAAATAACTTTGCCTGGCCCCTACATGTGTAACTCCGTTTTTGTCAATCAGCCTGAGAACTTATACAGCCCCATAAAAAAATGCACAGTAGATCGCCATGGACTTCCATAAAAATGTTGTGCCCCCTCTCAGCTCACCACTCTCAGACTTCACCAACCACCACTGACACTTAGTAAGTCTTGCTCCTGTAATGAGGCACTGCTGCCATCGCAGCATCAGATGTAAGATACTTCACTAGCATATTCAGAGGTGTTATCGCAAAGCCTGTTATGAAGTTCTGTGGATATACTGGATGAGCAGCTACCTATGTCATTATCATGTGAAATCTTTTTATTGATTTATTAACCAACTTGCTTTCTCAAATTTGCTTGAAAATGCACCATTTGGCCACTCTTTTTTTCAAAATGTTCTCAGGGAGATATTCCCTGAACCCCTCTTTTGGCGGTCAGTCTCTCTCGCCGCAGGTAACTCATGCACAACTTTTACGCCCCACCTTTTTCAAAAGTCACCAGCCGCCCGGGCGTGTGGTCTCACATCACTCCCTTCCCACATTGGAAGAGCTGGACGACACTGCCATCTACTGGTTATTTTTTTAATTGAATATAAATCTTGCTCTTTCATGCGTACATTTTCTCTTCAGTTTTATGTTGCTCGGGTACTGAACCGAGTACCAGGTAGTCAGCTCGGATATCTGTTTTTGTATCACGTTATGCACAACTTTATTCCTGGTGAACCTGCTGTGTATAGTCAATCTAAAAACAAATAAAGTTTTCTAAAAGCAATTTTTTTTGTTCTGAAAGAGCACACATTTCCATAGTGGCCACTGGCACTGAAGGGAACTACTTTAAGTGCGCATGTGCTCTTTGTGAACTCTGTGACTTAGCCAAAGGTTAAAGTGGGATGACCCATTGCCATGCTGAATGCTACAGTGGAAGAAGCAAAATGTTAATGTCACAATAACAGACCAATGAAGAGTGCTAATAGCCGATATTAGTAAGTATATTATATGTATAATTTCAGTAAAATCGAAGGCTTTATTAACGCCAAACCTAATACTACTCCCACTGTAAAAATAAAAATAAAAGATGGGTCTGAACAAGAAGGGTAGAGTGCTTGCTGGGGCTATTAATCTAACGGAACAATTGTGGCTGCTTCTGAAACTCTGGAGTGATACAGAAAGGAGAAGGGGAGGAGTCACCTGCAGGCCTTTACATAACTATTTCACAAAAAGACATCCCCAAAGGAACCTGACCCCCCACGTGCCCAGCAGTCTAAGCCACAAGTTAGAGAAAACTGATCATGTGGCCACAACCATGCTTATAAGAGTAAGGGTTCCTATGCTGATAAGGTTTCCACTTATGAGCACTCACCGAGTTGCCAAACACCACAGGGACTGGAGGACAACTTCCTTCCTGATAGAAGCTAGATTTATCACGCCATCTGCTTAGATCACGACAGAAAGCACATATGTATGACAGACACTGATTTCCAGGCCAATAAATCAGACAGAAGCATTGCAATCTTCTCTGTCCTGATGCACTAGATGGACTGCTACCCTTGTGTCTTACACCAGCCACCACCTCCTCCCGTGCTCAAAAACCAGATGAACGGGTGGACAAGAGCTCTTTGAGGCAACCCGAAAGGGATCACCAGCAGATTAGGGAGCCCTTCAAGCGCGAGAGAAATTAGATGAACCTGAACAAAGTTGTGCTGGGGGCCGTTGCGACTAACCCACTATTGGAGTTGAAAATGCTTTTGAAGTCTGGCTTTTAGCATACAATGTAAGCAGCAGGTCTTAGGTTCCAGAAGATTATGGGTCCGAAATGCTGCTGTTTAACAAGATGAAAATAAGAGGTATACTGTGTCACTGATCCTGGCTGATGAGGGTGAAACCGCTGAAACAAGTCCTAGGATGTTTGTTTCCAGTCCAGGGAGGACCTGGCCTGGCAGTTCGGGCTGGACTGTTCCCATTGGGCACAGGGTCAAGACTGATTTGCATATGGCTGGGTTCAAACTGGAATGGCATGGTGAACAAAAAAACGATGGATTTAGGCCCAGATCTCTGTACTGGGGTGAATGTATGATATTGTTCTGCATTCTGTCCATCAATTGTTTTTGCATTTGTCACCTCGAGTGGGACGGGAATGCCCAGACGTGTGTCCCATGCTCTCCATGCCACTGAGGGGTGAAACCCCGAAACTGGTCCTAGGATGCTTGCTTCCAGTCCAGGGAGAACCTGGCCTGGCAGTTCGGGTTGGGGCTGTTCCCATTGGGCACAGGGTAAAGACTGATTTGAATATGGCTGGGTTCAAACTGGAATGGCATGGTGAACAAAAAAACGATGGATTTAGGTCCAGATCTCTGTACTGGGGTAATGAATGACATTGTTTTGCATTCTGTCCATCAATTGTTGTTTTTTCACTGATAAAGACGAGCCTTTACAACGTTCGTAAATTGTACTGATCAGAAATAAGATGAACATGCGCTAGGAGAGGTTCATTGAGAACCAGAGAGGGGGCAACCAGAGAGCAAAAAATTAGCTCTTGCATTTTCCCTGAATATCTGGTCGTCCAGGTATTGGTAGGACCTCGAAAGAACTATGGTCAACAGGAAAAAGGCTTTTCCTGTACCGTAAGGGCAGAGAGGTACATTTTTTGTGGGAGTACGTCCTCCCGTGTTTAGACACGATTTCACATAAAGTATCCCACAATCTAGTGAACTAAGCTCACAAATTTCTAGAACTGACCCCAATGGGTATAGAATTGGGAAGATCCTATGTAAAGCAGTCAGATGTTAGCCACTCGGGAGGGGGAAGGAAGCAAGTCCTTTGTTTATATTACCCTCACACACCCTAGTGGTGTCATGCTTCATCATCGGGTCACCCTGACGCCTAAAAGTCAGGGTGGGCTCGACCGTATTCCAGGGAGCACTTAGTAAGATTATTGCCAGGGGGAATTGAAGATTAAAAATCCGCAGGCAGATCCCGGTATCCCTTATCTCGTGGATCTGTCAGGGATATTAAAAAACAACAAAGAAGGGGTCACTTGGAGTTTAATGGTCCTATGACCCTAGTGCCAACATGTTTCAGTCCTATAATGGCCAATTGGTCCGGGACTTTCTTCAGGGCAAGTCAAAGGGTATCCTCCCTGGGTATCAGTAGGAAGGGAGTCCCTATCCTATTATTTAAAAAATAAAGGGCAGATAGCTGCTCCTTAAAAATCACCATAAGAATATTTGGTTTATTTCTTTTTTACTCCATCTGCAAGTAAAAGAAAATACATAGGAGATCATAGCGTAACATTTTTGATATGAACTCTACGCTTCCCATATGTGATGTGCTCAAAGAAACATGCTTACATTCATGTAGGGGGTGTTAATGACATCACTCGCCATACCAACTTGTGTTCTCTCCCAAAGAGGGGTAAGGGAGAATGTGTTACACTTTATGTTTGAGTAAAAAAAGTGTGACATTTGATAGTGTTATTGTGTAGTCGAGAAGAATGACAATGAGCTGGTTTCCTGTAATGGGGTACTGAGCTTGTATGCTGTATAGTGAAAAAACACGCACATAGGTTTGAATTTTGACAGAATGCGAAATTTTCGCCACGTCACTATATATACCACTGAGTTGTGTGTGGTAGTTTTAAATACACATACCAAGTTGGTATGGCGAGTGATGTCATTAACACCCCCTACATGAATGTAAGCAGGGGCAGTGCGTCCATTGGGGTGTTGGGGCGTAGCCCCCCCGCCCGCAGCTCCCTCGGCGTCTTTGAACCTAAGTAAACAATCAGTTTACTTAAGTTCAAAGTGAGCCGAGGGGAGAACTGACAATCATGTCAGTCAGCATGACGTCGGATCGCCCACCCCCTTCAGAGTCTGAAGGGGGTGGGCGGTCCTGCGTCATGTTGACTGACATGATTGACTGTCAGAGGGACCGACCAGGGGCAGCAGGCAGCACTGCAGCACAAGTGCGCATGAGTGGGTAAGGGCACCGAATTTTCGAGCCGTGCCCAGTCATGCGCACTTGTGTGTGCACTGGCTTGCGCATGCCCATTAGGAGAGCGAGGCTGAGCAAAGGCTCAAACCTCGGTCTCCTAATGGGCAGGCGGGCGAGAGGTAATCGTAGCTCTAGCTAATCCTGGCGCTGCCAGCAGCGCCAGGATTGGCTGAGAGGGGCTGTAGGCAGGGCCAAACCAAACGGAGTCGGACCCGAGGCGGCGCGGACGGCGGACCTCCTCAGTCAACTCAGGTAGGATTTTCTTTTATATTTAAAAAATCCCCCGGGCCCCCGGCACAACCACCTCCCCCTCCGCGAGCCGCGTCTGGGTTAAGGTAGGTTTTATTACAGTTACCCACCATAACCTATGTGTATCATGTGTCATCAGCTGCATGCGGGCCTAGGGCCCAAGACACTACAATTGCGACGAGCAGGTCGGCTCCACGTGTTGACTGGCAGCAGCTGTGAAGTTCGGCATGGGGGATGTGTAGCTTGCGTCTAAGGCACCTCCGCACATGCTGCCACCCGATGAGCGAAGACGATGGCTCTCGCATGTTAATGCCCCAGTAGCAACCTGCTTGCCATGAGCCAGCACATCACTGGCCCTGAGGTTAGACAGCAGTGAAAACGGGGTGAAACACGTAGCCAGCACCGTGCCAGAAGCGCAGCTACACAGCCTACCTGGTCTGCATGAAGTGCAACCCCCCACAGCGCCTGCAGCACTTCGCTACCAAGAGAGGCGTTCTAGGCCGTGCTTCAGCAGTGCAAGGCCCCTGCACCTGCAGGTGAGAAGGCCACCCACCAGCTTGGTGTGCACCCTGCCAGCATAGCAGGCTTGCAGCGACACCGCCACGAGGAAGGAGTCCCCCTGCCACCTTGCGCTGAGCGGAGAGAGAGAGAGCCTGCAATCCCGTCACCATCAATAGTTCAGCCCGCTGCCGCTCCCAGCCCTGGAATGTGTGCAGGCAAGACCCCTCCTTCCATCACCTCGTGAGTCCCCTCACCACTGGACATGTCCCAGGCCGGCCGAAATTACAAGCACGTTCCAAGTCACAGAAGCGGCGGGCCACAGAGTAAAACAAAAAGGTAAACTCCGTTTTGTTGGTTTTCTATGTTTGTGTTTCTATGAAATGCCAATGCCGCCGCCGCCAGTGTTCGAATATGCGGCTGTAGGCTAGTGCTGTTTATTTTTAAGGGTGCTGCTAATAATAAATTGTGTTTGTGACTATTTATAAATTACAAGCAGGGGAACAAGGCTTGAGTCTCGGCGTCCGTTCAACCCCCTGTGATCCTGGGCAAATCACAATCTAAATCTCCTTGTGCCTAAAAATAAATGAATGTGTCTTTGTGTAACGTAACTGGTGCTCATGTAAAGCACTCCAGTACCATCTTACACCCTGATATGAAAAGTGACTTTTGTTTTTCTTGCTAATGTAGGAGGTAGGGCACGCATTGCTGGCCGTGACTCAGACATACTGCAGAAACTATTTAGATTACAATGAATGTCTAACCTTTCCCTGGGATGAAGTGTGACTGAATTTATTTTAATTTTTTCAACGGAACGAACAGTATAAAAGTGTGTTTTGTTCGCCCTTGTGAAGAGCAGGGAATCTTGCCTCGCCATAAATCAAAGGGTACTGTAAACGCCAGTGTTTTCAAGCTTCTGTGGTTATGGGGCCTGATCAACTCTCTTTTGTCTTTATTGTCGCTTTACATATGCTCTATAATTGGGGTAAGTGCAGGCCCTTATCTTGAGAGAGATGGTAGCATGCTGATGTGTCAAGTCTCAGACTCCCACGGATTTTGACTTTATTTATGGAAAGGCCAAGGCAGTCTCCTCTTTAAACGCTGCAGATGCAGACTTGCCTGCAAGTGGCGCTTTTTGCTAAGCCTATGAAGGAGCCAGCGTTGATGTCCTCCATTCACAAAATATATATAGTGAACAGTGCATTCAGCTGTTAAAATGTAAATAACTTTGCCTGGCCCCTACATGTGTAACTCCGTTTTTGTCAATCAGCCTGAGAACTTATACAGCCCCATAAAAATGCACAGTAGATCGCCATGGACTTCCATAAAAATGTTGTGCCCCCTCTCAGCTCACCACTCTCAGACTCCACCAACCACCACTGACACTTAGTAAGTCTTGCTCCTGTAATGAGGCACTGCTGCCATCGCAGCATCAGATGTAAGATACTTCACTAGCATATTCAGAGGTGTTATCGCAAAGCCTGTTATGAAGTTCTGTGGATATACTGGATGAGCAGCTACCTATGTCATTATCATGTGAAATCTTTTTATTGA
Organism: Calotriton arnoldi; assembly: GCA_963921515.1. NCBI lineage: Eukaryota > Metazoa > Chordata > Amphibia > Caudata > Salamandridae > Calotriton > Calotriton arnoldi. The sequence goes on along the minus strand of CAWUFW010015031.1, from coordinate 62,097 downwards.
TTTATTAACCAACTTGCTTTCTCAAATTTGCTTGAAAATGCACCATTTGGCCACTCTTTTTTCAAAATGTTCTCAGGGAGATATTCCCTGAACCCCTCTTTGGCGGTCAGTCTCTCTCGCCGCAGGTAACTCATGCACAACTTTTACGCCCCACCTTTTTCAAAAGTCACCAGCCGCCCCTGCCTTAGACTCCGGCCACTTACCATGTTCCACTATGCAAGCCCTAGTTGTCTCACTCCCCAAACCGGGACGTGACCCCACTGACTTATCAAACTATCGGCCATTGTCCTTATTAGCGACCGAATACAAAATCCTGAGTAAGGCCCTAGCTAATCGACTCCTGCCTAGTTTAACTACTCTTATACATTGTGACCAATGCTGATTCTTACCCACACGCAGCACTTCTCTAAACACTAGAAGACTGCATCATATCATGATGGCTACCCCTGCGGACTATAGTAATGCCGGTTGCGTGGCGCTGGATCTACGCCAGGCCTTTCATTCCATAACATGGGGATACATGTTCGCGGCCCTGCTGCGTTTCGGTCTCCCCCCTGATTACCTTCAGTGGGTACGCCTGCTCTATATTAATCCTACCGCCAGAGCATGTACCGGGAGCCATATTTCACGGGAAAACACCATTCATAGGGGCACGAGACAGGGGAGTCCTCTTTCCCCTTTACTGTTTGTCCTAGCACTGGAGCCACTGGCGATAGCCCTGAGGCAGGCGGCCGAACACCTGGGAATACTTATAGATGGTGCCGTACACTTAGTCTCAATATATGCGGATGATATCCTCATTTACCTACGCGACCTGACGGCTGGGGCGGAACCCCTCCCCAACATCTTCTCCACCTTTGAACGCATATCTGGCTTGGCCATTAAAGAGGGGACATCCAACGCTTTCTACTTCCACGATGGTCCCCGCCCTGACGAGTTCCGCTTTGGTACCTATATGTTACCTGTAGCTCATAATACATTCAAATACTTGGGGATTCAAATATATAGGGCACAGTCGGAGCAGTTGGACGGTAACCTCACGAAAGCCATCACAGCTTTACCCTCGAGCGTATCCTTTTGGACGTCCCTACCACTGTCAGTAATGGGGCGGATTGCCATCTCCAAGATGGTGATGCTCCCGCGCTTATTATATTTCTTTGTTAATCTACCCCTAATAGTTCCACAATCCACCTTTCGCACCTTGGACACACTACTCCTGGAGCTCATCTGGGGGAAAGGCAGACGAAGGGTTGGCCTCAGGAAGTTACAATTGGAAACCCACCGGGGCGGTCTGGGGGTTCCCGATTTTCGGGCATATTATTACGCTTGTCAGCTCCAGTGGCTGTCCTACTGGACAGCAGGCAGGAACCTCCAAGAAATTGGCTTAAAAACCCGGGACATAGAACGCGGAACCCTACACAACTTATTGCTCCCCAAAATAAAAGTTCCTCTGGATGGACCCCCACTATTAAAAACTGCGCTTCACTGCTGGAAGAAGGCCCTGCTCTACACCCCAGGTGTGATTCCCTATGCAGGGAATATCCCATTATTAGGTCTACCGAGCCCCGGAGGGCACTCTTACGAAGACCAGGATACAGGATTGGGTGGAGGCTGGCGTGGCGGAGGTCGGGTCACTATTCGGCGATGGCATCCTACTGGACCACAATACTTTTGTGCAGGTCACTGGCGCACCAGATCGCCATTATCTCCTACACGCGGCGATAGTCCACTACATTAAAGCAACATGGGCGCCCCAATGCAATGAACCCCCACAGCATGAACTAGTACATCTACTTTATTATATGGGGAGGACACCTATACACAGGCATCCGAGCACACGCCTCTATTGCACTTACGGACCTCCGCATGAAATGGGCAGAGGCTAGTGATACTGACCTAACTGATAAAGCATGGGAGAGTATCCTAGAGCATCCCAAACGGGTGTCCCGTAACGCCAAACTCAAATTTATACAAGCGATGGTCCTACATAGAGCCTACTTAACCCCAAAGAGAATCTGGCACATGTTCCCAGAGGCCCAACACTGCTGCCCACGCTGTAAGACGGAAGAGGCAGGCTTTGTCCATATGCTGTGGGCCTGCTCTCATCTCCGCAACTACTGGGGAGCGATCCGGAATACACTTGGGGGGGTTACAAACCTCACAATTCACGACAACATTTTGGAGTGTCTTTTGGGCCTTCGTAAGCGTACCATCGCAATGAGGGTCCAATTATGTTTCTTAGATCTGGCCCTTATTCTGGCTATACGAGCGCTTACTATGAGATGGAAATCCCCCAGATGTCCCCCACTGACTGCGTGGTAGGAAGACGTGGTCCAGTGGGGCACCGCCGAAAGCGTTGCACTCAGGCGAGAGGAAACACGTGGGCTGCGGAAACACCCCATTGCTATGACATGGGATCTCATGCTAGAGGAATTTAAACAGATTGATCTTTTACCTACACATGTCAATTCCACCCCATAACCTATCCAGTCATACAGGGACGCATATGAACCAAAGACCCCGAATAGGCTCTACCTGCAATCCACTTGCACACCAGCAGCAGCGGATAAGGAAGGATGATTGTTTGGGTATACTAGGCCGATACAAACACAGGAAACAGCAGACCAGGAAAGTGGGTGGAGGGTGGGCGGGAGGGGTTTCGGTTTTGAAATATGTCAGGTATAGAGCGCAACTGCCTTCAGAGACTTCGTCACATTCTTGGTTAATATAAATTGTTTCTTAATGACACTGACTATGTTACGACAGATTGTTATGTCCATCCTGTCTGGTAGACTGTACAAAGTCGGAAATAGTACACGAATGATAAACCAAATATAACAAAAAACAATGTATGTATCTGATATGACATGCGCTCATTACTGGATGGTTTTCAATAAAGTTTGTTATAAAAAAAAAAAATGTATTGTGTTCCTCGTCCAGCAAGCTAAGCAGGCATTTTGATGGATCTGTGTGTGTAAGTGGTGGAACTGGTGGTTGAGAGTGAGTTGGTGAGCTGTGTGGTCTTTGTAGAGTAGCCTTGTGCAGTAGACCTGGAGATGCGAAACTATGAAGAGTGACATGTTGCTTATTTTGTTTGTGTCTGTTTAGGGTGGAAGGTGTATGAATTAGGGGTGGTGGTGCAGCATTTGTGTCATGTTGTAAGGTTCTAAATTGTCCAATGGATGAGATGCGGTTAAAAGAGTTGCTGTATGTGTGTAAGATGTGGGGGAAGAGAGAAAGCTTTGCAGTTTAGTTGGTTAAGGGTGTGTATTTTTTGCGTAGTCAGGAAGGTGGGGGTAGGTGTATGTTTCTAGTTTGTGACGGAAAGTATTATGAGGTATTGTGAGTCTGAGATTTTGTTGTGCTGGTGTGTGTGGTATGTTTTGTTTTTGAGGAGTAGTGAGAGGAGGTGAAGTATTTGCTTTCTGAGAAGTATTTGTATGTAAAGTATTGTTAGTGAGTGGAAGCTGCAAGGTAAAGGGGGTGGTGATGTGCTTTGGAAAATAGTGTATGCGGTGTGTGAGAGGGGATGAACAAGAGTTATGAGTGTTTGTGTTTTTTTTTTAAAAATCTTTATTTTCAATTTTTCTTATACATCTCTTAAACACAAATGATTCAGGGTGGTACATTGTCAAGTATCAATTCACATAACAATCGTCTCATATATAGATTCTCATGCAATGTGGCTCAATCACATGGGCATCCTCAGCGGTCATAGTATTAAATTTGAATCATGTCAGGCCCATCAGTCCCCCCTTCCCCTCCTTCCAAGCCGAAGGGGCCACCATCACCCATACCCCGTCCAATAAGGGAAAAAGGAAAACAAAGGGATTAATAAACATCCTGCAATTGTGGGGAATCGCCAACAGCGCACACTCATCCCACCCCCTCTGGGACTATCCCACTTTCAACCTGGGAAGCAGATTTCTGGCGTTCACATTCAATGTATGTCTTGTATGGTCCCCATATGTCCTTTGGGCGCGACGAACTTGGCATTAGAGAAGAATATAGATCGCAGTTAACACTACAATAGGACAAACTACGTAACCATCTCCGAAGGGTAGGTACAGTGCGTTGGCCCCACAGCAACGCTATTTCCCGTTTAGCCAGTAATAGCCCTAGTGCTACAAATCTCCTGACCTTTTTAGGGAAGTTAACTGTATAGCCCAGGAGCGCAATTTCCGGTGTGGGCATAAGTGTTAGCTCTACCATCTCTCTTAATGTATTATGTATTTGTTCCCAATATGTCTGTAGTTTGGGGCACGTCCAAGTAAGGTGGGCAAAGTCCGCGTGTGGGGCGAGACATTTCAAGCAGTGATGGGGTCTGGAGGGATCAATTTTATGTGCCATGGCAGGCGTGTGATATAAGCGGCGGAGAAATTTAAAGTGAATAAGTTTGTGTCTGCTGTTTAGGGACACTTCTCTCGTTGCCATACAGCATTTCTCCCATTGATCGTCTGTGATGGGACGGCCTAGGTCTTGTTCCCATGCAGTGCGTATTTTAACATCGGTCACTGGTCGCAGACTAGCACATGATTTATACATTTTTGAAAGGAGGTGAGTGCCCGTGTCACTCTCAATAATCAATGTCAGTGGGGCCATGGGGACAGGTGCAATCGGATAAGTGGGTAGCGCTGCTTTCAATGCAGAACGAAGGTGTTGCAATACAAAGGTATCCATAAAAGATCTATCTTGGAATCGGGCCTCTTCTGTCACGGAGAAGATATGATCGTCCGGGTATTGGTCCCCTATCCTTGTAATGTTAAATTTGGTTAACGTGCGCCGTACTAGTGTTTCGTCTGTGATAGGGAGCCATAGAGGATTAGGAAGTGGTAGAGCCGGAGAATATATTGTGTTAAGCCCAAGGAGTCTCCGCAATCTGTAGTGTTTGTGTTAGATTTAATTGCTAAAAGAGGTAATATGTGTGGTGGAGTGGAGAGTAAGGGTTGTATGATTGGGTTTTTGGGTAAAAAGAAGAGGAGGGTGTTGGTATGAGAATATGGAGAATATGGGACCACGGACACTTTTCTACGACTAATTATACGCAAATGTAGGTTACTCTATAATCTGATTTTAAATAAATATAACATGAAATGTTAACAGTCGAAATGTGTTATTGAATTCATGGTGGTTGGATATATTTGTTTAAGATCAATAATCGCCTACATAAGTTTGGTTCATAAATTGCAGATATTGTGAATGTAATGTCTTAATAACGTAGTCGTGATATAATCTGTGAATTTATCACTCTGCATGTACTTTTAAAGCCCTAAATAAGAAGCTAACTTTGTGAAACAAGGGTTGGCTGTTTTGTACGTAAAGTGACATGGCTTCCAAAAGAAGAATTCAGATAAACAGGTCAAGAAATTAAATGTTCAAATAAAGAAATTGAAGATGATTTAAAAATACTGGTGTTTATCATTTGAAGGCCTCAAAAGTAGTAAAATAATTTGAAGCATTCTTGTACTCTTTGCTGTTGATGCATGTAGTGTAAAATACGTTGGCAGCCCGTAGTGCACTGGGCAACATGTTCCCAAAAATGTTTGCATCAATGGCTGAATGAGAGGTTAGCTCCTTATCTCCTAATTAACCAACCCTTGATTTTACGCCTCAAATGTTTTAGCCTCTCACAGATCAGCTTGAGAAAGGGATAAAGGGCGGGCATTGCCTGGGGTGAGAGATTTTGTACATTGCTGGTGTTTAGAAACTAAAGGGGCATATTTCCTAAGATCTGGCTATGTGTTTGCATCACAAAAGTGCTGCAAATTGGCTCAAAATATTTTTTTACTAATTTAATTTCCAGCGCAAAACTTGTTTTGGCTGGGAAATCACTTGGAAGTAGCACATATTGCTGCTTTGTATTACTTAGTGCCAAGGGGGCGTTCCATGGGTGGTGCATGGGCGTTCCCATGCAACCACCCAGGTTTCTGATGCAAAACACTATTTACCTAAATAAAGTAGACAGGGTTTTGCGTCAAAAAATAGCGCCTACTTCAACCAGGCGCTATCATGGAAAAATGCTTTTATTTCTCCTTTCTTTACCGACTTTGCATGTGTGCTGCACTACACTATATCTCACCTTATGTGTGCTGCACATATAAGGTGAGAACATTTTTAAAGTTAGTCTAAGCATAGTATTTTGTACTTGAAGGGTATCCTATCAGTGCAAAACCCATGCTAGATTCACACAGACACCCTTGCACTATGATGCAAAGATGTGTGTGGCGCTCTCCTGCTCTCTCCTTCTCACTCAATGCGGCATTCGTGGCTGCTGCACTGCGTGATAATTTAGTAAATCTGGGCCTAAGTCTCAATCATTATTTATTTGTATAGTGCGGCTTAACACCCCAGTTGGTAACCAGGGACTGAGGTCTATTGGACCTTAGTCGAAGAGTCAGGTCTTAAGTCCCTTCCTGAAGTCGTCAAGCGAAGGGAGGTTTGGAGGTGGAGTGGGAGGTCATTCCAGCACTTGGCGGCAAGGTAGGAGAAAGAACGACCTCCACTGCGGTTCCGCCGAATGCGGGGGACATGTGCGAGGGCGAAGGGAGGCAAATCGGAGTAGTCTGTCCAGTTGATGGAAGGTCATGCAGTGGCTGATGTAGGAGGGTCTGGTGTTGTGGAAGGCCTTGTAGGTGTGGGTCATCAGGTTGACCTGGCATCTCTTCTGGATGGAGAGCCAGTGGAGGCTTCTGAGGTGGGGGGTAATGCTGGTCCATTTGGGAAGGTCGAAGATGAGTCTGGTTGCGGTGTTCTGTATGGTCTGCAGTCATTTGAGGAGATGAGTGGTAGTTCCGGCGTAGAGTGCATTTCCATAGTCCAGTCGGCTAGTGATGAGGGCTTGAGTCCCTGTTTCCCTGGTGCTGAAGGGGATCCATCTGAAGATCTTACGATGCATACGGAGGGTTTAGAAGCAGGAGGAGGCTACTGCGTTGATCTGGCACTTCATTGAGAGATAGCTGTCCAGGATGATTCCAAGGTTGCGGGCATGGTCGATGGGGATAAGTGAGGGTCCGAGTGTAGTGGGCCATCATATGTCATCCCATGGGGATGTGTTCCTGCCGAAGATGAGCACTTTCGTCTTGTCTGTGTTCAGCTTCAGGCAGTTGGATCTCATCCAGTCGGTGACGTTGGTCATGGCGTTTCAGAAGTTGGATCTAGTGGTGATGGTGTCTTCCGTGAGTGAGAGGAGGAGTTGTGTGTCAACGCCGTATGAGTTGATGTTGAGTCCGTGGGTGTGAACAGTGTCTGCCACTGGAGACATGTAGGCATAGAAGAGGGTGGGGCTGAGGGAAGATCCTTGGGGGACGCCGCAGATGATGCTCTTGGGTTCAGAGGTGAAGGTTGTAGACAGATTCTCTAAGTGCGTCCTGTGAGGAAGGAGGTGATTCACTTGAGGGCATTTCCTTTGATGATGATGTGGTGGGATATGGTGTTGAAGGCTGCTGAGAGGTCGAGAAGGATGAGGTCTGCTGTCTCGCCTCGGTCGAGGATGAATCTGATGTCATTCGTTGCGGCTGTTATGGTGGTCTCAGTGCTGTGGTTGGAGTGGAAGCCGGACTGGGGTGCGTAGAGTAGGTTGTTTTCTTCTAGCTGATCTGTGAGCTGTCGATTGATGGATTTCTCCATGACTTTGTCAGCGAAGGGGAGCAGCGAGATGGGGCGGTGGTTCTTCAGCTCTGAGGGGTCGGCGGAGGGCTTCTTCAGAAGGGTTTTAACCTCTGCGTGTTTCCATGCATCAAGGACAGTAGCAGTGGATATGAATGAGTTGAGGAAGTTGGTGAGTGCGCTGATGATTTCCTTCTGTCCCAGGTTGAAGGCATGATGGGGGCAGGGGTCGGTTGGTGCTCCGGAGTGAATCGAGGTCATGATGGCTGGGGTGATTGGCATGGTTAGCGGTGTTCAATCTGTGAGCAGGTGTGTGTGAGTCGTCGGTGTGTGTCAGGAGGGGGCCGAAGTTGGTTGGCTGCGGGTTGAAGTTGCTGTAGATGTCTGCTATCTTATTGCGGAAGTAGTCCGTCATGGAGTCATAAAGGGTTTGGGAAGGGCAGATCGTGGTCTCGGTGGCAGACGGGCAGGAGAATTCTATGACGATGCTGAAGAGTTTTTGTGTGATTGGCGCTTTCCTCGATGCAGATTGTTAGAGCATCCTTTTTGGCTTCTTTGAGGCGGGGTGGTATTTGCTGAGGGCAGATTTGAAGGTGGTGAGGTCTGAGGGGTTCCTGCTGGAGCGCCATTGTCTCTTCAGTCGCTTGCACTCACGTTTGGAGGCCTGGAGTTTGGAATGAACCAGCTGGCATGTTTGCTGGATCTGCTGGTGCTGGCTGTTTTCCTGGGGGCGACAGTGTCAGCGCAGTTGGAGATCCACTCGGAGAAGTTTTGAACAGCTAGCTCAAAGGTACTAGTGGTGTCGGTCTGGTTGTGTTGGGGGCAGCAGTCCATTGGGTCTCTGTGATTTTGTTTGATCTGTTGTGTATAGGGGTGGGGGGGGGCGTGGAGTTGGGTCATGGTGAGCCTGCGATGGTGAAGTGGATGATGCTGTGATCGGTCCAGGTGAGTTCATTCGGGTGGCTGAATTTTATTCTATCGCTGGCTGTGAAGATTGGGTCATGGGTGTGTCATGCGTAGTGTGTGGGGCTGGTGACTAGTTGCGTGAGTCCAATGTTGCTCATGCTTCCTGGGAGGTTAGCAGGGTGGGTGTCATTGGGGTCGTCGAGGTGGAAGTTTATGTTGCCGAAGATGATGTAGTGCTTGGAGTCAATTGCCAGCGGGGAGATGAGCTCAGAGATGCCATTGCAGAAGCCGGGGTAGGGGCCTGGGGGTCTGTAGGCGAGGGTTCCTCTGACGGTTGTGTTTGCGTCGGTTTGGATTTGGAAGTTGAGGTGTTCCATGATTGATGAGATGGCGTTTTCAGTGGTGGTGCATTGGAGGGTATCCTTGTGGATGATGGTGATGCCTCCTCTGTGTTTGTTGGTGCGAACTTTATATATCATCTTGTAGTCGTGGGGCATTGCGGCGCAATGTCGGGGGGTTGAGGACGTGTGAGCCAGGTCTCGGTGATGAACATCACTTCGGGGGTGGATGTGGTGATGGTGTCCCAGATGTCTGTGGCATGCTTGCAGAGGGATCGGATGTTCAACAGCATACACTGGAGCTGTACCGAGTGGTTGGAGATCGGCTGTGTGGGCACGGCAAGTGTTTCGATGTTGCAGTTTAACCGGCAGCGGTGGCAGGCGAAGGGTCCTTCCCTGTATCTCGGGGAGGAGATGCAGCAGTTGTTGTTGCGACCTCCAGAGGCCAGGGCTAGGAGCTCAGAGGTGTTGTAGCCCTCTGCGACCTCCATTAGGTAGGTCCTGGGGGAGGGAGGGGCACTGGGTGGCAGTGTCATTGAGGGCACACATGAAACTTGTAACAGAGGGTCAACTAGCATAGGAAATGAAGCACAATGCATGACAGTACATGTGCAATAAAATAACTGAGTAGGCTGATACAGGAAATAAAAAGCTGACTGGTAAGACGATTAACAGAAAGTGAGGCCTAACGTGATACAGGAAAAGAAGTGGTGACACACAGCACAAAAATGCTACTTTACAAACGCCCAAACAGTAAAAGGTTAAAGGGCAGAGCAGAGCTGCAAAAACGCAGACCTTAGGTGGTTAGATGCTGACGGAGAATATCGTGAACTGCTACGGAAGTCTTTTCCCTAAACTCAGTGAAGGTCCATCGTGTATCACTGAAACTCATCGGATGTGTTGTTTCTGACCCATTCCGTTTACATATCGTTATCTACCTCAAATAATTGATTTTTTTGCTCTGATTCATGAACCTAGAGTCCTAATTATTTGGAAAGGTTATATCATTGGCTGAGGCGTCGGACCTCTGGATGTGATTAACCCCTTTGGTGCGTCGGACGGCCCCCGGCCGTCCGACGCACCAGTGCTCATGTGCGTCATAGCATAGGGAATCCCTCTGGTGTGGGCACCAGAGGGATTCCCTTTGCCCCCCAACAGCCTGGGGAGCTGGGGAAGAGCTTCCCTACCTCCCGAGGCTGTTCCCCTGGTTTCTGTGCAATGACGATCAGCGCGCACGTCTCGCTGACGTCATTGTACAGAAACCGAAACTGAAATGAGCCGATAGGCTCATTTCAGTTTCACTTTCTACGTGCTCAGGGGGCTATCTCAGCCCCCCGAGCATGTAGAACATCAGGAGAGGTATCATTGGAAAGGGGAGAATCTCCCAGGAGGGCGATCCCAAAGCAGGGATCCACCCACTAGGCGGATTCTAGATTTACAAGGTGCAGAGGATCCCAGTGCTGGATGGTATTGCCCAATATGAAAAAATGAATGGTTTCGGAGGAGGTTCACTCGAGGCACTGGACCTCTTAGCCTAGTGAGAGGCACCGACGTGGGATTGACCCTGGACCATGTTCCTTTGACTTAAACCACAAATATCAATAACAACTGCACACGTGAAGATTGACTAAACACAAAACTCTGAGGTTACGAAATATACCTGTGATTCATAACTTCTCTGAAATATAAGCCTTGAAAAAGCCCTGGTCTACTTGACTTGGTGGGCGAAACACGTGTCGGCTGACAGTTCCTGATCAATGTGATTTTGTAACAACATCTCATCCAAACAAGGATGTAACCTTTGTGGTGGATTTTCTTAAGAATATTTATTGAAAATAAACAAAACAAGTTGTTTCATAAAAGAACTCGAGATTTCTCCTTGATTATCTCAATTTTCACAAAATGGAGGAGCACTAACTCAAGAAAACGTTCTACATGATCCACCCACTAGGCACCGGGGAGGGGGGAGCAGGGGCCTTTGCGCCCCCAAAATATTTTGAAATAAACAGTCTTTCTGCCCCCCCTGGGGGGCAGAAAGTCCACTAAAAGCCAGGTTTTTTTTTTTACATGATGTAGGGGTGGGGGCTGCCCAAGATGGACATGCCGATGGCCCCACCGCACCCCCCAGCGGAAATCCAGTCTTTCTGCCCCCCCCCGGAGGGCAGATGGGGGCAGTAGCCCCCAGTCTGCCCCCCCGGGGGGCAGAAAGCCCACTAAAAGCCAGGGATTGTTTTAAAATTGGTTTAGGGATGGGGGCTGTCAAAGATGGGCATGCCAAGGCCCCCCCACCCCCCAGCAAAATTCCAGTCATCATCATCATCATTCATCTTTATTCGGTTTAAAAACCCTAAAAGATACATGTTAAACCAATTCATACATATAAGGTAAACACAGTTAAAAGTAATCATTCCCCCGTAGCAGTCACAATGAATAAAATATTGCCTTTGTAATATATGACTAGTTTCTCAATTAGTTAAATAGACTACATAGTTCTAGTGCTAGGCCTACCAATCAATAAACTAAGACTATTATTAATTTGCTAACATAAAAGGAAATATGGGTTCAAGGCAGGAATTAATAAAGTGCAATAAGGTGCATATAAATGCTAAAGCAGCACATAAAATTTAAAACATTTAGATTAAATATCTTGACCTATAAAAATTAAAATGTCATGCCTTTTTCCTTTTGTATTAAATTGACAGCAAATAAATATCTGCTAACACTAAAAACAATTTTCTGAGATGTGTTTTTAGGATCCTAGTTGCTCCTGGAGTGTGACCTGATTCCCAAGTTTCGGCAAATAGGTTTGATCCATTTTTCCCTTGGAATGGCGTAGGCTGGACAGAAAAAAAGTAAATGGGAATCGTTTTCTACTGCATTCGATAGGCATAAGGGGCAGTAGACCTCGCTGTCCTCGCCATTTTTGTGTGCCCATTTTGCTGTATTAAAAATAACTTGCAATACTTCATAGCGAAACTCCATATACAGAGATTTTGCCAATTGCGGTTGGACTTCGTCCAGATATTGCTCAAAAAAGGGAAGTGGTTTTATTAACAGGAACAGCGATGTCAACCTACCAATATCAGGACTGTGGGAGATACATAAATGCCCAAGATGTAACTTTCAAAATCTTTTTTGAGGACGGTGTCAATAGGTTAGGTGCTTCCCTATAATGATTTAACCCTAGTTTGCAAACCGTAGGCGCATGCTGATCAAGTCTTAAGATCTCATTTAACCCCTCTCTGTAATTTGAGAGTTCTTCTGTGGTCCACAAACGGACCCAGAATAGCAACGGTCTCAATATGGCCTGATGGTCTATGCACTTTATATTAAGATCTAGGGTAATAGGGATCATGGGTGTACGAACGGGAAGACGTAATAACATCCTAAAAAACGTATTTTCATCTCCCACGAACGTATTTCTACTAGTTACCCCCCAAAGTTCTGCACCATAAAGGGTTTCAGATTGTGCCCTATATTTATAAACTTCAAGTGCTGGGGACACAGCCTTGGATACACTGTTCTGATGTTTTTTCAGTATTGGCATGGTGTTTTGAAGCAGAATAGCCTTGCTTTTTTGCAGGTGCGCATACCAGGTTAGTTTGGTATCTAGCGTAATACCTAGGTAGTTAAAATTGGGAACATATTCTAGCTTCTGTTTTTGCACTATGATGTTTTTCTTAAAGGATTTATGGTGTTTGATGGCCATATATTTTGTTTTGCTGGAATTTATTTCAAGGCCCTTTAACTCGCAATATTCGCTAAAGGAATCTAATAAGTTCTGAAGACCCTTCGGTGTTTGTGATAGTAAAATAGTATCATCAGCAAATAAAAGAGCGTTCTGCCCCCCCGGGAGGGGGGGGCAGAAAGCCCACTAGAAGCCAGGGATTTTTTTTTTATTTGATTTAGGGGTGGGGGCTGCCCTGCTCAAGATGGGCATGCCAATGCCCCCGCCCCCAGCAAAATTCCAGTGTTTCTGCCCCCCCCTGGGTGGCAGATGTGGGCAGTAGCCCCCAATTAGGGGTGGGGCCTGCCCGAGATGGGCATGCCAATGCCCCCCTGCAAAAGTCCACAGTCGTTCTGCCCCCCCGGGAGGCAGATGGGGCAATAGCCCCCAATCTGCCCCCGGGAGGGCAGAAAGCACATTAGGCACCAGGGATTTTTTTTTATGTGTATAGGGGTGGGAGCTGCCCAAAATGGGCATGCCAATTGCCCCCACCCCAGCAAAATTCCAGTCTTTCTGCCCCCCCCCTGGGTGGCAGATGTAGGCAGTAGCCCCCAATCTGCCCTCCGGGGGGGGGCAGAAAGCCCACTAGATGCCAGGGATTATTTGTCCTATTTTATTTAGGAGTGGGGCCTGCCCGAGATGGTCCTGCTAATGCCCCCCGCAAAATTCCAGTCTTTCTGCCCCCCGGGGGGCAGATGGGGCAATAGCCCCCAATCTGCCACCTGGAGGGCAGAAAGCACATTAGGCACCAAGGATTTCTTTTATGTGTATAGGGGTGGGGGCTGCCCAAATTGGGCATGTCAATGCCCCCACCCCCCCCCAAAAAAATTCCACAGTCTTTCAGCCCCCCTCGAGGCAGATGGGGCAATTGCCCCTGATCTGCCACCTCGGAAAGAGCAGAAAGCCCACTAGGCACCAGGGATTGTTTTTTTTTTATACGTAGGTGTGGGGGCTGCCTAAAATGGACATGCCAATGCCCTCACCCCCCCAAAAAAAAATTGCAATAGCCTTTCTACCTCCCCCGGGAGGCAGATGGGAGCAATAGTCCCTAATCTGCCCCCGGGGGGGGGGGGCAGAAAGCCTGCTAGGCACCAGGGATTTTGTTGGTTTTTTTTATACGTAGGGGTGGGGGCTGCCGAGAATGGGCATGCTAATGCCCCCACCCCTAAAAAAGGCTTTCTGCCCCCCGAAAGGCAGATCGGAGCAATAGCCCCCTATCTGCTCCCCGCAGGGGCGCAGAAAGTCCATTAGACAACAAGGATATGTTTATGGGCATGCCAGTGAGAAGCCCCATAGGCAAGGGTCGCTCCCTTTTTTTTAGGCACACTTTTCGGCTGTTTCAGTGATATTTTTATTCTCATCTGCACCCAGGCAGGGCAGAAATCCACTAGAAACCAGGGAGAGTTTGTGTGTGTGTAAACTGGAGTTTGGCTGACGTTCTGCGTGTTCTGACCTTTGGCTGGCATTTTGCTGGCGGTGTGTGTGGACCTGCACTTGGCTAATGGTGTGGGAGGACTCGCGCTTGATAACGGTGTGTGGAGATTGGCGCTTGCCTGGTGGTGTGCGTGGAGTGGCGCTTGGCTGGCGGTGTACGTGGACTGGTGCTTGGCTGGCTGTGTGCATGGATGGTGCTTGGCTGCAGGTCTGGTAGCTGGCACCAGATGTTTCCCCGGTGTGCCAGAGGGGTGGGGCCGGTTTTCTGGGCGTGGGGGGCGGTTTTGTCACTGGGGGATGGTTTTGCAGCAATGCTGCACTATCGGGGCTCCGTAACACAAGCGGGAGCAGTGCTTTTTACTAGCACACCCCCTACCTCCCAGGGCCGGTTGAGCAACAATCTGCCAGGGCTGGTTGCTGTTCCCAGTCCGGCCCTCCTTGGCTGACGGTGTGCAGGGATGACGCTTGGGTGGCGGTGTGCGTGGATGGAGCTTGGCTGGTGGTGTGAGTGGATGGCACTTGGCTGGTGGTGTGTGTGGATGGTGGTGTGCGTGTACTGACTCATGGCTGGCAGTGTGGCTTGCATGGATCCCCCAGCGTTTTCTTACCCAGAATCCCCTGCAAACCTCAAATTTACTTACAAAGTCATATTTTCCTGACATTTTTGTGTGGGTAAGTTGTAGAATCACCGCGCAGGCACAAATTTCCTACTACCCAGCATTCCCCTTTGTCTCCCGAGAAAAATGATACCTCACTTGTGTGGGTGCTCAAAGTTGCGTCAGCCTAAAAACGTATAAACAAACTGCCCTTTTGTACTTGCTTTGAGCCCCCCTCAATCTCTACATGTTTTTGGGCCTTCCATGTCATAGGCACTTGGCCCATGCACACAAGTAAGGTATCATTTTTATCGGGAGACTGAGGGGAACGCTGAGTAGTAGGAAATTTATTCAGTGTGGTGATCCCACAACTTTCCCACACAGATATTAGAGGGAAATGTGACTTTTTAGCTAAATTTGAGGTTTGCAGCAAGGAAAATGTTGGGGGATCAACACAAGCAGCACCTCCCTGGACTCCCACAGGTGTCTAGTTTTCAGAAATGTCTGGGTTTTTTATGTTCCCCTAGATGTCTGCGAACCTGGGACCAAAAACTCAGGTGCCCACCTACCTATCACAAAACATCCTGGTTTTTCAAGGGGGTTACCTGGGTCTTTGGTCCCGGGCTCAGCGGCCATCTAAGGAAACCTACCAAACCCATACATTTCTGAAAACTAGACACCCAGGGGAGTCCAGAGAGGTGTGGCTTAAATCTTAAATTTAGCTTAAAAAAAAATCCCACACAAGTGAGGCATCATTTTAATTGGGAGACTGAGGGGAAAGCTGTGTGGTAGGACATTTGTGCCGGCACAGTGATCACACACAAAAATATGTGGAAAATGTGATTTTTTTCAGCTAAATTTGAGGTTTGCAGGGGATTCTGGGTAGGAAAACATTGGGGGGGGGTCCACGTAAGCCATACCTCGCTGGACTCCCCCCGGTGTCTAGTTTTCAGAAATGTGTGGGTTTAGTAAATTTCCCAAGATGGCCGCCGAGCCCGGGGCCAAAAACCCAGGTGACCCCCCCTTGCAAAACCAGGTTGTTTTGAGATAGGTAATTTGGATGTCTCCTCAATAAGTTTTGGGCCCTTGCCTGTCGCGGGCACTTGGCGCACCCACACGAGTGATTTACCATTTTTATCGGAAGACTTTGGGGAATACGGGGTGGGTGGAATTTTGTGGATCCACGCAGATTCCAGAACTTTCATCACAGAAATGTGAGGAAAATTTGTTTTTTTAATAAAGTTTGAGGTTTGCAGGGTATTCTGGGTAACAGAACCTGGTGAGAGCCACACAAGTCACCCCCTCCAGGATTCCCCTGGGTGTCTAGTTTTCAAAAATATATAGGTTTGCTAGGTTTCCCTAGGTGCCGGCAGAGCTAAGGTTCAAAATCTACAGCTAGGCACTTTGCAAAAAAAGGGTCAGTTTTCTCTGAAAAAATGTGGTGTGTCCACGTTGCGTTTTGGGCCATTTCCTGTTGCGGGCACCAGGCCTAACCACACAAGTGAGGTATCATTTGTATCGGAAGACTTTGGGAAACGCGAGGTGGGTGGAATTTTGTGGATCCACGCAGATTCTAGAACTTTCCATCACAGGAATGTGAGGAAAATGTGTTTTTTTTTTTTTTTTTACAAAGTTTGAGGTTTGCAAAGGATTCTGGATAACAGACCTGGTGAGAGCAACACAGGTCACCCCATCATGGATTCCCCTGGGTGTCTAGTTTTAAAAAATGTATAGGTTTGCTAGGTTTCCCTATGTGCCGGCAGAGTTAGGGTTCAAAACTTACAGCTAGGCACTTTGCAAAAAAAGGGCCAGTTTTCACTGTAAAAATGTGGTGTGTCCAGGTTGCATTTTGGGCCGTTTCCTGTCGCGGGCAGTAGGCCTACCCACACAAGTGAGGTACCATTTTTATCGGGAGAGTTAGGGGAATTGTAGAGCAACTGTTATTACCTATTGACTTTCTATGCATTTCTACCTTCCTAATGTAAGACAATGTGTAAAAATGAAGTCATCTTGAAAATGTCCTACAATTCACAGGCTAGTATGGGTACCCACAATTTTGGAGGTGTGCAAATAGCTACTGTTTCTAAACTCTGTATTTTGTTCACATTTCGGAAATACACAGGTGTCTTTGATACATATTTTTCACTCTTTATTTTTTACCAAATTAATTGCTATATACCCGGTACACATTGAAAAACCACTGCAAGACGCTGCTCAGTTATTAGCTCTGGGTTCCTTGGGTTCTTGGTGAACCAAGTCCTATATATCCCCACAACCAGAAGGGTCCAGCGGATGTAGTTTTCACTCAGTGAAAGCGACATCAACAAGATTCTCCAGAACATCAATCCTTCTAACCACTTCAGTGACCCGCTGCCACCGGCCATCTTCAAAGAAATCAAGGATGTACTCATCGCCACTTGGTCAAGGATTGTAAATGCTTCCCTATCACAAGGCATGATCCCAGAATGCCTAAAAGCAGCGCAAGTGTCTCCTATCCTAAAAAACCTAATGCAGATAAATCTGACCTCAATAATTTCCGCCCTATCTCCAACATCCCCACCTTAGCCAAACTACTTGAAAAATGCGTACAGTCCCAACTCTGTGTTCACATAGAGAATTTCCAACTCCTAGACCAGCTTCAATCCGGCTTCGGAAGGGGCACAGTACTGAATCGGCTCTTTTGCACGTTATGGACGACATCCTAAAAATGCTGGACCAAATGACGCCTGCCTCCTAATACCCTGGATCTCTCTCCGCTTTCGACACGGTTAATCACGACAACCTTCTTTCCATTCTGAAGAACAGGATGGGATTCTCGGGCCTGGTGTTCCAATGGTTCTCATCCTTCCTTCACCACAGATCACAAAGAATCAAGGCAAATCACTCCCTCTCCCAGCCCTCCCCAGTTCTCATGGGTGTACCCCAAGGGTCCGCCCTATCTCCTATCCTCTTCAACCTTTTCTTGGAACCATTAGCTAATCTTCTAAACGCTACGAACACTCTCTTCCATATGTACGCGGATCGACACACAACTTTATGTGAAAATCTCATCCCCGGACAACCTAATCTCACTCAACACTACCCTAAATATTACACAAAACTGGTTAACGGAGAACCATCTACTACTAAACACTTCTAAAACGGAATTTCTTCTCATCTCTCCCCGAACCATGTCACCAAGCTAGACCCTTGGTTGAATCTCCTCACTGCCTTCAACTGCTCCTCTCTTATCATTGATTCAGCCAAATCTCTCGGAATCACCCTTGACAATCACTTGAACATGAAAAATCATATCAGCAATGTCTGTAAGGGAGCTAATCACCTAATGAGGACACTCAGAAACATAAAGCCATTCCTCCCACAAAAAGACTTTAAACATGTGGTACAGGCTCTGGTCCTACCTAGACTGAACTATGGTAGCGCCACGCTCTGTGGCCTTCCCAAATACACGCTGGCTCCCCTAAGGGCTTCACTGAACACAGCGGCCAGACTGGTTACAGATACCAACCATAGAGAGCACATATCTCCTATTTTAAAATCTCTTAATTGGTTGCCCTTTGAAGCTTGAATTCAGCTAAAGATTGCCGTTTTGGCGCACAAAGCCCTGCATCTCAAAACTCCAAAGTACCTAACTCAAAATCTGGAACTATCTTGCGGTGGTAGAGCCTCAAGAAGTGCTATCACCCTCCTCCTGAAACCTCCCATTTTTCGAAAAAAGAGAACTGGTCTCCGAGCCTTCTCTGGAGCTGCCCCTAGGATTTGGAACTCTCTTCCACCGGAAGTACGCACAATCACTTCAACGATTTCTTTCAAACTGGAAGCCAAAAGATTCCTAATGAACACATTTTTACCTTAAATGTAGACAATGATCACGTGCTCGTCCTCATTTTGACTGCAACCATTGTTCACTCTTTTATTGTTATACTTCCTCACCGCATTGTAGAAGCCTGTCTTATCTTTGCTTAGCGTATTACTCCCCGTGATTCATTGGTCCGATGTGTGCGAGTATTATGTCTGTTTATCCCTACCTAAGACCGATACTGGAATTAGGCCCTTCTTCTCCGCAGGTTATATCTCCTCTCAAAGCCTGCTTCATACCTGGTTATTGTACTACTATCCGTGTCTCTTTTGTCTGTGAAATACTCGGTTAGGTGGTTAGAAGGAAGGCGATAACCTCCGGGTGTGCTTCCATATTTGTTGTCATTATTTGGATGTTGACTTCCTTTCCGTCCTTTGTAAAGCGCTCTGATATCCCTCGGGATCTTGTTCGTGCTATATAAAACTTTATAAATAAAAATAAATGTAACGGTATATTACTTTCAAACATCTGTCATGCTTAGAAGAAGTTACAGGTGAAAACGGGGGCACAAATGGCTGTGTTGTTCAACTCATTTTCAACTTGTTTTATTTTCAACTGTTAGTTTCTATAAAAAAAACCTTGAAGGATCTACACAAATGACCCCTTGCTGAATTCAGAATTTTGTCTACTTTTCAGAAATGTATAGCTATCCGGGATTCATTATTGCATTCACACCCATTTCTACCACTAACTGGAAGGAGGTTGAAAGCACAAAAAGTAGCAAAAATAGGCTATGTCCTAGTAAAATGCCAAAACTGTGTAAAAAATTTGGCTTTCTGACAAAAGTCTGCTTGTCCCTGAAAGCTGGGAAGATGATGATTTCAGCCCAACAAACCCTTTGTTTATACCATTTGCAATGGGAAACCCAGGCGCTTTATTCTGCAGCACTTTTTCCCCATTTTTCCAAAAAACAAACAAAATTTTGCTGTATTTTGGCTAATTTCGGGGTCCCTTCCAGGGGAATCCACAAATCCTGGGTACCTTTAAAATCCCCATGATGTTGGAACAAAAGGGCGCAAATTTGGCGTGGATACCTTGTGTGGACAAAAAGTTACAGGGGCCCAAGCGCAAACTACCCCAAAAGTTCAAAATAAGGCTTAGCACGGGGGAAGACCTAGCAGTGAAAGGGTTAATTCACTTATACGAAATTCTTTGATGGTTGCTTTCAAAACTTTGTCTTGTATCCTGATGATGACCTTTGAGTGATAATGTCAACATGCCATTGACATTCCCTTTGGCAATTACAGAGAGCGCAGTCACTGTATTATTGATCCTGTAATTTAGTGGACAATTGTTTACCATTCCTCTGCCATTGTCTGTTTGTATACACTGTAATTTTTCGTTTTTATATGTTGATTATTTGTAACCCCACCATGTTATATGTTTGTACTATGTGATATCTTTTTTGTGTTTTGTAATAAGTCTTTTTAAAACTAAGTTGCTTTGAAAAAACGCGTTGTCTGTGGGTACCTATATTTATTGCACCTTAATTTTGTATGTGGTTACATCTAACCTTTTGTATATTCTCTTCCCTGAACCACTGTAGCTAGGATATTCTTAAGTGGTCAGAGGCTGAATCTGGCAGTGAGAACATGCTGGAGTGCAGCAGAGAGGCGGGGAGGGGGGGGGGGGGATAGGGTTGGCAGTCTCAGGCAGCGGAGTCAGCAAGGCTTGACCAAGGCTGTGGAAAGCTGGTGCAGGGACCTACTCATAGTAAATTACTCATATTTTAGCTCTAGAGTTAACATGTATGTATGAATGAGTGTACTTTATTGCTTGGTTAACAAAAACGATTACAATATGTACACACATAAGCGCGAGGCAAAGTACCCCAGCCTAAAAGTAAAAAATAATAAACTAAAAACATTGTTAGAGGATGCATTTCTCTCTGGAAAAAGTTGAAATCTAATAAATGGTTCCAAATCAAGATGGCTCAGCCATCAAAAGATAATACCACAGCTTGATAGTCTGTTCAAATTCCTTAATGGCAAACTTTGTATACAGTAAGGGGCATATGCATCAAGCCATTTTCCCTTCGCAAACGGGCTGATTTGCAGAATCGGCCCTTTTGCGAACGGAAAAAGGCCATTTCCAATGCATCCATCAATTATTTGTGATTACCTAAATTGCGAATGCATTTAGGTAATTGCAATTTGCGATTCCCTAATGCCGATGCATGTAGCCTTTCCCAAATGCGAACTGTGCATTTAGGAAACGCTAATTACCATCAACTTCAAGTTGATGGTAATATGTGCATGCTTTGAAAAATGCACAAAAACGCAGTTTTCAAAGTGGCATGTAGTGCACTCATGCCCATAGGGCATGTGTATGCTTTACATGTGCAAAACACACAAGATGATGGACGGAATGTTGCACATTGGCAAACATTCACCCCCAGTCACAGATCTGGGTTTAATCCATCGTTATTTTGCTTCACCACGCCACCCCAGTTCAGACATAGCCATATGCAAATCAGTCCTGACCCTGTGCCTCATGGGAACAGTCCAGACCGAACTGCCAAGCCATGTCTTCCCTGGACCGGAATCAAGCATCCTAGCATCAGCCAGGATAGCTTGACTCCAGTGGCGTAGTGAGCACGGGACCCACGTCTGGGCATACCCTTCCCACTTAGGGCGAAATGCAAAACACACAAGATGATGGACGGAATGTTGCACATTGGCAAACATTCACCCCCAGTCACAGATCTGGGTTTAATCCATCGTTATTTTGCTTCACCACGCCACCCCAGTTCAGACATAGCCATATGCAAATCAGTCCTGACCCTGTGCACACTTAACTTTTTTTGTGGAGTGCTTCAGGGGGGCCTTAGGCCCCCGGGCACCCTTGGATTTGCATTCGCTATTTGCGATTACCAATTTGGTAATTGCAATTAGCTAATGCAATGCCATTCATTCCTATGGGCCTACAAATGCAGTCACATTAGCTAATAGCGATTTGCAATTTCCAAATCACTATTAATGTTAATGAATCACAATTTTTTTTGCGATTCCTACATGCATAGGCATTTGCGATTACCAAATAGGGATTCCTTAAAAATCGCTATTTGGCAATCGCAAATTCTAACTTTGATGCATGTGCCACAAAATGTTTTAATATTTACATATGTATCCATAAGGATGTTCCAGTAAGTGACCCAGTGGCGATTTGACATTGTTATAATGAACACTAGTAATAAGACTGTGAATCATTAGACACGTTCAAATTTTGGGAATATTTAATTTGTGTGTGTGTGAAAATAATGGCGAGTAACCAATTGTGAGAAGTTGGCCTGGTATATGCTGTTCACTAGTTAAAGTGGACACCTTGCACCAGTACAATTCGACTCTTATGGTAGGTAGGTTTAAGACAACCTTTATAGAAAGCTATCCTAGTGGTAGCTGTGGAGAGCAGCCTTCAGGCTGAGTCTTGGAGAAATGTAAAGCAGCTTGTTTTACCACACAATCTCTTGAATCACCAAATGAAAAGACACCACACAGGTATATATATCAAATATATATGTATTTATTACTAAACAACTCTCTACTAATCTCTTTATGAGATTAGAAGTCAGGAACATATGCACAAACCAACGTTTCACAATAAATTAAGCACAATATGGCTGGGGCCCTAGGGGCGTACCAGACCATATACTAAAAAAGAGACTTAAGAACAACGACTTGCAAAGGGACGAGGCCTAGGGCCTTCAGAAGTGTTGGGGCCTCACGAAACCACCCAAGGCAGGTAAGTAAAGGACCCACGGGGGACGCGTGCAGTGCGTGAACACACGCGCAGATCGCCGCAGACTTCAATGGGGCAAGTCGCGGTTGGAAATTAAGAGTTTAAGGGCACTTCGGGAGTAGCTACAAGCAAGTCACTTACAGGGTAAGTAGTTCTAGGGCCAACACCCACAGGAGCACCGTAGTGCTGGAGTTACCTCACCCAGGGAAGCCGGGTGCATAGGTGTCCTTTGGTGTCGGGTCACGGCGTCGTTTTCAATGGGAGCCAATGAAGACTTGCTGCTTGTGAAGACAGAAGAAGTGTCCGGTGGAATCCAAGCCTGGATTCGGAAGAAGGAAGACGTGAAAGCAGAGGGGACACTGTTCAAAGTCACTGGGCAGTGACCCGGGGCAAGGAAGATGAATGCCCACCGTCTTCGACAGATTCAGGTCGTTCACGGGTGTCTTGACTCTTCGGCCACGAGGTCCAGGAGATGTCGAGGACGACCAGGAGCTGGATTCAGCGTGTCCCACGGAGTCTGCAGCTGACTGCGGTGTCGGCAACCCGATTGGAGCCAACAAGCCTTGGTAGCAGTCTCGTGGAAAGCGTAAAAAGTGAATGGTGCAGACCAGCAAGGTCTGGGGAACTCACCCAGCGAGGGTAAGTCAGGGCAGACCTGGAGCAACCAGGGGAGCCCTTTGGTTTGGTAGAAAAGTCTTCAGGGGACCCACAAGCCGGCTGGCAAGGGATCGCAAAGACGCCTCGGGAGGATTTCTTCAACAGGGGCCCACGGTCACTCGGGATGGGGTAGGCCTCTGATCTTTGGAGAGATTCCTGCTAGAGGCTGGGACCACACGTGGTCCAAAGCACAGGTTTGTAGAACGTCGTGAAGGGGTTGCACTCGACAATAGTGCACGGTACCCAGGGACTGCGGTTCCTCGTCACTCGTGGGGTTCACTTGCCTCAGCTTCACTGGGGACTCACGATGGCCTTGGAGAAGTCAGGAAATTCTCGTCTTGGGCTGCAGGGACCTCGGGCTCCGGCGGGAGCGGCATAGTTTGCGACCATCGTTTCAGTTTTTGGTGCCTGCCAAGCAGGGGAGTCACTCCTTGACTCCAAGGGAGATTCTTCAGTCTTCCAGAGGTAGTGGAACGTCGAAGGTCCAGGATTCTTCTTCAGAGCGTCGTCCAGGGAAATCTAGTTTGCAAGTTCAAGGGTTCCCTACCTTATACTAAAAAGGAAGGGAGGGACTAGCTCTAAGACCCCACCTATGGGAGGGTCAGGGGAGTGGGTGGCTACACCCACTTCCCTTTGTCCAGTTTCGCGCCAGAGCAGGGGCAGGTAGCCCCTGAGCCGGTTTGAACTGGTGTATGCACAGAGGAGCCTTCTGCTCCCCCAGTGCAGGACTTCAAAGCACTCTAGGAGTGCACCCACCCAGCCCCAATACACTAAACCCTGTCTGGGAGGTGGTCACACCTCCCTGGGACAGGATACCTATTGTTGGGCTTCCTCCCCTGCGAGTTTCGGTCATCAGCAGGAGGGCAGCCCAGTGTCTGTGACTGGTGGCATCCATTTTGTGATGCCAGGGCTCTCCAGGATTCTACCGCGTTTCCACAGTAGGTACATGTCTATCCCTCTAGAAGGGTGGAATGCTACTCCCGCCGCCAGAACTGGCGGGGGGTAGTATTCCAAGATGTTTGACACCAAACACGACATGTTTCCGTGCAGCCATCCCAAAGTTAGCGTTTAACGCGGGGTTATAATGCGCTTAAGAGTATATGGTCAGGCTGCACTACAAACAGCATCAGAGAAGGGTCTCCGAATTGCTGCAGAGGGGCTCTGCTCATGCAGGGGCACCCTCTCACATAGGAACCAAGCACCCTGCCTTCAGGATTGATAAGGCCTGCCATAGGAGTGACTTATAGGTTTATATGTGTGTATCTATGTAGTGATATAGGTAGCCTATATCACAGTAAGGAGTGCATGCACCACCTTACCCAGGCTGCAGTAGCAGACCTGTGGTGTCAGATTTAGTCTGCTTCCCAGGGGTGGCATAATACATGCTTCAGCCCCTGGTAGGCCTGTGAAGTACCTATGCCCTTGGTACCTAACGTACCATATACTAGGGACTAATGTACCACAGTATCCAATCACTAGTGCACCTAGAGTGCACTCCAAGTCGTTTAGAGAGAACAGAGAACAGAGAGGCTGGGCCCTGATTGGCAGGGTCCCAGCCGGACTATAGCCAGAAACCAATGTAAACATCAGGAAAAAAAGTGGGGGCAACATAAGAGGCAGATCCTACTCTCCTACACAACCCCCCAAACGCAGGGACACTAAACTAACCTTGACCAGTTGAGTCTTCGTGCTCTAAGTGGAAATACCTTGAGAGTCCATCTGCATTGGCATGTTGGGTCCCAGGCCTATGTTCCACTGTATAGTCCATCCTCTGTAGGGAAATGGACCACCTCAAAAGTTTTGGGTTTTCACCTTTCATCTCTTTAAGCCATAGGAGGGGCTTGTGGTCAGTCTGAACTATGAAGTGAGTGCCAAACAAGTATAGCCTCAGCTTCTTCAGGGCCCACACCACAGCAAAGGCCTCCCTCTCTATAGCTGACCAACGTTTCTCTCTAGGGGTCAGCCTTCTGCTAATAAAAGCTACTGGCTGGTCTTGACCTTCATCATTCAGTTGAGACAGTACAGCTCCCACACCCAGCTCAGAAGCATCTGTTTGGACAATGAACTTTTTGGTGTAGTCTGGACTCTGTAAGATGGGGGCAGTGCACATGGCCTGCTTTAGGTCTTCAAATGCCTTCTGACAGCTAGCTGTCCACTGAACCTCTTTTGGCATTTTCTTTGAGGTCAGATCATTCAAGGGGGTCACTATAGATCCATATCCCTTCACAAACCTCCTATAGTACCCAGTCAAGCCTAAGAAGGCTCTCACCTGTGTCTGGGTGGTTGGAGCAACCCATTCCATTATGGTTTGGATTTTACTCTGTAAAGGCTGAACCTGGCCTCCACCCACAAGGTGGCCCAGGTACACAACCTGACTCTGCCCTATCTGGCACTTGGTGGCCTTGATAGTGAGGCCTGCTTTCTGCAGAGCCTCCAAAACATTTCTGAGGTGGACCAGGTGATCCTGCCAGGAGGAACTAAAGACAGCAATATCATCTAGATAAGCTGAGCAATAAGTTTCCATCCCTGCCAGAACTTTATTCACCAACCTCTGAAAAGTGGCAGGTGCATTTTCAATCCAAAGGGCATCACCACAAAGTGGTAGTACCCACCAGGGGTCGAAAATGCTGTTTTGGCTTTTGCATCATCAGCTAACCTGATCTGCCAGTAGCCAGCTGTTAGGTCAAATGTACTTAGATACTTGGCTGAGGCCAAAGTATCAATCAGCTCATCTGCCCTTGGTATGGGATAGGCATCAGTCCTGGTGACTGCATTGAGGCCTCTGTAGTCTACACAAAACCTCATTTCTTTCTTACCACCCTGGGTATGAGGCTTGGGTACTAGGACTACTGGGCTAGCCCAAGGGCTATCTGAAGGCTCAATCACACCTAACTCCAACATTTTCTGGACTTCAGTCCTGATACAGTCCCTGACATGGTCAGGTTGCCTGTAGATTTTACTCTTGACAGGCAGACTGTCTCCAGTGTCCACCTCATGGGTACACCAGGTAGTCTGACTAGGGGTCAGGCTAAACATATGTCTGTACTGTTGCAGAACTCGTCTGCACTCAGTTTGCTGATGGTCAGTGAGGCTGCTTGCCAAAGCAACACCATCTACTGACCCATCATCAGGGTTCTGTGAGAGCAGGTCAGGAGAGGGTCACTCTCCTCCTCCTGGTCCTCATCAGTTGCCATGAGCAAGCCCATGTCAGCCCTGTCAACATATGGCTTTAATCTGTTGACATGGAGCACCCTCAGGGGGCTCCTGGGAGTTCCAAGATTCACCAGATAGGTGACTTCTCCCTTTTGCTCAACTATGGTATGGGGGCCACTCCACTTGTCTTGGAGGGCTGCTGGGGCCACAGGCTCCAACACCCACACTTTCTGTCCTGGCTGGTACACAGTCAGCACAGCCTTTGGTCATGCCAAGCTTTTTGTAATTCTTGGCTGGCCTCCAGGTTTTTGGTTGCCTTTTTCATGTATTCGGCCATCCGGGAGCGGAGACCAAGTACATAGTCCATCACATCCTGTTTGGGGGTTTGAGAGGTAACTCCCAGCCCTCTTTTACCAAACATAATGGACCTCTTACAGGATGCCCAAACAGAAGCTCAAATGGGCTGTAACCAACCCCCTTCTGTGGAACCTCTCTGTATGCAAACAACAGGCAGGGAAGAAGAAGGTCCCATTTCCGCCTAAGCTTCTCTGGGAGTCCTTTAATCATTCCCTTCAGGGTTTTGTTGAAACGTTCAACCAACCCATTGCATTGTGGGTGATAGGGGTGGTGAACTTATAAGTTACACCACACTCCTTCCACATTGCTTTCAGATATCCTGACATGAAGTATGTAACTCTGTCAGAGATGACCTCCTTTGGGAAACCCACTCTGGAGAAAACTCCAATGAGGGCTCTTGCCACCACAGGGGCTGTGGTGGTCCTCAGGGGAATTGCCTCTGGGTACCTGGTGGCATGATCCACTACCACCAGGATAAATCTGTGCCCAGATGCAGTTTGAGGGTCAAGGGGACCAACAATGTCAATCCCTACCCTTTCAAAGGGTACCCCACCACAGGTAGTGGTATCAGGGGGCCTTTGTGGTGCCACCTGCCTTGCCACTGGCTTGGCATGTGACACAGGAGCGACAAAACTCCTTTGTGTCCTCTGACATATGTGGCCAATGAAAATGTGGAACAAGCCTGTCCCAGGTCTTGTTTTGGCCCAAGTGACCTGCTAAAGGGATGTCATATGCTAGGGTCAAGAGGAACCCCGTAAACTTCTGAGGTATTACCAACCTCCTGGTGGCTCCAGGGGCTGGATCTCTACCCTCAGAATATAGGAGTCCCTCATCCCAATAAACTTTATGGGACCCACTAGCACTCCCAGCAGCCTCAGCAGCAGCCTGCTGTCTGAGGGGTTCAAGAGAGGGGCAGCACTGTTGCTCCTTACTCAGATCTTCCCTAGAAGGGCCCCCTGCCCCCAAGAACTCAACCTGATCAGGCTCAAGTCCCTCTGGGGCAGTTCCTTCTTCAGGATCTGCTCCTCCTCCCTCAAGAGGGGAATCAATGATCTGAGACAGAGGGGAAGGCACTGCCTTAACCCTACTGCTCCTCTTCTTGGGAAGCATCTGGTCCATTGTTTCAGGATCCAGAGCTGGTTCAGTGTCATGCATTTTGGCCTGTGACCTGGTCACAGCAAATACCTTTGCAGGGATGCCCAGCATCTCAGCATGAGTCCATAACTCTACTTCAGACCAGGCTGAAGTTTCTAGATCATTGCCCAATAGACATTCTACAGGGAGGTCTGCACTGACTACAACCTTCTTGAGGCCAGTTACCCCTCCCCAGGAGAAATTCACAACTGCCAGACTATGGTTGGTCCTGACATTGCTTGCATTGGTCACCTGGTACATTTCGCCCAGGATGATCTGTCCAGGGTCCACAAGATCCTCTGCCACCATGGTGACACTAGCACCTGTGTCCCTAAATGCCAAAGCCTGTTTGCCATTTATTACAGTCTGCTGTTTGTATTTGCCCAGATTACTGGGGCTCACAAGGAAGGACATGTCCATGTCTCCATCACAAATCAGCATTGCCTGAGTGGGTACTCTGACTAGGCCAGAGTCCACTTCAGAACCCAGGGTCAACCCTACTACACCCTTATTCTGCGTACCACCTCCACCAGTAGCTGAACTAGGGGGAACAGTTGCCTTAGGGGCAGGAGTGGTGGTGGTTTGGTCTTTGGACTTGTTACAATCAGAAGTCCAGTGCCCTTTCTGTTTACAGAATTTGCACCAGGGCTTCTTTTGGCCTTTTCCCTTGTTGGATTGTGACTCCCCACCAGATGCAGATGTTTGGGGCCCTTGTGAAGACTTCTGGTCTTTTGACTTATCCCCACTTTTCTCAGAGCCCTTAGGATCCTGCTTCTTGGTGTCACCCCTTGGTTCTGGGTTTTCTGCCTCACCCTGGTTCTGACCCACTTGTCTGCCTTCTTTCCCAATTCTTGGGGAGAGGTCAGATCTGAGTCCACCAGGTATTGATGCAACAACTGGTTCTGGCAATTATTAAGGATCTGTTCTCTCATCATTAGATTATACAATCCCTTGAAATCAGTAACCCTACTGCCAACCAGCCAACCCTCCAGAGCCTTGGTTGCACAATCTACAAAGTCAGTCCAGTCCTGAGTCTGTGCCTTCTGGGTGTCTCTGAACTTCAACCTGTACTGCTCAGTGGTTAAGCCAAACCCATCTATCAGTGCACTCTTCAGGACTTCATAGTCATCAGCATCCTCTTCTCTAACAGTGAGGAGCTTGTCTCTACCTTTATCTGAAAAGGAGAGCCACAAGATTGCTGCCCACTGCTTTTGGGGGACCTGTTGTACTCTACAGGCCCTTTCCATAGCAGTTACCCATTTATGGATATCATCCCCACTCTGGTAGGGAGGAACAACCTTGCTCAGGTTCCTATGGTCTGGAATATATTCTCTGCCTCTAGGGACACTGTTGCTGCCACCAGGGGTTCTAACCCCTCTTTTCTAGAAGCTCTCTGGAGCTCCAGGGCTTCCTTATCTAATGCCAACTGCTTGGTTTTGAGGGCAAATCTTGCTTCCTCATACTGCAGCAGTTTGTACATTCTGTCAGAGGAGGTCTCTCTTCTTGGGTAGTAGGAGTTCCTCTGGTAGACAGATTCTCTGCCAGAGTGATAGGAGTGTTCAGATTCCCTAGAAAGGGACCTAGGCCTCTCCTCCACTATGTCAGTTCTCTTAGGGAGAATTCCTCTGTCCTGTTCAGACCCCTTGGGACCTGGCCCTACAATCACAGAGTCTTGGTCATCCAGATGTTCATCATCTGACCCAGACACTGTAATTGACCCACCCACTGATTCAGACCCATTAGCTCCTAGAGCTAATCTAAGATCATCTGCTGTCAGCAGATCTATCAGGTGTAGTGTGGAGGGACTCTGTCCTAGCTTCAGGTGCCTTGCAGCACACATGGCTCTCAGTTCAGAGAAAGCCATGTCCTTATACTGAGGCTGAGTGGATCCACTGGGTCCACCCTTTAAGGACATTCTAGTGTTGTGCAGTGTTGTACTACCTACACTAGTTTGTGGCCTACTGATACTAGCTTGAGCTGTAGAAAGGGTGTGCTATCCCTTGGCACACAGCTCTAAGTTCAGTAGAACTTATTGATACTAAGCTTGACTTTATATGTACCTTAAGTACCTATAGTGGTTTTCAGTTAGTAATTCAAATAGAGATTTTCTGGTAAAACAATAGCAAGCTGGAATCCCACACGCTGCCACCAATGTGAGAAGTTGGCCTGGTATATGCTGTTCACTAGTTAAAGTGGACACCTTGCACCAGTACAATTCGACTCTTATGGTAGGTAGGTTTAAGACAACCTTTATAGAAAGCTATCCTAGTGGTAGCTGTGGAGAGCAGCCTTCAGGCTAAGTCTTGGAGGAATGTAAAGCAGCTTGTTTTACCACACAATCTCTTGAATCACCAAATGAAAAGACACCACACAGGTATATATATCAAATATATATGTATTTATTACTAAACAACTCTCTACTAATCTCTTTATGAGATTAGAAGTCAGGAACATATGCACAAACCAACGTTTCACAATAAATTAAGCACAATATGGCTGGGGCCCTAGGGGCGTACCAGACCATATACTAAAAAAGAGACTTAAGAACATCGACTTGCAAAGGGACAAGGCCTAGGGCCTTCAGAAGTGTTGGGGCCTCACAAAACCACCCAAGGCAGGTAAGTAAAGGACCCACGGGGGACGCGTGCAGTGCGTGAACACAGGCGCGGATCGCCGCAGACTTCAATGGGGCAAGTCGCGGTTGGAAATTAAGAGTTTAAGGGCACTTTGGGAGTAGCTACAAGCAAGTCACTTACAGGGTAAGTAGTACTAGGGCCAACACCCACAGGAGCACCGTAGTGCTGGAGTTACCTCACCCAGGGAAGCCGGGTGCATAGGTGTCCTTTGGTGTCGGGTCGCGGCGTCGTTTTCAATGGGAGCCAATGAAGACTTGCTGCTTGTGAAGACAGAAGAAGTGTCCGGTGGAATCCAAGCCTGGATTTGGAAGAAGAAAGACCTGAAAGCAGAGGGGACAGTGTTCAAAGTCACTGGGCAGTGACCCGGGGCAAGGAAGATGAATGCCCACCGTCGTCGACAGATTCAGGTCGTTCACGGGTGTCTTGACTCTTCGGCCTCGAGGTCCAGGAGGCGTCGAGGATGACCAGGAGCTGGATTCAGCGTGTCCCACGGAGTCTGCAGCTGACTGCAGTGTCGGCAACTCGATTGGAGCCAACAAGCCTTGGTAGCAGCAAGTCTTGTGGAAAGCGTACAAAGTCAATGGTGCAGACCAGCAAGGTCTGGGGAACTCACCCAGCGAGGGTAAGTCAGGGCAGACCTGGAGCAACCAGAGGAGCCCTTTGGTTTGGTAGAAAAGTCTTCAGGGGACCCACAAGCCGGCTGGCAAGGGATCGCGAAGACGCCTCGGGAGGATTCCTTCAACAGGGGCCCACGGTCACTCGGGACGGGGTAGGCCTCTGATCTTCGGAGGGATTCCTGCTAGAGGCTGGGACCACACGTGGTCCAAAGCACAGGTTTGTAGAACGTCGTGAAGGGGTTGCACTTGATAATAGTGCACGGTACCCAGGGACTGTGGTTCCTCGTCACTCGTGGGGTTCACTTGCCTCAGCTTCGCTGGGGACTCACGATGGCCTTGGAGAAGTCAGGAAATCCTCGTCTTGGGCTGCAGGGACCTCGGGCTCCGGCGGGAGCGGCGTAGTTTGCGACCGTCGTTTCAGTTTTTGGGAGTCACTCCTTGCCAAGCAGGGGAGTCACTCCTTGACTCCAAGGGAGCTTCTTCAGTCTTCCAGAGGTAGTGGAACATCGAAGGTCCAGGATTCTTCTTCAGAGCGTCGTCCAGGGAAATCTAGTTTGCAAGTTCAAGGGTTCCCTACCTTATACTAAAAAGGAAGGGAGGGACTAGCTCTAAGACCCCACCTATGGGAGGGTCAGGAGAGTGGGTGGCTACACCAACTTCCCTTTGTCCAGTTTCGCGCCAGAGCAGGGGCAGGTAGCCCCTGAGCCGGTTTGAACTGGTGTATGCACAGAGGAGCCTTCTGCTCCCCCAGTGCAGGACTTCAAAGCACTCTAGGAGTGCACCCACCCAGCCCCAATACACTAAACCCTGTCTGGGAGGTGGTCACACCTCCCTGGGACAGGATACCTATTGTTGGGCTTCCTCCCCTGCGAGTTTCGGTCATCAGCAGGAGGGCAGCCCAGTGTCTGTGACTGGTGGCATCCATTTTGTGATGCCAGGGCTCTTCAGGATTCTACCGCGTTTCCACAGTAGGTACATGTCTATCCCTCTAGAAGGGTGGAATGCTACCCCCGCCGCCAGAACTGGCGGGGGGGTAGTATTCCAAGATGTTTGACACCAAACACGACATGTTTCCGTGCAGCCATCCCAAAGTTAGCATTTAACGCGGGGTTATAATGCGCTTAAGAGTATATGGTCAGGCTGCACTACAAACAGCATCAGAGAAGGGTCTCCGAATGCTGCAGAGGGGCTCTGCTCATGCAGGGGCACCCTCTCACATAGGAACCAAGCACTCTGCCTTCAGGATTGATAAGGCCTGCCATAGGAGTGACTTATAGGTTTATATGTGTGTATCTATGTAGTGATATAGGTAGCCTATATCACAGTAAGGGGTGCATGCACCACCTTACCCAGGCTGCAGTAGCAGACCTGTGGTGTCAGATTTAGTCTGCTTCCCAGGGGTGGCATAATACATGCTTCAGCCCCTTGTAGGCTTGTGAAGTACCTAGGCCCTTGGTACCTAAGGTACCATATACTAGGGACTCATAAGGTACCACAGTATCCAATCACTAGTGCACCTAGAGTGCACTCCAAGTCGTTTAGAGAGAACAGAGAGGCTGGGGCCCTGATTGGCAGGGTCCCAGCCGGACTATAGCCAGAAACCAGTGTAAACATCAGAAAAAAAAAGTGGGGGCAACATAAGAGGCAGATCCTACTCTCCTACACCAATGGTATTGTTTTGTTATATGAAAGTATGTTTTTTTTTAACCAAAATAAAACGATCATTTAAATTAAATTAAATACTACCAGTCTGCCTTTTTTCCACTTACCTATTTTTAGGTTTCAATATCAGTTTGACATTGTCTTCTTTCCTAGGTGTCAGATTTGCAGAAAAGATTACATTTCCCGATTTAGCATATTTTCTTTAGTTCTGCTTTTACAACATTCACATGGTTGTTATGCTCTTAAGGAGTTAGACATGCATGGATTGAGGTTTGTGATGGGATTGGTACTGAACCCATAAAAGGGAGGTGATGAGTAGGAGAGACCCAAACTCCATCAGATTAAAGAGCAGTTTTATGGCCTCCCAGAGACGCTTCCTCATGCTCCAAAAGTTTGTAAGTTTGGCCTGGGATTCTTTTTCAAAACCCTTTAAACGAATGGTTGCTTTGGGATTAACTTGCTATTATATCTGCTGTTATTTCCTCGGCAATCTGTTCCAAATTCGGATGCTTGAAATGAAATAGCTACGGACATATGGATACAGAATGTTAGCTGTTGAATTTGTCATAGTATGTTTTCAAAACTAGCTAAATGAGGGATTATCAGGTAGTCCTCATAGTGAAGTGTATTTAAACTTTGGGGAGGGCAGATTGTGTCCTTCTATATCTGTCTGCCTCTGTCTGGCTAGCTGAATCAGTACCAGGGAGGAGTTGGGTTATTTTTTCGGTCATGGCTGTGGTACCTGGTTTCCTTTGTACGTCTCGCCGTCTATTGCTAAACATTTTGTTAGCTTACAGTGGACTTAGAGCCCACCCATTGTTTATCATTGTTGGAGTTATTGTCACTCATTTGCTTGCTTCTTACTTGATGGCTTGTGTGAGCTTTACTTTCCCATTGTGAATTTGTCCCTCCCCTTGAAGCGGAGCATGGCTACATTACTGTGTCCTTACACTGCTCTTTTTTTGGTGATACTTTTTTCTTTTTAGTTGAGAGGTGAATGTTTTCCAGCTCTCTCCTTCATGTTCTTCTCTGCCCCCTCTCTGGGTTGCTCAGCCTTGTTGTGTGCTTCTCTGCCCTCACCATCTCCACATTGCTCTGTCTCACCGTGTTTTTCTATGTTCTCCCCTCGTCTCCGTATTGCTCTATCCCACCTTGTGCTTCTCTGATCCTCCCGTATTGTTTCGGTCTCCAGTGTTCCTTCCCCGTCTCCTTGTTGCTCTGCCTCACAATGTGCTTCTGTGCTTCCCCCATGTTGCTTTGTCTCACATTGTGCTTTTAGTTTTTTCCATCCCCATGCTGCTCCCCCCGCCCTCGTGCCCCATTTTGCTTGCCTGCCCACGTACCTCATTTTGCTTCCGCGTCCCTACCCAGTGTTCTTAGGTCTCGCCTAGGCAGCGCTTGCGCTGTCTCTACGAGACATGCTGTATTCAGTAGATGGGCTTTAAAAGCTCTGCCCATTTTCAAGGACTGCCCCTATTACTCAGAGCTTGTGAGCACTATTTCTTTCTTTAAACTGGAGCACTCAAGACCAGTGCTCGTTTTTTACAGAGCTCTGTTGTAAACAGGAGTGTAAATCTTGCCACATTTGCTGTGCATTCAAAGACCAAGGTCTGTTTTGGCTGCAGTAGCCTCCTCCTCCCCCCTGCTTTTGAAAGGCACAGCCTGGCACCTCCACCTCTGGCTCGACAAGCATTTGCAATGCAATAGGTCTTGCATTTGTGAGAGTTTGAGCTATTGGCACTGTAAATGACAATGCCTTTTAGTTATGCGTTTTGAAAACCTGCAAGCGGTGCGTAAACATGCACTTTGTACTTATAGTTGTGGCTTATGAGAAGCAAGCAAGGCTGGCAGTAACTGCGCCTCTTTTACTGCCAGCCTTGCTTCTCGTAAGCAAGGACTATAAGCACAAAGTGCGTGTTTATTGCACCGCTTGCAAGTTTTCAAAACACATAGATAAAAGGCATTGTCATTTACAATGCCAATAGCTCAAACTCTCCCAAATGGGAGACCTATTCGAAACAGTGAAAGGTCTATTTGAAGTAAACTGGTTTGGTACCAAGCATATTTGTGAGTTCATCATAGACGATCCCTGTCTTCCCCACCAGCAGACATTGACAAAGATGTTGATGAAAGAATGAATAGAGAGTGTAAGAACAGGACAAGTGAGAAACTGAGTTGAAATGATAGTGCTACAGATATACCTACATTTAAAAATTAAATAACAGCTTAATCTGCATCCATGAATGTGTTGCTAAGCAACATGTTTCAGAACGGAATACACTGCCCAATTTGCATATTGGTACTCTGTGTAGTGGTTAACGCTCCAGTGTTTGGAGCACTGGAGCAGAAATGCCTGCACCTCATCCGCAGGCCAGGCGTGGCCTGCGGGGAACGAATAAAGGGGAGGCGCCCGCTCGGGGGGCGGCACTTCTGACGATACAGTGTGTGTTGCGTGCAAGTGTCCTGTGCTGCCCTCGCGCTACCGCGCGCACCCCGAGGCCAAGTGCCCCCCCCCCCCGGCACACAACACTCTGGAGTGATGTGATCATTTTCAATGTGCAAATGAATGAGAGGAGGGTAGTGGAGGGGTGGAAGGGTCTTGTGTTGTATACACAAGCGCGGTATCCATATGTCGCACTCGTGCCTTGAAACGCACCAGGTGTTATTGTTTGAGGTAGACACAAGAGTGAACCGTGTCTCACGCTCGTGTCCACTTTTAGATAATGCGGTGGAGGTTAGTGTCTCGTGGGGCTTGTGAGGGCATATTTTGTATGGGTGGGGGACTGTATATATATATGGCGGGGAACGACAGTTGTGCATTCATGAGTTGGACTTCTGTCAACATGCTGTGCTGTAGTAAAGATTGATCTTCAACAATTACCGGAGCCTTCTTCTTTGGCGTCTTCCCAGTTCTTCAATCTTCACACTGGTGACGATTGGGTCCTGAACTAAGCGTGAGGAAGTACCTCTTCAGCAACGTGATTGGCGCTCTTCGGATTTGTCAATTTCTATTGGCAAAAGTAAAGGCATGGACACTCTTTTCCCACTGGCATTTCTGGCAAAAGGACACGCCTCTTTTGACTGGAGGATCGTGTTTTATTGGCTGCACTTCAAAGGTGATTGCCATTGGTTCCTGTGCTAGTGGTGCATGCAGCCAGGGAGTGTGTACAATTTTACTCTCTTGTGGTTTGATTTGTGCGGAGCTTCGTTTCAAGTTCTGTTTTGCATCTTCAAGTCTCCGTGGAGCTGTACACACAACGTTGCAGGGTCTAAACTGCATCTAGGCAATTGGGAGTTCCTCGTTTCTGAACCAAGACGCTGTCATTTCATTGGAAAATAAGTTGGTGTAAGCTCTTCTGGGTACAAGTGTCACATCCACGTCGCATTGTAGTAGGACGTATTTCTTGGGCATCTGCTCCATATTTAGACTACGGTGACTACTTTTATTTTTTTTTATTGTGCGTGACTTGATAAATAACTGTGGGAGTTGTTTAATTGAGTGTAAGACGGCGGAGACTACTTTATTTGTTTTCTTGGATTCCGTCCTGTAATTTGTGTAATAATTAACTTTGGGTAGAATCTGTTTAACATAATGGCAAGAATTGTGCTGCCCCCTTCTTTTGTTTCAACTCCTGGAGAGCCACAGATAGATTGGGAAACATGGGATGGGGTCATTTTAGCTTATGTAGAAGTTTTGGAAGGGGAAGACTGTGAACCAGAGAGTAAAGTATCGCTATTGAAGCATTGTCTGTTGGGATAGGGCTGAAAGAATTCAGGAATCTTCCCACTTTGGTAAATCCTGGGAATACTGATGCTTAACAATATGTGTCCAAACAGTTATCTTTAAGATACAGTAAGAAAAGAAATGTAGTCATGGAAAGATTCATATCTTATTCTAGAAAACAGCAGCCTGATGAGTCGATTGATAGTTATTATGTGTCCACGCTCAGGTTATTTGCAGTAACTTGTGATTTTGAGCATACTACATATGAACAAGTTTTAAGGGACCAAATTCTCATGAGAACTAATAACAAGAAAGGCCCGGTGCTCTGCGTAACTGGACTGGGGGGGGCGTGTGTGGGACAACTGAGGCTGCGTGAGATTTGGGAGAGTGCTGACTCAGTAGCAGAGCTTTTGTGGCCGCTCAGGAAGGTTTGTTGACCAGAGAGTCTCTCTGTGAGGAGAGCCACCTGCCCCGCCCCCTTAGAGAGGCCCTGTGCGGTGAGAGGCCCCCAGAGGCCCTGGAGGCCATGAAGCTGAAGGGCGGTAGTAACGTGCCAGCTTTCCTGGCGAAGCTTTGGACCCTGGTGGAGGATACGGAGACCGACCCACTCATCTGCTGGAGTCCGAATGGCAACAGTTTCCATGTCTTTGACCAAGGCCACTTTGCCAAAGAGGTGCTTCCGAAGTACTTCAAGCACAACAACATGGCCAGCTTTGTCCGACAGCTCAACATGTATGGTTTTTGGAAGGTGGTCCATAGTGAGCAGGGCGGGCTCTTGAAGCCTGAGCGTGATGACACTGAATTCCAACATCCCTATTTCATACCAGGCCAGGAGCTTCTGCTGGAGAACATTAAGCGGAAAGTCACCAGTGTGTTCACTGTAAAGAGTGACGATGGGAAAGGCCGACCAGATAATGTATCCAAGCTACTGACCGACATGCAGATAATGAAAGGCAAGCAGGAGAGCATGGATTCCAAACTCACCACCATGAAACATGAGAATGAATCTCTCTGGAGGGAGGTGGCCAGTCTAAGGCAGAAGCACACCCAACAGCAGAAAGTGGTCAATAAGCTCATTCAGTTCCTGATTTCTTTGGTGCAATCCAATAGGATATTGGGAGTGAAGAGAAAAATCCCCTTGATGTTGAACGACAGCAGTGCAGCGCATTCCATTCCCAAGTACCCTCGCCAGTATTCCCTGGAGCACGTCCATGGAGCAGCCCCTTACCCAGCCTCTTCTCCACCGTACTCTGGCACCAGCCTGTATTCCCCCGATTCCTCATCATCTAACTCTGGACCCATTATTTCTGACGTCACAGAACTTGCACAGTCAAGCCCTTCTGTGTCTCCATGTCGCAGTGTTGAGGAGAGGATGAGTCCTGTGGTTCACATAAAAGAAGAGCCCCTCAGTCCGAGCCCCCAGATAGAGGAAGTCTGTCACATGGACTCTCCTGTCGTTGAATCTGCACTTTCGCCCTCCACTTTCATAGACTCCATCCTTGAGGAGAACGAGTCCAGCATCACCACGAATAGCTCTGCACAGCCCCAGGAAAAGTGCCTCAGTGTCGCCTACCTTGACAAGAAAGAGCTGAATGACCCCCTCAACACCATGGATTCCAATCTGGACAATCTGCAGACCATGCTGATGACCCATGGCTTCAGTGTGGACACCAGTGCCCTGCTCGATATGTTCAGCCCTTCAATGAGCATGTCTGACATGACCCTTCCTGACCTGGACTCCAGCCTTGCTGGGATACAGGACCTTCTTTCCTCTCAAGAGCAAAAATCCACAGAGACCGACACCAGCGCAGCAGATACTGGAAAGCAGTTGGTGCATTACACAGCTCAGCCCCTGTTTCTGGTGGACTCCAGCGTGCATGTGGGTAGCGGGGACCTAACCATCTTCTTTGAACTTGGAGAAGGGTCCTATTTTGCAGATGGAGAGGAGTATTCAGACGACTCAACTGTAGCTATGTTGTCTGCTGTTGACCAGCCAAAAGCCAAAGACCCTGCAGTCTCGTAAGATGCAGCTGAACCAAGGGCACGGACAGAACGAAAAAAGGATCTTGCCTGCAAAGGGAAATCAGAACATTTATTTATGCTCTGCAACAAACTGAAATCTAAATCGCCATTCGACTCATGCTGCCTGCTTCTTTCTGGACCAGGCCTCCTATTTATGTGTGTTTTTATGAGGTGTTTTGAAATTCGCTTTTTTAATTCTTATTTGCACTTTGTGCCCAGTTCAGCACAGGCCCTAGTGGCCAAGAGAGGATGTCTCAAATGTTTGTAATGTTTTACTGTTTGACAGAGAGTCTTGCTGTTATAGCTTGTTGTTTCACCACAGTTTTGACAGCCTAGAATTGGGAGGTCTGCCTGCACTGATCCTTGAACAGTTGAGCTGATGATGGCCGGTACTTCCTATCACAGAACGCACTGGGAACTCAAGCATTGGCTACACTTGGCAAAGTGGACAAACTTTGGATTGGACTGTGTAGGCTTGAGGGGTAACCACGGTTAATGCTGAGAGAGAGTTACAGAATTCATGTTTTAATGAGGGACTTTGGGAACATAAGAGGAGGAAGGCTGTACCGATGGAATAAGATCTGTTGATTTAAGGTGGTACAGATATGGTAATCCATGGTCCTGGCCGTCACTGTCTTGTTCCTCTCGTCGGCTCCTGGGGGATCTCCCCTGCTTTGAAGAGCTTATCGAGTCGAGAAAAACAACAAGGGAACCCTACTCACTTGGAACCAGGGTACTGAAATGATTATCAAAAACAATGGCTCCTGTGGACTAATGGCAAGAAAATCTCAATAAAATAACGCACTATGGCAATGTAATGGGTTATTGTGATGTCAAAAAGAGGAGTCGAACACACCTTAGATTAGTATTTCATTCATAATTCTTGTTTATATAGTTCTTTGAAGCAAAATTACATTCATGACATTTAACAATCAATTGATTGTAGTGAGTGGTGTCCCAGTGAAAAAAGGAACCTAAACAAATAAACCTAAATAATTTGTGACATATTCGTGACATATATACAAGGTTTCCTATATTTCATGAAAGCGACCATTGAAAGATATATATTATATAAACCACGCTTTTATACAATGATAAGTGCTGGCTTGTAATGATTCGCTTTGAAAAAACTGTCGACGGCGTTTCGACCCTGTGTGCAATGTAGGGTCTCTTCAGGACCTAAGATAGTAGGGACACCTGCGAGAAGAGGAAGGATAATGTCAGTATGTGCTTGTAATGGAGCAGCTGTGCTCGTGGAAAAAGGATGTAGGCAATCAGTATAGTACCTGAAGGAAGGGTGTGCGCAGCCTGGTGTGGAATTTGTGGCACCGTGAGTAAAGTGAAAAGGAAGGATACTCACATGGGACCCGGCCGGGCACTGTTCATGTGAGAAATAGAAGCGTGTTAATATCAGTCTTTTAAGTAGAGTACATATGACTCTACTACATAGGTGCACTATGATAAGAGACTTACCCCATGTGAGGGTAGCTGTCGGCTGGCAAAATTCGGTTAGCACAATAGGAGGATTCCGCAGGTATGGAATAGAAGGGCACGGTGAGTATGCAGATCAAGCACGAGCTATATAGAAAAAATACAGTTATTGTCGGTGTCTATTGGCCAAACAGCGTTAGAGCGCTTAGGAAGTCTATAATTGTACAGGCTTACCCAATAGGGTTTTTAAGTAGAAGTAGCAGGCTTCTTCCATGTGTTATGGCTCTTGATAATTATTTAAGACGGCTATGCGCCTCTTTGTGTCGCCAGTTGATAAGTAATGGGGGTCTGAAACCAAATAAAGTAAGAGTATATTTAGTATTGAGGTCTAATCTTAACCAAGGCGCTCTATGCGTGTATTGGACAGCCAAACTAATGCTGGCCCGCTTACCTTACTCAAGAATCAGTATGTTCGTGCCTGCATCAAGGATATCTGTGGAGCAGAACAGCATCTGTCTGTCTGCCTTGGTTCAATGACACCGAGCCTGTGAAAGGCTTGAGGTATATAGCTTCTCTCTTCCCGCCGATAAATGACAGTGCAGTTTTGACAGACCCGAAAAATGGAGCCGCAGCTGTAGATCTAATCTGCTGCTCTGTGATCTATCATGGAAATGGACAGCAGACCGTCATGCGTCTGTCTTCCAAAAGGGTGTAATCTCCTGGGTGACGCATGGCGAATATAATGGCCTATCCTAATTGGTGTAAAGCAGGGGATTTTATCATGATGGGGTCTTGGGTGTTGACATATCAGAAATGTTCTTGCGCATGAAAAACGACTGACAGGGAACGCGAGTAGACGGTATGCCTGTGATCTCAGTAATTAAGGATGCTGGCTTGTACTTGTGTTTTTAACCGTGTAGTAATTTTATTCGATACATTGTGTATTCAAATAAAGTCAAATTCAATCTCTTGGTGTACTCTTACAGTTACAATCATTGCATTTTTGTCGAACACTTAGTGTTTACATATGCGAGCAATTTTCTTACTGGATACATTATGTATTTAATTCAAAACACAAACAGTTCCTGCTGTGTACCTAGTAAGCATACTATGTCGATCACATTAGTGATTTCATCTGCTATAGGACACATAGATGTG
This sequence comes from Calotriton arnoldi, assembly GCA_963921515.1. NCBI lineage: Eukaryota > Metazoa > Chordata > Amphibia > Caudata > Salamandridae > Calotriton > Calotriton arnoldi. The sequence goes on along the minus strand of CAWUFW010015031.1, from coordinate 21,343 downwards.
GCAGGATGTGGGTATGCATAGTACACTGACAATATGTTGCATTTGTCATATTTAAATTATTTTGCCATACCACCCTTTACATTGTTATGGATTAACTTGTTATGGATTGGTATGGATGTATAGTACAGTGACAATATGTTGTATCTGTCAGATCTAGATTGTTTACCACATCACCCTTTATTTTGGTATAGATAACACAGTTTTAAGGACAATAATAATATGTTCACAAGTAATTTAAAACGATTTTTCACATAGTGACTGACAATTATGGAAGTCTTAATAGGTAATCTGTAAGCATATTTAACAGTAGATACAGGCTGTGATGTTCATTGTTTGGAGTGGTGACACTTCCTCGCCACTCCTCTGTGGAGCTACCCTTCAGCTAACTAGTGTGTTCCTTTTTTCAACCCATTGGTGTCAGTTACTTAGTGTGGTAACAAAACCACGCCACTCCTCTGCGGAGTTTAATCCTTTAGCTATTGAGTTGGTACGTTCTATCCAACGGCATTCTAGTCGTTGGAGAATCTGCGAGAGGTCTCCTCCTCTTTCCGGAATTGAAGCTTTGTCTATGACTTGCCATCTTATGTCATCTGCTGTGTGTTTTTTCGATAAAATGGCTCACCAATGGGGCGTTGGCTACTGAGTGTCTAATGCGGCTCCGGTGTTGCCCAATTCTTGCTTTTATCGGTTGCTGTGTCTGACCAATGTAGGGCAACTGACAGGGACATGTTATGCAATACACAACGTTCCTTGTGTTGCAGTTTGCAAAGAACTCCAATGTGTGTTTAACATTCGCGTGTTCAAATGTTTTTGTGTTGCAAGTAAAAGCACATGATACACAGTTGCCGCACCTGAAATGTCCTTTAACCTCTGGTAGGCCCCATGTAGACAGCACTGATCTGGTAGTCTGCGATGGACTTTCCGTGGATGACCTGACTAAGTGGTCTTTCACGTTCTTGCCACGCTTGAAGGCGAACATGGGCACCTCAATGGATGAGTCAATATTCTTTATAATGTGCCAGTTTTTGTTATTAATTTGCGTACTTGATTGGTATGAATACCAAATGTAGTCACGCAAATTAGCCTCTCAACTGGGGTTTTTTCTTTAGCGACTAGCAGTTCTTCCCTGGGACAGAACCAGGCACGTTTGAGGGATTTCCTAACCAACCTATTGGGGTAGCCTCTAGACACTAATTTGGTTTTAAGGGTTTCTGCCTCTTTCATGTAATCCTCCTTTTTCGTGTAATGAATTTCTTTCTGTTGGTTTCCTGGGGTGTTTGTATGGAAACCAACAGAAAGAAATTCATTACTTTCCTATAAGAGCTACCACCCACGGGCACTGAGAGATGGTCTACTGTTCGGGCAATTTCTGCGCTTGCGCAGAAATTGCACGAAAAAGGAGGATTACATGAAAGAGGCAGAAACCCTTAAAACCAAATTAGTGTCTAGAGGCTACCCCAATAGGTTGGTTAGGAAATCCCTCAAACGTGCGCAAATTAATAACAAAAAACTGGCACATTATAAAGAATATTGACTCATCCATTGAGTCAGGTCATCCACGGAAAGTCCATCGCAGACTACCAGATCAGTGCTGTCTACATGGGGCCTACCAGAGGTTAAAGGACATTTCAGGTGCGGCAACTGTGTATCATGTGCTTTTACTTGCAACACAAAAACATTTGAACACGCGAATGTTAAACACACATTGGAGTTCTTTGCAAACTGCAACACAAGGAACGTTGTGTATTGCATAACATGTCCCTGTCAGTTGCCCTACATTGGTCAGACACAGCAACCGATAAAAGCAAGAATTGGGCAACACCGGAGCCGCATTAGACACTCAGTAGCCAACGCCCCATTGGTGAGCCATTTTATCGAAAAAACCACACAGCAGATGACATAAGATGGCAAGTCATAGACAAAGCTTCAATTCCGGAAAGAGGAGGAGACCTCTCGCAGATTCTCCAACGACTAGAATGCCGTTGGATAGAACGTACCAACTCAATAGCTAAAGGATTAAACTCCGTAGAGGAGTGGCGTGGTTTTGTTACCACACTAAGTAACTGACACCAATGGGTTGAAAAAGGAACGCACTAGTTAGCTGAAGGGTAGCTCCACAGAGGAGTGGCGAGGAAGTGTCACCACTCCAAACAATGAACATCACAGCCTGTATCTACTGTTAAATATGCTTACAGATTACCTATTAAGACTTCCATAATTGTCAGTCACTATGTGAAAAATCGTTTTAAATTACCTGTGAACATATTATTATTGTCCTTAAAACTGTGTTATCTATACCAAAATAAAGGGTGATGTGGTAAACAATCTAGATCTGACAGATGCAACATATTGTCACTGTACTATACATCCATACCAATCCATAACAAGTTAATCCATAACAATGTAAAGGTGGTATGGCAAAATAATTTAAATATGACAAATGCAACATATTGTCAGTGTACTATGCATACCCACATCCTGCCACATCTATGTGTCCTATAGCAGATGAAATCACTAATGTGATCGACATAGTATGCTTACTAGGTACACAGCAGGAACTGTTTGTGTTTTGAATTAAATACATAATGTATCCAGTAAGAAAATTGCTCGCATATGTAAACACTAAGTGTTCGACAAAAATGCAATGATTGTAACTGTAAGAGTACACCAAGAGATTGAATTTGACTTTATTTGAATACACAATGTATCGAATAAAATTACTACACGGTTAAAAACACAAGTACAAGCCAGCATCCTTAATTACTGAGATCACAGGCATACCGTCTACTCGCGTTCCCTGTCAGTCGTTTTTCATGCGCAAGAACATTTCTGATATGTCAACACCCAAGACCCCATCATGATAAAAATCCCCTGCTTTACACCAATTAGGATAGGCCATTATATTCGCCATGCGTCACCCAGGAGATTACACCCTTTTGGAAGACAGACTCATGACGGTCTGCTGTCCATTTCCATGATAGATCACAGAGCAGCAGATTAGATCTACAGCTGCGGCTCCATTTTTCGGGTCTGTCAAAACTGCACTGTCATTTTTCGGCGGGAAGAGAGAAGCTATATACCTCAAGCCTTTCACAGGCTCGGTGTCATTGAACCAAGGCAGACAGACAGATGCTGTTCTGCTCCACAGATATCCTTGATGCAGGCACGAACATACTGATTCTTGAGTAAGGTAGCGTTCCAGCATTAGTTTGGCTGTCCAATCCACGCATAGAGCGCCTTGGTTAAGATTAGACCTCAATACTAAATATACTCTTACTTTATTTGGTTTCAGACCCCCATTACTTATCAACTGGCGACACAAAGAGGCGCATAGCCGTCTTAAATAATTATCAAGAGCCATAACACATGGAAGAAGCCTGCTACTTCTACTTAAAAACCCTATTGGGTAAGCCTGTACAATTATAGACTTCCTAAGCGCTCTAACGCTGTTTGGCCAATAGACACCGACAATAACTGTATTTTTTCTATATAGCTCGTGCTTGATCTGCATACTCACCGTGCCCTTCTATTCCATACCTGCGGAATCCTATTGTGCTAACCGAATTTTGCCAGCCGACAGCTACCCTCACATGGGGTAAGTCTCTTATCATAGTGCACCTATGTAGTAGAGACATATGTACTCTACTTAAAAGACTGATATTAACACGCTTCTATTTCTCACATGAACAGTGCCCGGCCGGGTCCCATGTGAGTATCCTTCCTTTTCACTTTACTCACGGTGCCACAAATTCCACACCAGGCTGCGCAAACCCTTCCTTCAGGTACAATACTGATTGCCTACATCCTTTTTCCACGAGCACAGCTGCTCCATTACAAGCACATACTGACATTATCCTTCCTCTTCTCGCAGGTGTACCTACTATCTTAGGTCCTGAAGAGACCCTACATTGCACACAGGGTCGAAACACCGTCGACAGTTTTTTCAAAGCGAATCATTACAAGCCAGCACTTATCATTGTATAAAAGCGTGGTTTATATAATATATATCTTTCAATGGTCGCTTTCATGAAATATAGGAAACCTTGTATATATGTCACGAATATGTCACAAATTATTTAGGTTTATTTGTTTAGGTTCCTTTTTCACTGGGACACCACTCACTACAATCAATTGATTGTTAAATGTCATGAATGTAATTTTGCTTCAAAGAACTATATAAACAAGAATTATGAATGAAATACTAATCTAAGGTGTGTTCGACTCCTCTTTTGACATCACAATAACCCATTACATTGCCATAGTGCGTTATTTTATTGAGATTTTCTTGCCATTAGTCCACAGGAGCCATTGTTTTTGATAATCATTGAAGAGCTTATCTGCAGTAAAACTCTTACCCTCACGGTTATTCCTCTTTAAATGCAATGAGACACTAAACCAATGAAGTCTTTGGTTGTTATTTTGCTTTGTGTGTTTCCTGTTCCTGCTTAGCAGTAACAATTTGTACATTTACACTAAAATGGTTAATAGTGACAACTGTATTTTGATATTTTACATATAAGATGCTCATCCACTTCTCAAGATCTGTATCAATTCCAAAAATAAAAAATAAATAAATAAAAAAATAAAATAAAAAGAATAACAAGAAAATCCAGTAGAAATTGTGGGCCACAGCAGATATGTCGTTAAACACTGCCATCGAGGTAGCCAAGGTATTGAACATTCAGAAAAATTTGTACATGAGATAAGAGGGAGTGAGAAAAGTGCAGTGCACATTGTTGCGAAAGAGGAGATAAACTCAAGAAATCCATTATTCAGAAAAATAAGGTAACACAAAACCTACTTGGCAGAATAAGTGGCAAAGACATGAGGGAAAGAAAAGTTTTGCTTCATGTTTTAGATGTGGTAATATTTTTAATTTGGGGAATTCTAAAATGTGTCCTGCTTTGGACAAAAATTGTTCTAGATGCAACAAAAAAGGACATTTTGCAAACGAAGTGCAGATCAGCTCACTGGAGGGTGAATGTGATACAAAACCAGGATGAATGGGAGTCTGTTTTGAAATACAGTGATAAGGATGTAAACACAGTTTTGAATATTAATGATGGAAAGGGTGTAACAAAATTTCCCTTGTGCACTGATAGCATTGATGGTGTGAGTACAAGTGTGTTGGTGGATTCATGCACTTGATATACCATAATTGCACATGATATTGTCGAAACGAAATGGAATTTTCTTACCTCCTGATGTTTCTCTCTAGATGTTCTTGTAGAGCAGTAGCTTTCCAAAATGACATTAGTATTTGGGAAAGACGTAGAAGGACATGACTGCAATTTAAAGAATGTTTTGGCTGCTTTAACATCCAAGGGTTTGACTTTACGCTCATATAAATGTAAATTTATAAAACACGAAGTTAAATACTTAGGACATTGTATCATTGAAACTGGTATTAAACCAAAAAAAAGTCATGTAGAAAATATCAGCAAGGCACCAGTGCCTACATGTAAAGAACAATTGGTGGCTTTTCTTGGACTAACGGAGTTCTATGCTAAATTTATTCCAAATTATGCTGCTATGGTGGATCCTTTTAGGTGCTTACTAAAGAAAAATGCTAAATTTGAATGGACTGGGGTTATTTCTGCCGCTTTTGACACCTTGAAAAATCTTATTGTGACTGCACCATGCTTAAAACCTTTTATAATTGGGAAACATTGCAGTGTAATGGTTGATGCTAGCAACTGTGGCATGGGTGGTGTTTTAATGCAAGGGGAACATGGACAAGAATGGATTGTAGCTTATGTAGGAGAGTAGGATCTGCTTCACATGGGTACCCCCACTTTTTGCTGATGCTTCACTGTTTTTCGACATTAGTCTGGCTGGGGCCCTGCTAATCAGAACCCCAGCCTAGCTGCTTCCTCTCTAAAATGGTTTCCATGTGCCTTAGGCACATCACTGATTGGGATCTGGAGTGCCCTTATAAGTCCCTAGTATATGGTATACTATGTACCAAGGGCATAGGTACCTCAGAGGCCTGCCAGGGGCTGCAGCATGTATTATGCCACCCCTGGAAGGCCATCCAAACTGACACCACAGGTCTGCTACTGCAGCCTGGGTAAGGTGGTGCATGCACCCCTTACTGTGATATAGGTTACCTATATCACTAAATACAAACACACATATAAACCTATAAGTCACTCCTAAGGCAGGCCTTATCAATCCTAAAGGCAGAGTGCATGGTTCCTATGTGAGAGGGTGCCCCTGCATGAGCAGGGCCCCTCTGCAGCGTTCGGAGACCCTCTCTGATGCTGTTTGTAGTGCAGCCTGACCATATACTCTTAAGCGCATTATAACCTCGCGGTAAAATGCTAACTTTGGAATGGCTGCACCTAAACATGTCGTGTTTGGTGTCAAACATCTTGGAATACTACCCCCCGCCAATCCTGGTGGCGGGGGTAGCATTCCACCCTTCTAGAGGGAAAGACATGTTAACTCTGACTAGTCCGGTAACTTCTTTCCAGAGCCCTGGCATCACAAAATGGATGCTGCTGCCACAGACACGAGTCTGGCCTCCTGCTGCTGGACGAAACTCCGGCAGGGGAGGCCTGGACAATAGGTTTCCTGTCCCAGGGAGGTGTGACCACCTCCCCAGACAGGATAATGTGTATTGGGGCTGGGCGGGAGCACTTTCGGGTGCTTTGAAGTCCTGCACTGGGGGCACATTTGGTGTCCCTGTGCATACCCCAGTTCAAACCGGATCAGGGGCTTGCAGCCCCTGCTTTGGCGCGAACTGGACAAAGGGAAAGGGGTGTAGCCACCCCTCTGCCCTCACCCACCCATAGGTGGGGCCACAGAGTAGTCCAACCCCTATCTTTAGTATAAAGGTAGGAACCCCGTCCTTAGGACTTTAGATTATACCTGGACGAAACTCTGAAACTGAATCCTGGACCTTCGACACTCTACTCACGATTAGAGGACAGAAGAATCTCCCTTGGGGTCAAGGAGTGACTCCCCTGCTTGGCAGGCACCAAAGAAGCATCTGTCCGGTTCGCATTTCTGAAGCTGCCGTCGGACGCCGAAGTCATCGCATCACCAGAGGTGGATTCTCAGACTTCCTCGAGGCTACCCTGAGTTCCCAGCAAAGCTGAGGCCCGTGGCTATCGTGGGTGACTTGAGACCATGACCCCTGGACACCGAGCACATTTGCAAGTGCATCCTCTTCTGGGTGTCCCAAGAAGTCGTGCTTTGGGCTTCGAGTAGCACTAGCCTCCAGCACCACCTGCACCGAAGATCACTGGCCCCCACTCCACGAGTGTCCTGTAAGCCAGCTCCACGTGCGGCGTCACGAGGCTCCTTCGCGGTCGCTAGCCCGTTGGCTAGTAGCCCTTAACGAAGGCCAATCCTTTTCTTACTTGGCATCCTGGTTGCTCCAGACCTGCCCTCACTTACCTTCGCTGGGTGAGTTCCACAGACCTTGCTGGTCTGCACCATCGACGATCTACATCTTCACCGAGACTTGCCGTTGCCAAGACTTGTTGGGTCCAATCCGGTCGCCGACACCTCAGCACTCGACAGACATCGTGTACCAGCCCGAATCCTGCTCCTGGTCACCGACAATGCCTCCTGGACCTCGTGGCTGAGGAGTCAAGATGACTGTCAACGCACCTGAAGCACTCGACATCGGTGGGCATCTGTCCATCGCCTTCCTGGTCACTGGCTAGTGACCCAGACTCTGTCCCCTCTGCTTTCAGGTTCTTCAGAACTCCGATCCACTCTTGGATCCACCCGGACACTTTTCTCTTGGCCGCCAGCAGCACTTTGCAGCAAATCGCCATTCGAATCGACGACGAAACCCGACCCCGAAAGGCACCTATGCACCCGGCTTCCCTGGGTGAGGTAACACGAGTACTCCGGTGCTCCCGTGGGTAGAGACTCTTCAAAGTCCTAGATCTCAAAGGGTTTTGTCCTAGTCCTCCTTTAAGTGTCCCTTTTCTCTAATTTCCCGATCCCGACTTTCTCCATAGAAGTTAACGGCGTATCGCGGTTGTGTATTTACACTGCACGCGTCTCCCGTGGGTCCCCTGTGTCACTACCTTGGGTGGTTCCTTGTGGTCCAAGCACTTCTAGAGGCTCTAGGCCTAGTGTCTAGTTCAGTCGTGGTTCGCATACCACTTTATTGGTATATGGTTTGGTACGCCCCTAGGGCCCAAACGTGTATTTGTGCTATTACTGTGTTTAAATATCTTCTAACTTATGTACTTCGAACTCTAGCCTCATAAAGAGACTAGAGGGGTGTGTTTAGCAATAAATACATATATTTTGAATATATACCTGGTGTGGTGCTCTTTCATTTGATCACTCAAGAGATTATAGACTGGTAAAACAAGCTGCTTTACATTCCTTCAAGACTTAGCCTGAAGGCTGCTCTCCATAGCTACCACTAGGATAGCTTTCAATAAGGTTGTCTTTAACCTATCTCCAATAAGGGGTTGTTTGGACTGGTGCAAGGTGCCCACTACAATTAGTGGACAGCATATGCCAGGCCAACTTCTCACATTGGTGTGCAGCGTGTGGGATTCCAGCTTGCTATTGTTTTACCAGATAATCTCAATTGAATTGATCAACTGAAAACCACTAAAGGTACCTAAGGTACATATAATTTAAGCTTAGAATACAGTAAGTTCTACTGAACTTAGAGTTGTGTGTTAAGGGATAGCACAACCCTTTCTACAACTCAAGAGAGTTTAGTAGGCCACACTAGAGTAGGTAGTGCATACACCACACCACACTAGTAATGTCTTTAAGGGCAGGATCCAGAGAATCCTTGCAGGAAGCCATTGAGCTTCCACCCTCCAAGTATGATACACTCCCATTCTTGGAATTGAGAGCTTTATGTAACTTGAGGAAATTAAGGACAGGCCAAAGCCCCACCACCCAACACCTCAAGGAGTTGTTGGTGGCTTATGACCTTAGTAAGCCCTTGGGGACTGAAGGGGTAGGAGCTGAGGGTGGGGCAGAGGAAGAGGAGGAGGCCAGGGGTACCAATACCCCCAGCCCCCCTCTGAGACTGGCCAGGAGGGTGACAATGACCCTGACCTGGATAACCCAATCCCTCCTGTGGAAGATGATGAGGATGATCAGAATGATGCCCTCTTTGTCCCCCAGGAAGGATTAAGAGTGTGCCCAGGAAGTCTAGATCTCCTTCTCAGGAGTCTAACCACTCTGGCACCTCCATAGGGAGCTCTATCTCCTCTCACAGGAGGGAATCCTCTCATGAGAGAAGAGACAGACTGGTCCAGTATGAGGAAACTCAGCTGGAGATCAGAAAAAAGCAATTGGCTTTAGATAGGGAATCCCTAGATCTCCTTAGAGAGAGAAGAAAGTTGGGACTAGAGTCTCATGGTGGCAGCCATGTCCCTAGAGACAGGGAAAGGTCCTATGACCATAGGAACCTGAGCAAGATGGTCCCTCCCTACCAGAGTGGGGATGATATCCACAAATGGATAACTGCATTGGAGAGGGCCTGTAAAGTACAGAAGGTCCCTCAGGAGCAGTGGGCAGCAATCTTGTGGCTCTCCTTTGCTGACAAAGGTAGAGATAAGCTCCTCACTGTTAGAGAGGAGGATGCTGATAATTACAAGGTCTTGAAGAGTGCTCTTATTGATGGGTTTGGCCTAACCACTGAACAGTACAGGTTGAAGTTCAGAGACACCCAAAAGCACAGACTCAAGACTGGGTAGACTATGTGGATTGTTCTGCCAAGGCTCTGGAAGGCTGGTTGATGGGCAGTAAGGTGTGTGACTTCTCAGGATTGTACAATCTGATAATGAGGGAGCAGATTCTTAATAACTGTCAAAATCAGCTGTTGCATCAATACCTGGTAGACTCTGATCTGACCTCTCCCCAAGAATTGGGAAAGAAGGCAGACAAATGGGTCAGGACCAGGGTGAAGCAGAAGGTACAGAACCAAGGTGGGGAAACCAAGAAGCAAGATGCTAAGAACTCTGACAAGGGTGGGGAGAAGGGTAAAGATCAAAAGTCTTCATCAGGCCCCCAAAAATCTTCTTCTGGTGGGGATTCACAATCTACCAAAGGGAAAGGCCAAAGAAAACCATGGTGCAAGGTCTGTAAGCAAAAGACCCACTGGACCAGTGATTGCACCAAGTCCAAAGACTCCAGTCCAGCACCCACCAATGCCCCTAAGGCACCTGTTCCCCCTAGTACAGTTGGTGGGAGTGCTCCAGCCAAGGGTTTAGTAGGGTTCACCCTGGGAACTGAGTTGGGCTCTGACCTAGTCAGAGAACTGACTCAGGCTGTGTTAGTCTGTGATGGAGGCATGGATGTGACCTCCACTGTGAGTCCCAGTAATCTGGGCAAGTACAGACAACAGCCTTTAATCAATGGACGAGAGGCTTTGGCATTTAGGGACACAGGGGCAAGTGTCACAATGGTGACACAAGACCTTGTGCTTCCTGGGCAAGTTATGCTTGGTGAGATGTACCAAGTGACCAATGCTAGCAATGTCAGAACAGACCATACTCTGGCAGTTGTTAACTTCTCCTGGGGAGGGGTAACTGGCCTTAAGAAGGTTGTGGTAAGTGCAAACCTACCAGTCGAATGCTTGCTTGGCAATGACTTAGAGACTTCTGCTTGGGCAGAAGTGGAGCTCAGGACCCATGCAGAAATGCTGGGGATCCCTGCAGATGTGTTTGCTGTGACCAGGTCACAAGCCAAAATGTCTAAAACTGAACAGGCCTTGGATTCTGGAAGAATGGACCAAGTGCCTTCCAAGAGGAGGAGTAGTAGGGTTAAGGCAGTGCCTTCCCCTTGGCTCAGGAGGAAGATCAGTCCCTTGAGGGGGATGATCTCAGCCCTGAAGAAGGAACTGTCCCAGAGGAACTGGAACCTGACCAGGTTGAGTTCTTGGGGACAGGGGGACCTTCTAGGGCAGATCTGAGCCAGGAGCAGCAGAGCTGCCCCTCCCTTGAACCCCTCAGACAGCAAGCTGCTGCTGAGGCTGCTGGGAAAGCTAGTGGTCCCCATACAGTGTATTGGGATGATGGACTCCTGTACTCAGAGAGTAGAGACCCCAAGCCTGGTGCTACCAGGAGGTTGGTTATACCTCTGAAGTTCAGGGGCTTCCTATTGACCCTAGCCCATGATATTCCCTTAGCAGGTCACCTGGGCCAGAACAAGACTTGGGACAGAATTGTCCCTCACTTTCACTGGCCCCACATGTCTGAAGACAGTAAGGAGTTTTGTCGCTCCCGTGTAACCTGCCAAGCAAGTGGCAAGGCAGGTGGCACTACAAAGGCCACTACCTGTGGTACCACTACCTGTGGTGGGGGTGCCCTTTGAGAGGGTAGGGATTGACATTGTTGGTCCCATGGATCCCCAAACAGCATCTGGGCACAGATTTATTCTGGTGGTAGTGGATCATGCCACCAGGTATCCATAGGCAATACCCCTTAGGACCACTACAGCACCTGTGGTGGCAAGGGCCCTCCTGGGAATTTTCTCAAGAATGGGCTTTACTAAGGAGGTAGTATCAGACAGGGGTGCTAACTTCATGTCTGGGTACTTAAAGGCAATGTGGAAGGAGTGTGGAGTGACTTATAAGTTCACCACACCCTATCACCCACAATGCAATGGTTTAGTTGAGAGATTCAACAAAACCTTAAAGGGCATGATTAAAGGGCTCCCAGAAAAGCTTAGGCGTAGATGGGACATACTCTTGCCCTGCCTTTTATTCGCATATAGGGAGGTGCCTCAGAAGGGGGTTGGTTACAGCCCTTTTGAACTTCTGTTTGGCCACCCTGTGAGGGGTCCACTGTGCTTGGTGAAGGAAGGATGGGAGTTACCTCTCAAGCCCCCAAAGCAAGATATAGTGGACTATGTACTTGGTCTCCGCTCCAGGATGGCTGAGTACATGAAAAAGGCAACCAAAAACCTTGAGGCTAGCCAGGAACTTCAGAAGGCCTGGCATGACCAAAAGGCTGTTCTGACTGTTTACCAGCCAGGACAGAAGGTGTGGGTGTTGGAGCCAGTGGCCCCAGCAGCTCTCCAAGACAAATGGAGTGGACCCCACACTATTGTTGAGCAGAAGGGTGAGGTCACTTACTTAGTGGACCTGGGAACACCCAGGAGTCCCCACAGGGTTCTCCATGTCAACAGACTAAAACCATATGTGGACAGGGCAGACATGGGCTTGCTCATGGCTACTGATGAAGGGCAGGAGGAAGAGAGTGACCCACTCCCTGACCTGCTCTCACAGAACCCTGACGATGGGTCAGTTGATGGTGTAGCCTTGGCAGGCAGCCTCACTACCCAGCAACAAACTGATTGCAGGCAAGTTCTCAATCAGTTTAGACATATGTTTTCACTGACACCCAGTCAGACCACCTGGTGCACTCATGAAGTGGACACTGGGGACAGTCTGCCTATTAAAAACAAGATTTATAGGCAACCTGACCATGTCAGGGACTGTATCAGGACTGAAGTCCAGAAAATGTTGGATTTGGGAGTTATTGAACCCTCAGTTAGCCCTTGGGCTAGTCCAGTGGTCCTTGTACCAAAACCTCACACCAGTGGTGGAAAAAGAGAGATGAGGTTTTGTGTGGACTACAGGGGTCTCAATGCAGTCACTAGGACTGATGCCCATCCAATACCAAGGGCAGATGAGCTCATAGATACTTTGGCCTCAGCCAAATATCTCAGCACATTTGACTTGACAGCTGGCTACTGGCAGATCAGACTAGCTGATGATGCAAAGCCAAAAACAGCATTCTCAACCCCTAGTGGGCATTATCAATTTTTGGTGATGCCCTTTGGTCTGAAGAATGCACCTGCCACTTTCCAGAGGTTGGTGAATACAGTTCTCACAGGTCTGGAAGCCTATAGTGCAGCTTATCTAGATGATATTGCTGTCTTTAGCTCCACCTGGGAGGATCACCTGGTCCACCTCAGGAATGTTTTACAGGCCCTGCAAAAAGCAGGCCTGACTATCAAGGCCACTAAGTGCCAGATAGGGCAGAGTCAGGTTGTGTACCTGGGCCACCTTGTGGGTGGAGGCCAGGTTCAACCTTTGCAGAGCAAGATCCAGACCATCATGGACTGGACTGCTCCCATTACCCAGACTCAGGTGAGAGCCTTCTTAGGCCTGACTGGGTACTATAGGAGATTTGTCAAGGGGTATGGATCAATAGTGACACCCCTGAATGACTTAACTTCTAAGAAAATGCCCAAAAAGGTTCAGTGGACAGTTAGCTGTCAAAAGGCATTTGATGACCTGAAGCAGGCCATGTGCACTGCTCCCATTCTGCAGAGTCCTGATTACTCCAAGAAGTTCATTGTTCAAACTGATGCATCTGAATTGGGGGTAGGGGCTGTACTGTCACAATTGAATGAAGAAGGTCAGGATCAGCCAGTAGCTTTTATTAGCAGAAGGCTGACCCCTAGAGAGAAACGTTGGTCAGCCATAGAGAGGGAGGCCTTTGCTGTGGTCTGGGCTCTGAAGAAGTTGAGGCCATACTTGTTTGGTACACACTTCCTGGTTCAGACAGACCATAAGCCCCTCTTATGGCTAAAACAAATGAAGGGTGAAAACCCCAAACTGCTTAGGTGGTCCATTTCCCTACAGGGGATGGACTTTACAGTGGAACATAGACCTGGGAGTAACCATGCGAATGCAGATGGACTCTCTAGGTATTTCCACTTAGAACATGAAGACTTAACTGGGCAAGGTTAGTTTAATGTCCCTACGTTTGGGGGGGTTGTGTAGGAGAGTAGGATCTGCTTCACATGGGTACCCCCACTTTTTGCTGATGCTTCACTGTTTTTCGACATTAGTCTGGCTGGGGCCCTGCTAATCAGAACCCCAGCCTAGCTGCTTCCTCTCTAAAATGGTTTCCATGTGCCTTAGGCACATCACTGATTGGGATCTGGAGTGCCCTTATAAGTCCCTAGTATATGGTATACTATGTACCAAGGGCATAGGTACCTCAGAGGCCTGCCAGGGGCTGCAGCATGTATTATGCCACCCCTGGAAGGCCATCCAAACTGACACCACAGGTCTGCTACTGCAGCCTGGGTAAGGTGGTGCATGCACCCCTTACTGTGATATAGGTTACCTATATCACTAAATACATACACACATATAAACCTATAAGTCACTCCTAAGGCAGGCCTTATCAATCCTAAAGGCAGAGTGCATGGTTCCTATGTGAGAGGGTGCCCCTGCATGAGCAGGGCCCCTCTGCAGCGTTCGGAGACCCTCTCTGATGCTGTTTGTAGTGCAGCCTGACCATATACTCTTAAGCGCATTATAACCTCGCGGTAAAATGCTAACTTTGGAATGGCTGCACCTAAACATGTCGTGTTTGGTGTCAAACATCTTGGAATACTACCCCCCCGCCAATCCTGGCGGCGGGGGTAGCATTCCACCCTTCTAGAGGGAAAGACATGTTAACTCTGACTTGTCCGGTAACTTCTTTCCAGAGCCCTGGCATCACAAAATGGATGCTGCTGCCACAGACACGAGTCTGGCCTCCTGCTGCTGGACGAAACTCCGGCAGGGGAGGCCTGGACAATAGGTTTCCTGTCCCAGGGAGGTGTGACCACCTCCCCAGACAGGATAATGTGTATTGGGGCTGGGCGGGAGCACTTTCGGGTGCTTTGAAGTCCTGCACTGGGGGCACATTTGGTGTCCCTGTGCATACCCCAGTTCAAACCGGATCAGGGGCTTGCAGCCCCTGCTTTGGCGCGAACTGGACAAAGGGAAAGGGGTGTAGCCACCCCTCTGCCCTCACCCACCCATAGGTGGGGCCACAGAGTAGTCCAACCCCTATCTTTAGTATAAAGGTAGGAACCCAGTCCTTAGGACTTTAGATTATACCTGGACGAAACTCTGAAACTGAATCCTGGACCTTCGACGCTCTACTCACGATTAGAGGACAGAAGAATCTCCCTTGGGGTCAAGGAGTGACTCCCCTGCTTGGCAGGCACCAAAGAAGCATCTGTCCGGTTCGCATTTCTGAAGCTCCCGTCGGACGCCGAAGTCATCGCATCACCAGAGGTGGATTCTCAGACTTCCCCGAGGCTACCCTGAGTCCCCAGCAAAGCTGAGGCCCGTGGCTATCGTGGGTGACTTGAGACCGTGACCCCTGGACACCGAGCACATTTGCAAGTGCATCCTCTTCTGGGTCTCCCAAGAAGTCGTGCTTTAGGCTCTGAGTAGCCCTAGCCTCCAGCACCACCTGCACCGAAGATCACTGGCCCCCACTCCACGAGTGTCCTGTAAGCCAGCTCCACGTGCGGCGTCACGAGGCTCCTTCGCGGTCGCTAGCCCATTGGCTAGTAGCCCTTAACGAAGGCCAATCCTTTTCTTACTTGGCATCCTGGTTGCTCCAGGCCTGCCCTCACTTACCCTCGCTGGGTGAGTTCCACAGACCTTGCTGGTCTGCACCATCGACGATCTACATCTTCACCGAGACTTGCCGTTGCCAAGGCTTGTTGGGTCCAATCTGGTCGCCGACACCTCAGCACTCGACAAACATCGTGTACCAGCCCGAATCCTGCTCCTGGTCGCCGACAACGCCTCCTGGACCTCGTGGCTGAAGAGTCAAGACGACCGTCAACGCACCTGAAGCACTCGACATCGGTGGGCATCTGTCCATCGCCTTCCTGGTCACTGGCTAGTGACCCAGACTCTGTCCCCTCTGCTTTCAGGTTCTTCAGAACTCCGATCCACTCTTGGATCCACCCGGACACTTTTCTCTTGGCCGCCAGCAGCACTTTGCAGCAGATTGCCATTCGAATCGACGACGAAACCCGACCCCGAAAGGCACCTATGCACCCGGCTTCCCTGGGTGAGGTAACACGAGTACTCCGGTGCTCCCGTGGGTAGAGACTCTTCAAAGTCCTAGATCTCAAGGGGTTTTGTCCTAGTCCTCCTTTAAGTGTCCCTCTTCTCTAATTTCCCGATCCCGACTTTCTCCATAGAAGTTAACGGCGTATCGCGGTTGTGTATTTACACTGCACGCGTCTCCCGTGGGTCCCCTGTGTCACTACCTTGGGTGGTTCCTTGTGGTCCAAGCACTTCTAGAGGCTCTAGGCCTAGTGTCTAGTTCAGTCGTGGTTCGCATACCACTTTATTGGTATATGGTTTGGTACGCCCCTAGGGCCCAAACGTGTATTTGTGCTATTACTGTGTTTAAATATCTTCTAACTTATGTACTTCGAACTCTAGCCTCATAAAGAGACTAGAGGGGTGTGTTTAGCAATAAATACATATATTTTGAATATATACCTGGTGTGGTGCTCTTTCATTTGATCACTCAAGAGATTATAGACTGGTAAAACAAGCTGCTTTACATTCCTTCAAGACTTAGCCTGAAGGCTGCTCTCCATAGCTACCACTAGGATAGCTTTCAATAAGGTTGTCTTTAACCTATCTCCAATAAGGGGTTGTTTGGACTGGTGCAAGGTGCCCACTACAATTAGTGGACGAAAAACCATAGGTTTCAGACACGTTATAGTTAGAAATTAGCATTTAAAAACCTTTGAAATTCACTGAAAAACCATAGGTTTTAGGACAGTTATAGTTAGTTGGACATTGCACTCGCACAAAACCATAGAAATTCCCCCGCTATAGTTAGTTCAGCTAACTATAACCTCGCGCCCAGCAATGCACTGCTGATGACGTCACATATTACATCACTCATGACATGGTCAGTGACATCACTGATGACATCACTGATGACATCTCAAATGACATCACTGATGACATCATCCATGTGATAATTTCATGCATCTTCTCACACCCTAATATAACTTTTGATACACCCACTCTAAATTACAGACTGCCATTCTCAAAACCATAGACACTCCAACACCAAAAACTACATACCCACTCACTGATTCTTAGGTCTACACACACATCCACTCACTCACCCGTACAGTCACTCATACTTACAGTCACTCAGTACAGGACTATCACATGCACTCATACACCTATATAAACACTCACACACCGCCACTCATCCATAGAGGTACTCACACACCTAGTCAGTCATGCAAAAATTAATCACACACCCATTTACTCACCTATACAGTTATACACACACCAGCTCACTTACTCATACAAATACTAGCACATTCTTACGCTCTTATACAATCACTGATACAAGCACACACGCATCCATACAGCCACTCTCACAATCACACACTCTCACTTATAGCCATTTATATACTCCAACACACATATATACTGCCTTTCACATATGTAGTTACTCGCACATGTACCACTGAGATATACATTCACTCACTAACACACCCATACACACACTCACCCACCCATACAGTCCATCACAGATGCACTCTTCAAATCATGCACCCAGTGAATCACCCACTCACAATCATCTATGCACAGAGTCACACACACCCCACCCACACAAACACTCAGGCACCCATACAGATACTCAGAGAACCAATCAATAACCCATATAGACACTCATGTAGCTATTCAGCAAATCCATGCATCCACTTACACACCAACAGACAGACGGATACAGACATTCACACAGTTTAGTCACTAACCCATGCATTCAGTAAGATACGTTTAATCACTCACTTGTAGAGTCAGTCACTCACGTACTAAATCATCCATTCAGACACTTATACACCCACTCATTCTTCAATACGCCTTTCCCTATATATATTAAACATATTTAAACTTTACAGAAACACACAGTCACTGGATGATGTCATCAGTGATGTCATCAGTGATGTCATTTGAGATGTCATCAGTGATGTCATCAGTGATGTCACTGACCATGTCATGAGTGATGTAATATGTGACGTCATCAGCAGTGCATTATGGGGCGCGAAGTTATAGTTAGCTGAACTAACTATAACGGGGAATTTCTATGGTTTTGTACGCAGTGAAATGTCCAACTAACTATAACTGTCCCTAAAAACCTATGGTTTTTTCAGTGAATATATATATATATGACAGCAGCTATCCATCATATACTTGACTGAAGACCATAGGGATTTACAGCTGTCTATCGTTGTACGCTTTAGGCAAATTAGCATTTGACATGAACGGCTTCGAAATTCACCGACAAACTCATAGGTTTCAGACACGTTAATAGTCCTAGAAATTAGCATTTATATATATACCTTTGATATATTCACTGAAAAACCATAGGTTTTAGGGACAGTTATAGTTAGTTGGACATTGCACTCGTGACAAAACCCGTGAAATTCCCCTGTTATAGTTAGTTCAGCTAACTATAACTCGCGCCCCGCAATGCACTGCTGATGACGCCACATATTACATCACTCATGACATGGTCAGTGACATCACTGATGACATCACTGATGACATCTCAAATGACATCACTGATGACATCACTGATGACATCATCCAGTGACTGTGTGTTTCTGTAAAGTTTAAATATGTTTAATATATATAGGGAAAGGCGTATTGAAGAATGAGTGGGTGTATAAGTGTCTGAATGGATGATTTAGTACGTGAGTGACTGACTCTACAAGTGAGTGATTAAACGTATCTTACTGAATGCATGGGTTAGTGACTAAACTGTGTGAATGTCTGTATCCGTCTGTTTGTTGGTGTGTAAGTGGATGCATGGATTTGCGAATAGCTACATGAGTGTCTATATGGGTTATTGATTGGTTCTCTGAGTATCTGTATGGCTGCCTGAGTGTTTGTGTGGGTGGGGTGTGTGTGACTCTATACATAGATGTGTGAGTGGGTGATTCACTGGGTGCATGATTTCAAGAGTGCATCTGTGATGGACTGCTTGGGTGGGTGAGTGTGTGTATGGGTGTGTTAGTGAGTGAATGTATATCTCAGTGGTACATGTGCGAGTAACTACATATGTAAAAGGCAGTATATATGTGTGTTAGAGTATTTAAATGGCTATAAGTGAGAGTGTGTTATTGTGAGAGTGGCTGTATGGATGCGTGTGTGCTTGTATCAGTTATTGTATAAGAGCGTAAGAATGTGCTAGTATTTGTATGAGTAAGTGAGCTGGTGTGTGTATAACTGTATAGGTGAGTAAATGGGTGTGTGATTAATTTTTTGCATGACTGACTAGGTGTGTGAGTACCTCTATGGATGAGTGGCGGTGTGTGAGTGTTTATATAGGTGTATGAGTGCATATGATAGTCCTGTACTGAGTGACTGTAAGTATGAGTGACTGTACAGGTGAGTGAGTGGATGTGTGTGTAGACCTAAGAATCAGTGAGTGGGTATGTAGTTTTTGGTGTTGGAGTGTCTATGGTTTTGAGAATGGCAGTCTGTAATTTAGAGTGGGTGTATCAAAAGTTATATTAGGGTGTGAGAAGATGCATGAAATTATCACATGGATGATGTCATCAGTGATGTCATTTGAGATGTCATCAGTGATGTCATCAGTGATGTCACTGACCATGTCATGAGTGATGTAATATGTGACGTCATCAGCAGTGCATTGCGGGGCGCGAGTTATAGTTAGCTGAACTAACTATAACAGGGGAATTTCACGGGTTTTGTACGAGTGCAATGTCCAACTAACTATAACTGTCCCTAAAACCTATGGTTTTTTCAGTGAATTTCAAAGGTTTTTTAAATGCTAATTTCTAACTATAACGTGTCTGAAACCTATGGTTTTTTCAGTGAATTTCAAAGGTTTTTTAAATGCTAATTTCTAACTATAACGTGCCTGAAACCTATGGTTTTTTCAGTGAATTTCAAAGGTTTTTTAAATGCTAATTTCTAACTATAACGTGCCTGAAACCTATGGTTTTTTCAGTGAATTTCAAAGGTTTTTTAAATGCTAATTTCTAACTATAACGTGCCTGAAACCTATGATTTTTTAAGTGAATTTCAAAGGTTTTTTAAATGCTAGTTTCTAACTATGCCAACAGAGGTAGGACATGTGAAGAAAGAAGAAAAACGCACAGAAAGAAGCAAAAGATGTGCAGAAAGAACCAACAGAGGAGCAGAAAGAGGCCTTGTTGCAAAATCATCCTGTGCCCACAACTTTTTCAGACGGGTACTGGTGGTAACTGACTCTGACTAACCAGAGCCAGTGCTGCTTGCACAGTGGTGAAGGGAGGGGGCCTGAGGTGACATGTGTAAACGCGCCTCGTGGCGCGTTTTAAGTTGCGTGGATTAAGTCCCCTTGAATCCTGAGGGTCCCTGGGGCTCAACTAGCTCCCCCAGGTACCTACAGTTAGGACCACAGAGCTGAGTTGCAGAGAGGCTGCTCCGAGGCCACGCACCTTTTTTCACCTCTCTGCAACGCAACTCTGTTGTGCTTACTGAAGGTACCTGGTGGGCTAGTTGGCCCCCAGGATTCAAAGGGAATTAACTCCCCAACTTAAAACGCACCACAGGGCGTGTTTGCGCACATGTCACCTGAGGCCCCGCCCCTCCCTTCACCACTGTGCAAACGCGCCCCGTGGCGCGTTTTAAGTTGGGGGATTAGGTCACCTTGAATCCTGAGAGTCCCTGGGGCCCAACTAGCCCACCAGGTACTTCCAGTAAGCACCACAGGCCTGCGTTGCAACGCCTGTAACAAATTGTGCAGTTGTGTTTAGGTAGTGAAGAGGGTCGTGCTGGGGGTAGTGTTTTAGGTTTAGGGTAGTGCAGTGGTGTTTGTGTAGTGTAGGGGGTCATGCTGGGGGTAGATTTAGGTTTAGGGTAGTGCAGTGGTGTTTGGGTAGTGTAGGGAGTCGTGCTGGGGGAGTGTTTTAGGGTTTAGGGTAGTACAGTGGTGTTTGGGTAGTGTAGGGGTCGTGCTGGGGTTAGTGTTTTAGGGTTTTAGGGTTTAGGTAGTGCAGTGGTGTTTGGGTAGTGTAGGGGTACTGCTGGGGGTAGTGTTTTAGGTTTAGGGTAGTGCAGTGGTGTTTGGGTAGCGTAGGGGGTACTGCTGGGGGTAGTGTTTTATGGTTTAGGTAGTGCAGTGGTGTTTGGGTAGTGTAGGGGTTCGTGCTGGGGTAGTTTTTTAGGGTTTAGGGTAGTGCAGTGGTGTTTGTGTAGTGTAGGAGGTCGTGTTTTAGGTTTAGGGTAGTGCAGTGGTCTTTGGGTAGTGTAGGGAGTCGTGCGGGGGTATTGTTTTAGAGTTTAGGGTAGTGCAGTGGTCTTTGGGTAGTGTAGGGGTTGTGCGGGGGTAGTGTTTTAGGATTAGGGTAGTGCATTGGTATTTGGGTAGTGTAGGGGGTCATGCGGGGGTAGTGTTTTAGGTTTAGGGCAGTGCAGTGGTGTTTAGGTAGTGTAGGGGTCGTGCTGGGGGAGTGTTTTAGGTTTAGGGCAGTGCAGTGGTGTTCGGGTAGTGTAGGGGTCGTGCTGGGGGAGTGTTTTAGGTTTAGGCAGTGCAGT